>CP092877.1:79197541-79569971 GCA_030710605.1 Cordylochernes scorpioides
TAATTGAGATCACAATACACAACATTTTAGTAACCAATCCAACCAATAAATTGAGCTTCTGAAATTTCGATTTATACAACCGACACAGCGCATCACAATTTATTATTGGTGCAATACAATTAATTTCACAATCATATTTCACTGTGATTCTAAAAAAAGAGTGTCTAAATAATTTTCATTATTCAACAACTAGAAAAAAGTACAGCTGCCAAACAGTTGTATGTCGCAATTATGCGATCATTAACGTGACCTCATTTTAAAAAAAGCTTTACTAACAATCACCAATTAAAACAACTTGGTAAAGTCTGATCTAGACTTTATAGCGCAAAAGAGAATTCATTCTCTACATATCACCATTTAGGACAAACGAAAATATCATTTCACATATTCCCAGTTTCAGAGTCATAGAAACACCGATGTTTACCAAAGGGATATAATCTAGTTACACACAACAGTCCTAACTTCTCTTCAAGAGAAATACTTTTTGTTCAATTTTCCACTACCCAACATTTATCCAATCTTTAATATTCTTTAATTATATTTTAATTTTTGTATAAAATCTTGAATAATTATTTTTATTTTTACCTTTCAATTATATAATCAAATTTTTAATCCAACATTATTTTCAAAAAAATAAAAACTTTAATCATATTTACTTTTATTTTTCGATATTATTTTAGTACTGCCAAACATTGTTTCAAAAATCATTTTTAATTCTTAATTATTATATCTTTTATATAATACATGTTTGATTTTGTCCACTTACACTTTTTTTACCCGCAATCATATTTCTATCTTTTTATTCACTATATTTTATATTTGTTTAAATACCTTTATTATATGACTATGTTTATCATCAACTATTGGGCATCTACAACAATCGTTTTCAACAATCCTGCTCTCTAACCACTTCCCTATACTTTTCATCACTATATTTTTCAGCCATTGCTTCACATCAACGTAGAAAAACGACAGCACTGCTTGGCAATTTTTTTTTATTTCATAATTTCAACAAACTCTTTGAACACAGTTCCCCAGATTTAAAATTCCCAACTTCTGGTCTGAACACGCTTCAAGAGTTCATTTCAATCATCCGCAGAGCACAATCACCAACGCATGCACAAAGCGTTCACAACTTTCTTACTTTTTTTTTTCCAGCTCTAGCGGACCACAATCAACCTTTAATTTCGAGTCAAGTCAGACCACCTACTGTCGCTACAACAATTCTACTTATCGCATGGCTCTATTTCACTCCTTTCCCAATCATATTCATCAACAACTTTTCTGCAACAACTTTTTAACCCAATAACCCTAAAATTGTGACAAAGCACTGTAACCCTTATATAGGATCGCAAGTGAAACATAGCCTAGGAAGAAGCTCAAGTCTAAATCCTCGTTTTGCACCTGGATCTGAGTATTTGGTTTACATGTGCACTCCTCCCAATTGCATATTATTTAACCCCTAACCCTTTCCAATGCCCGCCAATAATATCTTAGAATGTTTAATTCCTTTTCACATAATCATATTATTATGCATTTAATTTAAGCAACGGTTTTATCTAAAAAATTATCTTTTTATATAACCAATATTATAACTTTTTAATTGAACAAGCTTTTTTTAATTATTTTCAGATATATCCAAACAAATCATCTTGTTATAGCCCTTTTTAACCCTCACAGTTTAAATTAATTATAAGAAGTTTCAATTACATACCTGTGTTAGAGAGGCTTTACCCGCTTAAACCCGGATAAACCCTTTCACTCCCGGGGCACATCTATGGTAATTTAAACCAACAATCCCTTATCTATATATATAAAAATGAATGTATGTGTGTGTGTGTGTGTGGTCTGTTTGTCCTTTATGCCTGACCAAACCACTCATTGGAACGCCATGAAACTTTGGGAAGTTATTTAGTATAATACTGGGAAGGTTTCTAGCAAATAAAATTTTTGAAATAACTTTTCGCTTTAAAATAATCAAGATAAATATTCTAATTTATCTGTTATAATTCAACAATCTGCTCTAAATATTATCATGATGATACGATGATTTTGTAATGTAGAAAATTAGGAAAGACAAAATTCAGGATGACACGGCAATTTATTTGAGACAAGAATAATGATACAATTCCAAGGCAAGATACTATTCCTTTAACTTCCAATTACCGAGGGAACCAAATAATATTGATTTTATTCAACTTATCGAGTATTTTTAAGGGACCGGGGGAAAAATGTTCACTTTATCAAGAGATTCGTTAGACAAACCTTAACTTGGGTAAAACCCGGGCGAAGCCGGGTACATCCATACAAGAATAATTATACAATTCCAAGGCAAGATACTATTCCTTTAACTTCCAATTACCGAGGGAACCAATTAATATTGATTTTATTCAACTTATCGAGTATTTTTCAAGGGACCGGGAAAAAATGTTCACTTTATCGAGAGATTCGTTAGACAAACCTTTACTCGGGTAAAACCCGGGCGAAGCCGGGTACGTCCGCTAGTTGTATATAACTTATAACAAGATTTTCATGTTGTATAATTGAAACACATCTGTAAATGATTATACGCATGATTGACATGTGTCATTACATCATCATATGTAATGTACTTTGTACAAACTGAGGCCAAATAGATTAATCAATGAGAATAGTTTATATTTATTCTGATAGTTGGCACAAGCCATCAGCAACTTTCAGTTGCACGATAAGAAAATGTTTTTTTCATAATTTATGCACCTTATCCCAGTACAATATCATATTTTTGTACTATTTTTTTTCACATTTACTAAGTGTTAAACAAGGATAAGTTATAATAAAGATGATTAGGCACATTTTGAATTATATATTAGAAACAAGAGGTAATAAAGCCAAATCTACATAAATAATGGGACATTTCAGTAACAGCGTTGTTACCATCATCAAAGTATTGAATGAGAAAATATATTGCAGCATGATTAAGCACAATTTGGATTATAGATTATAATAAAAGAAAATAAGACCTAATCCAAATAATTTATTAGTGTGTGACGTTTCAGCAACAACATTGTCACCATTATCAGACAAAAATGTTGTTGCCGAAACGTCACACACTAATAAATTATTTGGATTAGGTCTTATTTTCTTTTAATATTGCAGCATGTTTTAAATAGTTACTTTTATCAAATGTGTAAACAAGATGCTGTGATATAATTTCTCATTTAGTATTTTTGTCTGATGATGGTAACAACGTTGTTACCGAAATGCCATACACTATTTATTTGGCTTTGGTCTTATTTCCTTGTGTTTATAATCTATAATTCAAATTGTTACCTTATTATAAATGTACCTGTAGAATCTGACTTAAAAAATTCTCCAATGGCCCCCGATTCTTGCAAAAGTCCAACCCCACCAGCGAGTGCAAGTAACCAAACGGGGCTCTGGCACACTTGTGAGTTCAAAGTCAAACTGATTTTCACATGTGTAGACATGGTGCACTTACAGTAAAAGCAGTCGCCAATTTTCTACCCACCATGATTATCATGGCCTGTACCACGTCTACTAGAGAGAAGCAAAAAAAAATCTTGACTTTTTGGCACTTATAAGGTGTTATGCAGTATAACCTCCCTTTAGAGGACACCTCTCCACAAAGGACAGTTTTCATTTGAAAAATTACCATTTTTACAATTTAGCAACTCTCCGGTAAGAGAACACCTCTCCCTAAAGGACACTTTGGCTCTGCAACTAGGTGTTGTCCTTTACAGAGAGGTATTCCTACTGTATTTAGCAACTCTCTCGTAAGAGGACACCTCTCTCTAGAGGACACTTTGGCTCTACAATTAGGTGTTGTCCTTTACAAGGAGGTTCTCCTGTACCTTCATTTGTTTCTTGCATTCACTCTAGTGGGTGTGTGAAGCACTATTTTTTTCAAACAGCATCAATGCAGATGATAGACACAATTTGAATTATACAATATAAACACAAGGTAATAAGACCAAATCCAAATGAATAAATAGTGTGTGACATTTCGATAACAGTGTTGTTACCATCTTCAGAGCTGTGGTAAAATTTCTCATTCAGTACTTTTGTCTGAAGATGGTAACAACGCTGTTACCGAAACGTCACACACTATTTATTTATTTGGATTTGGCCTTATTACCTTGTGTTTTTTGCATCAATGCAGGTTTAGAGTGTGTATCTTGGTTTCCAGAAACAAAGACTACCAGAACAACCATCCAAAACATGTAGGTGTATTAAAAATAAAGAAGGCATCTCCTGACCACGAGCACATGTGCTTTTTAGATAGCAGAGCGCCATCTAGTGGAGCAAAAATAAGCTAAACGTTTATTTAGCTGCTCCGTGATATTTGGCCAACCCAATTTCTTGATAATTCAAGAAAAGCCATCCACGAACGCGTTTCCCGCTTTTGGCGCTCGTCAGCGTGGAGTAGGCTGTAACCACTGCGACCAAAAAGATTTTTGGTCCCAATGGCTTCCCGAGAAATCAAGAAATGGGTATTTAAGGCCAAATTTGCGTAAAGACGCTTAACACATGAAAAAACAATGGCGCTCTGCTATCTAAAAAGCACATGTGCTCGTGGTCAGTATATGCCTTCTTTATTTTTAATATCAACACCTGACCCACTTATCTTTTATTTTTTTATATTGTTTTTTCATGTAGGTGTATGGTCAGACCATTGAGAGAAAGAGACAATATCAAAAATAGATTTATTTATTTAGTTTTCCCCATTGTACAAACATCAGTTGGAAGACAACAGTATAGACCCTCTTGTATACATACATTGTAACATCATTTTACCTGCTGTTGTATTTTTTTATATATCACACGTAACAAACAAACAGTGTTTAATACTTTTGTTTGAAAATGGTAACAACGCTGTGACTGAAACAGTCACCTATATATTAAGATTTGATCTTGTTATACCTCGTGTTTCTTACCTATATTTTATACAATCTTATTATTTTGAAAATAGAGCCCTCCATAAATAGATCTTTAATTAAATAAAAGGCATATATTGAATAGAAAAACAAAAGGTTATTTACTAATATTTCAGTTAGCTAATCGCCAACCTTTTTCAAGGTACAACAATTTATATATAGAGTAAAACTCCTCTATAGCAAACCTCAATGGGACTGAACCTGTTGTTCACTATAGCCATTGTTTGTTATAGCTATAGCTTACTGTTTTATAGAGAATTATTTCAAGGTTTGTTATAAAGGAAGGTTCACTATATCCCAGGTTTGTTTTAATGAAGTTTTACTGTATTCTCTTATCTCAGGTTTATCAACAACAAACAACAACAAAAAGCCTTTATTTAGGGTCACTGACCCTATACAGGATTCACATCTCAGGTTTATCTATTTTTAACAATCATCCAACGACAGCCACATGTTGAAACCTGTTAAACAGCCTTTCAGGGGACAGAGACAAAAATGAGTAGATACCACAATAGGGTTTATCCATTAAAAAAAAAACATATATAATATATCTATATATATAAAAATCAATGTTTGTTTGTTTGTTTGTTTGTATGTTTGTTTGTTTTAATCTTTGGTTTGGGACCCAATTTCTAATAAAATTTCCTGTAAGATGTTCTTTTGGAGAGTTAATCTTTTTTGTTATAAATTTTGAAAAGCAGTTTGTTTGTATGTCCGGTATACAAATTCGCAGTAGTTCACTAATTCAAACCAAAATTTCCATACATAGGTAAAAAACACGGGGAAGACGATAGGCTATTTTTAAAAATATATAAATCAATTATTAAAACTATATATTCAAATTATTCTACTTAGCTCACGAACAGCGCCCTCTATCAAAGATTAGATTAAATTATGCTGATGCAAACAAATAGATAATGCTAATAACAAACAATTATTTAAAAAAATCTTATCTAAATACATATCACTCGGGTAGATATGCACACGGGTCAATCCCGGGGCGAAGCCCGAGTCACCCGTCTAGTTAGATAATAAAAAGGCATGTATTGGATTTAATAAAGAATTAATAAATCTTATATATGCCTTTTTATTATCTAATGAATTAAATATGGATTGCTCTATTTTCAAAACAATATATAATCTCTATATATATATAAAAGTCAATTCCTGTCTGTCTGTCTGTTTCGCGATAAACTCAAAAACTACTGAACCAATTGGTACCAAATTTTGCATGTCGCTTTTTATAAAGCTGAGGAAAATTTTTGGATACAATTTGCTTAGTATTTTTGGCTATTTCTTTTTTTCATTTGAAGAACTTTTTTTTACGCGGAGTAAATACGAGGCTTACGCGGAGTAAATACGACGGAAAGTAACAACACGAGGCCAATTAAGCGACCAATGAG
This sequence comes from Cordylochernes scorpioides, assembly GCA_030710605.1. Taxonomy (NCBI): domain Eukaryota; kingdom Metazoa; phylum Arthropoda; class Arachnida; order Pseudoscorpiones; family Chernetidae; genus Cordylochernes; species Cordylochernes scorpioides. The sequence goes on from CP092877.1 coordinate 79,203,882, forward strand.
CGTTCTGCATTTCTTTTCAAGTTGCTTGCTTACTTTTTTTAAAATATCTTTTTATACGAGTGTCACTTTTTTTTAAAAAAGTATTGAGAGCGAAATTTATATTACTAAGTTAAGGTAAGTTTCACACAATTAAAAAAAAGAAAACTTTACAAAATTAGCGTTACTGTATGTAAACAATGGCTTTCTTATTTTTTATCCATTTTTGTTCTGGCCTTTGTGGTTTTTTTTTTTACAGTCAATATGATAATTCTTAAAATTAAACAAACAATAGTCAATATGCGAAAAATACAGTAGTGAAAATTTAATATGATTAGTGTCTCATTTAACAGCCAAAACATGTGTTTGTCTAAAATTTATATTGCTAATCCTTAAAATTAAACAAACAATAGTCAATAAGCAAAAAATACAGTAGTGAAAATTTAATATTATTTACTGTCTCATTTAACAGCCAAAACATGTGTTTTTCTAAAATTTATATTGCTAAGTTAAGGTTTGTTCTGGCCTTTGTTTTTTTTATTTACAGTCAATATGATAATTCTTAAAATTAAACAAACAATAGTCAATATGCAGAAAATACAGTAGTGAAAATTTACTATTAATTACTGTCTCATTTAACAGCCAAAACATGTGTTTGTCTATAATCCATATACCCATTGGTTTTTATCAGCCTAAAATATTAACATGGCTTCATTTAACAGCCAAAACATGTGTTTGTCTAAAATTTATATTGCTAAGTTAAGGTTTGTTCTGGCCTTTGTTTTTTTTATTTACAGTCAATATGATAATTCTTAAAATTAAACAAACAATAGTCAATATGCAGAAAATACAGTAGTGAAAATTTACTATTAATTACTGTCTCATTTAACAGCCAAAACATGTGTTTGTCTATAATCCATATACCCATTGGTTTTTATCAGCCTAAAATATTAACATGGCTATTTTGGCATTAGTTTTTTTTTAGTATTATTATTTTTTTTCTGACATGTTGATAGGGCACTACATTATTATGCTACATTATATTGCTAAGTTACGGTTTGTTCTGGCCTTTGTTTTTTTTATTTACAGTCAATATGATAATTCTTAAAATTAAACAAACAATAGTCAATATGCAGAAAATACAGTAGTGAAAATTTACTATTAGTTACTGTCTCATTTAACAGCCAAAACATGTGTTTGTCTATAATCCATATACCCATTGGTTTTTATCAGCCTAAAATATAAACATGGCTATTTTGGCATTAGTTTTTTTTTTAGTATTATTATTTTTTTTCTGACATGTTGATAGGGCACTACATTTTACAAAGTTACGGTTAGTAACCAATGCAGATTTGACACTATTTACAAACTTTTATTACTGTATATAAACAATGGGCTTATGTTTTTTAATTGTTGTAATGGCCATTGTTTTGTTATTCTTTTGAAAAAATCATGTTTTGGGTCTGCACTGTTTTCCTTATAAGCTTTTTTTTTTTTTATATATATACAGATATATTTTTGGTACTGATTGTGCTATTTCTGTTTTTTTAGGACATATTTTCAAATTGAATCATCCCATTTGATATGCCTCGCAAAAGATCTGCAATTGGAGTAAGTACACCTGCAGCTCGACGCATGGCTGCCCGAGCTGCTAGAGGCCAAAGTAGCCGCACATTGGAGAATCCCCAACAGTCTCAAGCCCGCCTCCAAAGTGACCGGCTGCGCCGCAGAGTTCAACGCGCATCAGAGGATCCCCAACAGTCTCAAGCCCGCCTCCAAAGTGACCGGCTGCGCCACAGAGTTCAACGCGCATCAGAGAATCCCCAACAGTCTCAAGCCCGTCTCCAAAGTGACCGGCTGCACCACAGAGTTCACGCGCATCAGAGACTCCCCAGCAGTCCCAAACACGACAGGAGGCTGACCAGTTGCGGTATTTCAGGCAACGAGCTAGCACTTGGGCTGACATGCTCAATGCTGCTTTCCATTACAATCCGGCCCTGAATTATGAACAATTTACTTTTCTTCAGATTGGCCATATGGAAAAACAATGTCAACATTGTACTGCCTTTAAGTACAATGGTGAGCGGCCTGGAATGTGCTGTTCTGCAGGTAAGGTCAGAATTCCTGTTTTACCTGAACCCCCAGAAGCTCTCAGAACTCTGCTCGATGGGTCTTCTCCTCACTCGGCTGAGTTCATGCGACATATCCGTCACTATAACAATGCCTTCCAAATGACATCTTTTGGGTGTGGTAGTCGTGTTGTGTTGCCAGGTTACATGCCAACGTTTAAGGTCCAAGGCCAGGTCTATCATAGAATTGGCTCTGTTTTGCCACCACTCGACTCTGATAGCCGCCAACTACAGCCAGCATTCCTTCAGGTTTTCTTCATCGGAGATAGTAGTGCAGAGGTTGCCACCCGCCATAGAAACTTTCCTATCACTAAGCCCCACATTGTTAGCATTTTGCAAGATATGTTGCATCAACATAATCCTTATGTCCATTTGTTCAAAGCTTCCATTGAAAAAATGCCTTCTCCTGATTACAAGTTGGTCATTAAGGCTGACAAAGCACCGCCTGGACACCATCCTCGCACATTCAATGCTCCAACCATTAATGAGGTTGCCATTGTTATTGTGCAGGAAAACTGTGACAGACGTGACATTGTTCTTTCCAAAAGAGGCAGTGGTGTGCAGAGGATTAACGAGTTTCACAGGTCTTATGACGCCCTGCAATACCCATTGGTTTTTTGGAATGGTCAAGATGGTTATCATTTCCATATCCCTCAGCTGATTAATGGGGTTCCTTCGGCGCACAAGACGGTTTCTTGCATGGATTTTTATGCTTCACTGCTAATGATTCGTAGCCATAATCCTGGCATAACAAATTGGTTACTGGCTTTTGGAGATTTGACCCATCAAATTCTGGTCGACATTTATGCCAAGGTGGAATCTGAAAGGCTGCATTACATCTCAGCGCATCAAGCTCAACTTCGTGCAACCGAATATATCAATCTGTTAGATGCTATTCGCACTGACAGGAGTCATGCCCTTATTGGAAGACAAGTTATTCTTCCTTCTTCCTTTGTGGGCAGTCCAAGGCACATGCATGAGTATGCCCAGGATTGCATGGCTTACGTCCGTAAATATGGTCGCCCAGACCTTTTTATTACATTTACATGCAATCCTGAGTGGCCTGAGATAAAACTAATGCAGTTCCCCACCCAAGGTGCATTTGTTCGGCATGACTTGGTTGCTCGCATTTTTCAATTGAAAGTTACCAAGCTTTTAGATTTGATCACCAAGGGTGATGTTTTTGGCAAGCCCCAATGTTGGTGTTATACCATTGAATGGCAAAAGCGAGGGCTACCACATGCGCATATTTTATTGTGGCTTAAAGAAAAGATTCGCCCAAACCAGATTGATTCGATCATTTGTGCTGAAATCCCCAATGCGGAGGTTGATGCTTCACTGTTTCGGACTGTAACCAAAAATATGATTCATGGGCCATGTGGACATGGGTATCCTAATCCTGGCTGCATGGAACGGGGTAGATGCCAAAAGAAATATCCACGGCTACTCTTGGCTGAAACGCAGACAGATAGGGATGGCTACCCATTGTACAGACGTCGCAGGCCTGAGGAAGGTGGCTTTTCTTTTGTTAAAAGAGTGAGAGTTTTCACCATTGAGAATGGTGTTCAGGTTGTGCGCATGACTGATGTTACCATTGATAATAGGTATATTGTGCCATATTCGCCTCTTCTATGCAGACTATTTGATGCTCACATCAATGTGGAGTCCTGTGCTTCAATCTCTGCTATAAAATATATCTGCAAATACATATACAAGGGTTCAGACCAATCAATTTTTGCAGTTAGTGGTGCTCAAACAGAGTCTAATGAAGTGCTAGAGTACCAACATGGTCGATATATTAGTAGCAATGAAGCTGTTTGGCGCATTCTGGGATTCCCTATTCACAGACGCCATCCAATGGTTCAACATCTCTCTGTACACTTGGAAAATGGGCAGCGTGTATATTTTACTTCTGCTAATGCTGCACTACAGGCTCACCGTCCACCTAAGACCACGTTGACAGAATTTTTTGCCCTTTGCCAGCGCGATAACTTTGCAAAAACACTTCTCTATGTTGAAGTTCCTGTTTACTACATTTGGTCTGCTACTAAATCATGGCAGCCTCGAAAACAAGGCACTCGCATTGCTGACCAAGTTGCTTTTGCTTCTGATGCTATTGGCAGAGTCTACACCGTTCATCCAAATTTTGAGGAATGTTTTTATCTTCGCATGCTGCTTCATAGTGTTCGTGGTCCGACTTCTTTTGCAGCCCTCAGAACAATCAATGGTGTGCTCTGTCAAACATATAAAGAGGCATGTCTGCATTTGGGGTTGCTTGAGAATGACCAGCAATGGCATCATTGTATTCAGGAAGCAGTGCTAAGTGAGTCTCCTTTAAAAATCCGGGAACTTTTTGCTATTATTCTTACCTGCTGCCACCCTACCAACCCTCAAGATATCTGGGCACAATTTAAAGAACCAATGTCTGCAGATATTCTGAATCTTGCCAGACAGCAAGCCAATGACGGTCTTTTACAGCTGACATCCGAAATGTCAAATCAGGCTTTAATACTTTTAGAACAAAAAGTTCTGCAAATGACTGGTTTCCATTTGACAAAGTTTGGCATGAGGTCCCCACAGCACAATGTTACTCACCGAACCAGTCATGAACTTTTAAGAGAAACATCGTATGATCTCAGCAGGTTACTACAATTTGTGGCTTCGAATGAACCGAAACTTGCCAATGTCCCTGAACAAAAGGAGGCTTACGATAGGATCCTTTCTAAAATTGATTCCAATGCTGGCGGATTGTACTTTCTTGATGCTCCGGGGGGCACAGGAAAAACTTTTCTGATCAATCTTCTTCTTACAAAGGTACGAAGTACTGGGGACATTGCTCTTTCTACAGCTTCTTCTGGTATTGCGGCCACTCTGTTGCATGGTGGCAGAACTGCTCATTCCACTTTCAAATTACCCTTAGATTTGACCAGGGATGAGGTACCAGTTTGTAATTTGATTGCTGATTCCGCAATGGGTGAAGTTCTTAGACAATGCAAATTTATTGTCTGGGATGAATGTACTATGGCACACAGGCATGCTTTAGAGGCAGTTGACATAACACTTAAAGATTGTAGGCAGGATCAGAGACCAATGGGAGGTGTAGTGTTGTTGTTGGCCGGTGACTTCAGGCAGATATTGCCCATTATCCCTAGAGGTACAATAGCAGATGAGTTGCATGCTTGCTTAAAGGCATCCCCACTTTGGTCATTTGTTGAAAGACTTACTCTTTCAACAAATATGCGGGCTGTCAATTCAGGAGATCCCAACTCACTGTTATTTTCACAATTATTGCTTCAACTTGGAAGTGGCCAACTTAATGATACGGATGGTAATGTTAATTTTTCAAATGAATTGGTTAACACTGTTGACTCCCTCTCTGGCCTAAAGAATAGTGTTTTTCCTAACATTGGGGAGATGTTTAACCGGGGAAGGGCGAATTACTATCCTTGGCTTTGTGAGCGGGCAATTTTGGCTCCAAGGAATTGTGTAGTTGATGCCATAAATGCTCAGCTTTTGAAAGAAATACCAGGGCAAAGCATTTTATATACTTCTGTGGATTCCACAATTGATGCTGAGGATTGCGTGGAATATACAACAGAGTTTTTAAATTCTTTAGAACCTTCTGGGATGCCACCACATCACTTAGAACTTCGAGTTGGTGTTCCCATTATTTTATTGAGAAATATTGATGCACCCCGCCTTTGCAATGGTACCCGTCTCTGTGTTAAAAGATTGTGGCCTCATGTGGTAGAGGCAACCATTTTAACTGGTTGTTTTCAAAATGAAGAGGTTTTTATTCCCCGGATTCCTCTGATTCATGATGATAAACATTCTCCTTTGCATTTTAAAAGATTGCAGTTCCCCATTCGCGTTTCTTTTGCCATGTCGATTAACAAGGCTCAAGGTCAGTCCCTCAAAATTGCTGGCATTGACTTGGAGCAACCCTGTTTCTCGCATGGGCAATTGTATGTTGCCTGCTCCAGAGTTGGCTCAGGAAGAAATCTTTATGTTTTGTCTCCACAAAATAAGACTTCAAATTTTGTGTATTCTTCTGTGTTGTCATGAATAAATTTTTTTTTTTAATCCTATTTTAGTCTTTTTTTTTTTGTTGTTTGAGTGGTATATTATTTTCATAATTCTTTCTATATACGTATATATTTAATGACAAAATATTGATGCACCCCGCCTTTGCAATGGTACCCGTCTCTGTGTTAAAAGATTGTGGCCTCATGTGGTAGAGGCAACCATTTTAACTGGTTGTTTTCAAAATGAAGAGGTTTTTATTCCCCGGATTCCTCTGATTCATGATGATAAACATTCTCCTTTGCATTTTAAAAGATTGCAGTTCCCCATTCAAGTTTCTTTTGCCATGTCGATTAACAAGGCTCAAGGTCACTCCCTCAAAATTGCTGGCATTGACTTGGGGCAACCCTGTTTCTCGCATGGGCAATTGTATGTTGCCTGCTCTAGAGTTGGCTCAGGAAGAAATATTTATTTTTTGGCTCCAGAAAATAAAACTTCAAATTTTGTGTATTCTTCTGTGTTGTCATGAATAATTTTTTTTTTTTAATGCTATTTTTGTCTCTTTTTTTTTTGTTGTTTTTGAGTGGTATCTTATTTTCATAATTCTCTCTATAAAAGTATATATTTGAAAGGTAAAATCTCTAGAATTAGAATATTCAAGGACATTTGCAGATTATTATTATTTATATTAATATTAGTTTTTTTTTTTTAATTATTTTTCAGAAAAACATCTACGAATGTTTGACTGGGGTCTGAAAACATTAGATTACAGGCTGCTGGCTAGGCTTGGTCAATCACGGTCACTCTTCTCAAGCAATTTCAATCCTTATCCCTTTTTTACCCAAAGAGTGTAATAGACCTACAGAGGATGCACCACTATATATAAGAGTTAACACGCTGGGGCGGGTACCTCGGAGGTTGGGTGGAAAATCTGCCAACTATTTGAACTATGTATTACTTCGGTGTTGCTATTCTATGGCTCTAATACTATTTATTAGCAATGTTCTTTCAGTATGAAGGAAATTGCACTCGGGGGAATTCCCGGGCGAAGCCGGGTCATTCGTCTATAAATGATAATTTCCACCAGATGTGCACAAATGTATATACTGTGCTTAGGAATAATTTTATTTAACCTTTCTTGAAATGCTACTTCTAATAAATTAAAATATACCTATTTCAATTTCAAGCCACTATCTATACTTAATTAGGGTAAACCCGGGGCGTTGCCCGGGTCACTCGGCTAGTATATATATATGTTCCGTTCTCATGTGAAGACCTGTCTCATCAGTGATAAACCCTACCAGCTGGGTGCTTCACTAATTTTTACTCATTCTGTGCAGTGAAGAGAAAAATTATCATTATAAAACTAAGAGTATATATTGTCAAAAAATTGTTTTATACTAATTAACAAAACCATTTTTATATATATTCTCTAAAGGAAAAAAATATGCTCTAAATATATATATATATATAAAGAATATATAACATTTTAGTTACAAAACATTTTTTTTTTGCTTATCCCTAGTACACATGGTACAGGCCATGATATAATCATGGTGGGTAGTTAGCGACTGCTTTTACTGTAAGCGCACCACATGTCTACACATGTGAAAAGCAGTTTGACTTTGCACTTATAAATGTGCCAGAGCCACGTTTGGTTACTTGCACTCGCTGGTGGGGTTGAACTCTTGCAAGAATCGGGGGCCATTGGAGCATTTTTTTTTTATTTAAACAGAAAAAAGTGTCCAATGCGGGAATCAAACCCGGGTCATAGTGGTCGAAAACCAAACGGTTTAACCAGCCTTCCACCGACCCCCCGTTACAAAACATAAAAGTTTTCAAAAAAAAACACCTAATATAGAAATAAAAACAAACTTTACTAAATTGGGATTCAGTGAAAAAAAAATGCTAAAAAATGAGAAATCCCATATTAAATATATAATATAATAATACATCCACTAAAAAAAATATGGCATCTAAGAAAATAGACTAGAAGTACTAAAGATAGAGCACAACTTACAAACAATATACAGTAAAACCTCACTATAGAGAACCAGGGATTAGTAGTAAAAATTAGTAACAATGGAGTGGTTCAGAAGCCATGTGAAACTATGTTTCAACTTCCTATGGGATGATTTCAGATATATTTCTGAAGCAGATCTTAGACATGTCTCTGACCTAGGAAAAAAAAAACAACAAGCAAAAACAAATTTAAAAAAAAAACTTTAATAACTAAAAATTTTATTCCATATTAAAAATGTAATAATAATATATTTTATTCTTAACAAGGCTTACAAGGTAACAAGGACCCAAATAAGTGATTTCTATGCGATATTTCATTATACATTAGAACCTCCATGAGAGGACATCGTACTAGAGGACACCTCTCTATAAAGAACAGTTTTCATTTTCAAAATTACCATTTTTACTATTTAGTAACTCTCCAGTAAGAGGACACCTCTCTATAAAGGACAGTTATCATTTTCAACATTACTATTGGCCTACCTGAAGCAAGAGCATCTACCACCCAACTAGACGAAAGAGACCTCCTCCATACCATCAAAACCCAATGCCTGCAGGAATGGAAATCTGATGCTACACATATGACTGGTACAGAGCAGGAGGGACAAGCACCAGTTCTGTCCTCCCAAGAGAACAACAGTCTTTGATTTCCAGACTTAGGTCTGGTCATCTACAGACAATGACTTTCCAGAATGGTTGCAAGGTTTTCCCACTATGTACTAAGTGCAATTCTCAGCCTGCAACCCCAAGACATATTATTGACTGTATTGACTCATCTTTGGATGAGCTCTACTCTTCCCCGGCAGACACCATTAAAAATCTCAAGCTTTACAAGCTTGATACTTTAGTGTGATTGAGTGAGATAAGAAAGAAGAAGAAGACTATTTAGCAACTCTCTAATAAGAGGACAACTCTCCCTAAAGGACAATTTAGCTCTGTAATTAGGTGTTGTCCTTTACAGAGGGGTAGTTCTACGGTAACAGTGTTGTTACCATTCTGAGACTACAAAATAGAATAAAAATATTATGTCTCTATTCATGATAAAAATTGTGAAAAATTACAAACCAATTTAAAATTTTCAGTTATAAAAAAGTATTAAAATTACAAATATATTCTCACAATGAGTATCTTTTTTATTTAAAAAATGCTATCTATATATCAATTATAAATATCCACGCTGCGCGCGTTTGTTTTTGTAAATATTTCTGGTAGGATAAAGTCGATATTTTATTAAGCCCGTTGAAGAGCGATAATCGCTTGAAAGCTAGCGTTTTTTTTAATAAAAAGAAACTGATTGTGAGAAAATATTTGTAAATAAAAAAAAGGATTATGTGTAGTGATAACTATTAAAATATCACATTGAGAACATTTATTTGGGTTTTATTACCTCAGATCACATATTTAAAATTTGAACTGTATCTTTATAACAACAACAATAATATACGGAGATATGTAAAAAAGTTGTACAATAACATAATAAAAAAATGTCTATCAACCAATTAAATTATAAGAGCAGTAAAAAGTGTTACAAGATGTCTAATTAAAAAAAAAAAATAGTCTAAAAGAATGGTTAGGTACAAACACAAGATAACAAAGACCAAATCAAATTAATTGTGTGTGACAGTAACAGCGTTGTTACCGAAACGTCACACACTATTTATTTGTATTTGGTCTTTGTTACCTTGTGGTGTACATGAAGAAGGATGTTGTGTCTATTTCATGACAGGCATGGCTACAGCTGCCTTGGAGTGTTTGGCATCTTCTGCTCTCCACATCTGGGTGACTGTCTTCAGCTGGGTGTAGAAGTTGAGGCCCTGCACAGTTCAGTCAGGTTGGGACATGATCTCCTGTTGGACATAATATTAAACATAAGACAAAAAATGCTTTTGGGAGAGAGGCAGCTACTTATCATAAAACTGCTTGAGGAGCATGAACTCGTTGAATTCGTGTAATCTTTACAAAAGGAGATAAGAAAAAACAACAAGATAAAAAATGTACCATCTATATCCACTCATGGACAAAATTCAACTAAGTTTTACCTTTCAGCATGTATATCAGGATTCAGACAATAACTCTGAAAGATATTACAGTGACCTTTATTGAAGACACACGAGATAACTAAGTGTGAACAAAATATACTCATGGACAAAACTCAAGTAAGTTGTACCTTTTAGCATGTATATTGGGATTCAGACAATAATTGAAAGATATTTGATACACAGCGACCTTTACTGAAAACACACAAGATAGTCAAGTGTGAATAAAATTGCCTCTGTCTCCTTTAAAAAATAATTGATGACTGGCGGCATCTAATACTTTCCACTTCCTTAAAATTTTGTCCAAGAGTGTATAAGAGCAATGAAGTTCCAATGTTTCTTTGAAATCCAAATGAAATAAACTTCTACTGTGTCCTTACTACATGATAAATAGTGGGAGGGTTTGGCTCATCAGTGGGGAACCCTCCCAGCAGTTTTTCCAAATTTAATCCAACAAACTGCTTTTAGAGCTCTAAAAGTATTGGATGATTCAGCTTATATATGCATCAATGAAGAGGGTAACAACGTGGTTACCGAAAGGTCACACACATTATATATATGAATTTGGTCTTATTTGCCTTGTGTTTCTAATCTATAATCCAAATTGTGCCTTATCAGAATAAGATGCAGAAATCAGCAGAATCCAGAAAAGAGGAAGATCTTCTTCTTTCTTATCTCCACTCAATCATATCAGGGTATCAAGCTTGTTTGACAACCATCATGACTGTGTGAATTATAATGCGTCTGCCTGCCTTTGTCATTAAGACTGGGAGCACTACTCAGAGACATAGCTCCAAAAGAAATGGCAGCCTCTGACTTGAGGAACAGACACCATGTGCATCTGCTCCTAACATGGAGTACAAACGCTGCTCATCCTGTATCTCTGGATTAGGAGCCCTTACAGGGTACTATCAGCCGGGCCAGCTGAACCCAGGTTTTTTAGTGAGCATGTTACTGCTCCCGCTCCTCCTTTTTTATCTGGGCTTGGGACCGGCAAAGGTGGAGTTAGAGGAAGATCTAACCAGTAAGAGCCATCAGTGAAAGATGTAATACTCACAGCCTTGCCCATGAAGTTGGCGTCTCCCAGGAAGGAAGCTCTGGATCCAGTGAAGGAGAACATGGGGAGGGGGACTGGGATGGGCACATTCACTTCAACCTACCACACAACTACCTGCTGTCAGGGCCATGATAATCATAGGGAGGATGGCAGTAACATACACTCTTGCTTTTCATCAGGTATACACCACATGTGTATACACAGGTAGAGGCAGCTTAAAACTTTGTACTAAAAGGTGACAAAGCTCTGTTTGTTTACTTACACTCCCTACCCATTTATACCAATACGTACTTGAGGTATTAATTTTTTTTAATCTCAATTTCTAATATTTGCAAAAAAAAAAAAGATATTCATCTCCACTCATGGACAAAACTTGTGGAAGTGTAAAGTCTTTGATGTAACCGGACATCTATGTTTTTTTTTAAGGAGACAGAGGCAATTCTTTTCACACTTGGTTATCTCGTGTATCTTCAATAAAGGTCACTGTAATATCTTTCAGAGTTATTGTCTCAATCCCGAAATACATGCTAAAAGGTACAACTTCCTTAAGTTTTGTTCATGAGTGCATAATAGAATATCTTCATTCTTGTCTTGGCCATGATATCTATATAAATCACCAGAAGAAACAGAACTAAACTGTTAACTTTGCTTAGAATTTTTAATGAAACTGATTCGAAGAAAATATTAATTAAACAATATATTTTTGATTTAGAAGAGAGAGAACAAAATATAAAAGGGAAACTAATATTAAACAAAGGAACTTTTTTTCTTTTGGTTAGCGCCTATTTACCTGTGAGCTTACACACACTCTGTGGTAACAATTAATTTTTTTTTGCTTATCCCTAGTACACGTGGTACAGGCCATGATAATCATGGTGGGTAGAAGTAGGCGACTGCTTTTACTGTGAGTCACCACATGTCTACACATGTGAAAAGCAGTTCAACTTTGCACTTACAAATGTGCCAGAGCCCCGTTTGGTTACTTGCACTCGCTGGTGGGGTTGGACTTTTGGAAGAATCGGTGGCCATTGGAGCAGCATTTTTTTAAACAGAAAAAAAGTGCCTAATATGGGAATCGAACCCGGGTAGTAGCGGTCAAAACCAACGGTTTAGACCATCCTTCCACCGACCCCCAGTATCAATTAATTAATATATATACAACATAGACCATCCAAAAAGGACAATCTAACCCAGCAAGTCTATCTAAGAGAGACCCACCTGTCCCACATCAATCTTGTTGGTGAAGGTATGTGCAGTGGCCCTATTGGTGGTGAAGATGGCTGTGCCGTTGCCATAGGGGTTGGTGTTGATGAGGTCTATGGCATCATCCAGGGTGTCCACTTCCAGCCCAACCAGCACAGGACCAAATATCTCTTCCTTGTAGCATCTCATGGAGGGCTGCCACAGTCACGGGTTGTCTAGGTGATGGAAGTAGGGTACAGCTATGTGTGCAGGTATATACACATGTGTATGTTATTTCTTGATTTATCAAGAAAATGGGTTGGCCAAATATCAGGGAACAGGTTAAATCAATGTTTAGTTGATTTCTCTTCCACTAGATGATGCTCTGCCTTCTTAAAAGCACATGTGCTCCTGGTCAGGATATGCCTTCATTATTTTTAATATCAACCCCCTGACCTTTTTATTTTTTCTATTGCTTTTTCATGTGTTATGTATGTTAATGTAAGCCTCACTGATCTGGCCAGAGTTTGAACAAATAGATGGGGTTACATTCAGTTTCACAAACAGGTGAGAGATGCTCCTTTCTCTGTAAAGGACAACACCTAGTTGCAGAGTTGAAATGTCCTTTAGACAATTAAAACAATTTTATCAACTCTTCTAATCAATTGTTACTTTAAAAAAGTATGATAACATAAAGGGGTATATAGAGGGTAAATGAAATGTAGGGAAATATATATATACAGTTGTGACAAAAAAAATAATAATAACAGTTGTATATATGCAAATTTCTTCAGCTAGGGAGGCTTCCTCTCCTTGAGAGAGAGGTGCCCTCTTTATAATGGAGAACAGCTAATTAATAAAAATGATAATTTTGGCGATAAAAAAACTGCCTTTTGTAGAGAGGTGGTCTCTAGCGGGAGTGTTCTCTCATAGAGGTTCACTGCTACCAACACAAACATTCCATGCGAACAGTTGGTAGTTATGCCCTCCGCCGCCGTATATATTTGGAATCACTACATGACACCACCAGAATGTGGTGATGAAGAGAACACCCACCTTGACTCCAGTGAGGATGGTGGGTCCCACAAAGTTGCCGTTGCTGTACTGAGGGGCCACCTCCACCTTACGACCATCCAGTTCCAGACGAGCCCCTTCTTCCACCCCACTCTGGATCAGCTCAAGGATCCTCTTCTTGGCTTCTGGGGAGATGACAGGCCCCAGGTCTGCTCCGGCCTCGTGGCCTGCACCATGACAGCTGTGAGGTAATCTCTTCAACATAAATAAGTGCGGAGAGATTTGGCTGTCAGCAATTATCCACACATTCCACTCACTAAACCATCTTTGGCCAAGTCTCTAAAGCTACAGAGCAACCATGGTCACCAGCTATAATCCTTGTTGACAAATTACACAAGAGATTGCGAGCCTTCTTGTGGAAGACTAAAATCAAGGCCTCCCTAGATTGATTAAAGCCATAGCCACAAACTATAATATTCACATGAGCTTGCTGAATTCATAAATATCATTCCAACTTGCTAGATTCCAGAAATAACGATAGTAGGCTCAATAGTTTTGTTATACCCATTCAAAAAAATCTAATACAGTAGAACTACCTCTCTTTGAAGGACAATACATAGTTACAGAGCCAAAAAGTATCCTCTTACCAGAGCTGCTGCTAATTAGTAATGAAAGGTTACCATTTCTTATGTTTAAAATGCACACCCAGGTACAAGCAATAAGGGGTGAATAAACAGCAACATGTAGTTTTACTGAGTAAATTGCTCCAACAAGACCTGAAGAAAGAGTCAAGAACATTCTAGTGAAGACAAGGTCAGAAGGTTAAGAAGGTGTTGTTGTTTCTTATCCCTTTGTGTAAAGATTACACGAATTCCATGAGTTCATAATCTCATGGAATGGGGTATAAGGGTGCAGCTTTCATTGATCATGGCATATGATCCAGGCACACTTTAGTGAAAGTCTGACTTTGCCTGTATTTTGAGGCCGTTCCTAACATGGAAGCCTTTGCTGCCGACTCTAACATGAGTACAGACGTAGCTCTTCCATATCCCTGGAGTGGGACCCTTGCTGAGGTTCATCAACTGGGTCAGTTGAACTTAGAATTTTTAAAGAGGTTAAGAAGGAAGATGACCTTACCAGCGTTGACCTTGAGTTTCTTGGCTCTCTCCACCAACTCTGGGATCCACTGACGAGCCTCTCCCACGAATACTGCAGTGGACAGGGCCATGCACCGCTGACCTGCCGCTCCGAAGGCCGCTCCCACCAACTGTCCCACACACACAACTCTTGTTACAACTGGGTTCATATAAACTGGAGAAATAGAGGAACAGAATTCTCCTTGGAAATTTTGCCGGGAGGAAATTGATCTATAAAACAAAGGTCACCTCTCCCATCAAAATAAACGTCAAAACTAGATGTCATCTATCTGTCTAAGATAGTTTTGTGGCTTTGTCACAGACCCAAGGCCACTAGTTTGCAATGACGGTCAATAGATGGCATTTAGTTTTGACAGGAGAGGTGCCCTTTGCTTTTATAGAATTCTCCTTATATTGATAAAAACATCCATTGTATTGTTTTGGAAATGAAATATACACTCATGGATACAACTTAAGTAAGTGGAAATTCTAGTGATGATGTCAGTTATTTGGGTTCTTTCCATTCTCAAACATCAGGTAGAAAGCTGTTACCTCTTATAATATGTCCTAGCCTGTTGTTTCTTTCTCTTGTTTTTTCTCCCCAACACTTAGTGCAACCATATTCATTACAATCTGGGGACACAGTGTTATTCACTGTTGATATTTAAAAAATAAAATGGATTGTCACAACTGCAAAAAAAGGACAAATTGCTTTTTACATGTGTATACATGTGGTGCACTTACTGCAAATTTAGTGCATTTCTTACAATACATGTGGTGCACTTACTGCAAATGTAATGCACTTACAATACATGTGGTGCACTTACTGCAAATTTAGTGCATTTCTTACAATACATGTGGTGCACTTTCTGCAAATGTAATGCACTTACAATACATGTGGTGCACTTACTGCAAATTTAGTGCATTTCTTACAATACATGTGGTGCACTTACTGTAAATGTAATGCACTTACTGTAAATGTAATGCACTTACAATACATGTGGTGCACTTACTGCAAATTTAGTGCATTTCTTACAATACATGTGGTGCACTTACTGCAAATTTAGTGCATTTCTTACAATACATGTGGTGCACTTACTGCAAATTTAGTGCATTTCTTACAATA
The DNA here is from genome assembly GCA_030710605.1 of Cordylochernes scorpioides. NCBI lineage: Eukaryota > Metazoa > Arthropoda > Arachnida > Pseudoscorpiones > Chernetidae > Cordylochernes > Cordylochernes scorpioides. Next base: position 79,219,583 of record CP092877.1, read on the forward strand.
CATGTGGTGCACTTACTGCAAATGTAATGCACTTACAATACATGTGGTGCACTTACTGCAAATTTAGTGCATTTCTTACAATACATGTGGTGCACTTACTGTAAATGTAATGCACTTACAATACATGTGGTGCACTTACTGCAAATTTAGTGCATTTCTTACAATACATGTGGTGCACTTACTGTAAATGTAATGCACTTACAATACATGTGGTGCACTTACTGCAAATGTAATGCACTTACAATACATGTGGTGCACTTACTGCAAATGTAGTGCACTTACAATACATGTGGTGCACTTACTGCAAATTTAGTGCATTTCTTACAATACATGTGGTGCACTTTCTGCAAATGTAATGCACTTACAATACATGTGGTGCACTTACTGCAAATGTAGTGCACTTACAATACATGTGGTGCACTTACTGTAAATGTAATGCACTTACAATACATGTGGTGCACTTACTGTAAATGTAATGCACTTACAATACATGTGGTGCACTTACTGCAAATGTAATGCCCTTACAATACATGTGGTGCACTTACTGCAAATGTAATGCACTTACAATACATGTGGTGCACTTACTGTAAATGTAATGCACTTACAATACATGTGGTGCACTTACTGTAAATGTAATGCACTTACAATACATGTGGTGCACTTACTGCAAATGTAATGCACTTACAATACATGTGGTGCACTTACTGTAAATGTAATGCACTTACAATACATGTGGTGCACTTACTGCAAATGTAATGCACTTACAATACATGTGGTGCACTTACTGCAAATTTAGTGCATTTCTTACAATACATGTGGTGCACTTACTGCAAATTTAGTGCATTTCTTACAATACATGTGGTGCACTTACTGCAAATTTAGTGCATTTCTTACAATACATGTGGTGCACTTACTGCAAATTTAGTGCATTTCTTACAATACATGTGGTGCACTTACTGTAAATTTAGTGCATTTCTTACAATACATGTGGTGCACTTACTGCAAATGTAATGCACTTACAATACATGTGGTGCACTTACTGCAAATTTAGTGCATTTCTTACAATACATGTGGTGCACTTACTGCAAATTTAGTGCATTTCTTACAATACATGTGGTGCACTTACTGCAAATGTAATGCACTTACAATACATGTGGTGCACCTACTGCAAATTTAGTGCATTTCTTACAATACATGTGGTGCACTTACTGCAAATGTAATGCACTTACAATACATGTGGTGCACATACTGCAAATGTAATGCACTTACAATACATGTGGTGCACTTACTGCAAATTTAGTGCATTTCTTACAATACATGTGGTGCACTTACTGTAAATGTAATGCACTTACAATACATGTGGTGCACTTACTGCAAATTTAGTGCATTTCTTACAATACATGTGGTGCACTTACTGTAAATGTAATGCACATACAATACATGTGGTGCACTTACTGTAAATTTAGTGCATTTCTTACAATACATGTGGTGCACTTACTGTAAATGTAATGCACTTACAATACATGTGGTGCACTTACTGCAAATTTAGTGCATTTCTTACAATACATGTGGTGCACTTACTGCAAATGTAATGCACTTACAATACATGTGGTGCACTTACTGCAAATTTAGTGCATTTCTTACAATACATGTGGTGCACTTACTGTAAATGTAATGCACTTACTGTAAATGTAATGCACTTACAATACATGTGGTGCACTTACTGCAAATTTAGTGCATTTCTTACAATACATGTGGTGCACTTACTGCAAATTTAGTGCATTTCTTACAATACATGTGGTGCACTTACTGCAAATTTAGTGCATTTCTTACAATACATGTGGTGCACTTACTGCAAATGTAATGCACTTACAATACATGTGGTGCACTTACTGCAAATTTAGTGCATTTCTTACAATACATGTGGTGCACTTACTGCAAATGTAATGCACTTACAATACATGTGGTGCACTTACTGCAAATGTAGTGCACTTACTGCAAATGTAGTGCACTTACAATACATGTGGTGCACTTACTGCAAATTTAGTGCATTTCTTACAATACATGTGGTGCACTTACTGCAAATGTAATGCACTTACAATACATGTGGTGCACTTACTGCAAATGTAGTTCACTTTCAATACATGTGGTGCACTTACTGCAAATGTAATGCACTTACAATACATGTGGTGCACTTACTGCAAATTTAGTGCATTTCTTACAATACATGTGGTGCACTTACTGCAAATGTAATGCACTTACAATACATGTGGTGCACTTACTGCAAATGTAATGCACTTACAATACATGTGGTGCACTTACTGCAAATGTAATGCACTTACAATACATGTGGTGCACTTACTGTAAATGTAATGCACTTACAATACATGTGGTGCACTTACTGTAAATGTAATGCACTTACAATACATGTGGTGCACTCACTGTAAATGTAATGCACTTACAATACATGTGGTGCACTTACTGCAAATGTAATGCACTTACAATACATGTGGTGCACTTACTGTAAATGTAATGCACTTACAATACATGTGGTGCACTTACTGCAAATGTAATGCACTTACAATACATGTGGTGCACTTACTGTAAATGTAATGCACTTACAATACATGTGGTGCACTTACTGTAAATGTAATGCACTTACAATACATGTGGTGCACTTACTGCAAATTTAGTGCATTTCTTACAATACATGTGGTGCACTTACTGTAAATTTAGTGCATTTCTTACAATACATGTGGTGCACTTACTGCAAATGTAATGCACTTACAATACATGTGGTGCACTTACTGCAAATTTAGTGCATTTCTTACAATACATGTGGTGCACTTACTGCAAATTTAGTGCATTTCTTACAATACATGTGGTGCACTTACTGCAAATGTAATGCACTTACAATACATGTGGTGCACTTACTGCAAATGTAATGCACTTACAATACATGTGGTGCACTTACTGCAAATTTAGTGCATTTCTTACAATACATGTGGTGCACTTACTGTAAATGTAATGCATTTACAATACATGTGGTGCACTTACTGCAAATTTAGTGCATTTCTTACAATACATGTAGTGCACTTACTGTAAATGTAATGCACTTACAATACATGTGGTGCACTTACTGCAAATGTAATGCACTTACAATACATGTGGTGCACTTACTGCAAATGTAGTGCACTTACAATACATGTGGTGCACTTACTGCAAATTTAGTGCATTTCTTACAATACATGTGGTGCACTTTCTGCAAATGTAATGCACTTACAATACATGTGGTGCACATACTGCAAATGTAATGCACTTACAATACATGTGGTGCACTTACTGCAAATTTAGTGCATTTCTTACAATACATGTGGTGCACTTACTGTAAATGTAATGCACTTACAATACATGTGGTGCACTTACTGCAAATTTAGTGCATTTCTTACAATACATGTGGTGCACTTACTGTAAATGTAATGCACATACAATACATGTGGTGCACTTACTGTAAATTTAGTGCATTTCTTACAATACATGTGGTGCACTTACTGTAAATGTAATGCACTTACAATACATGTGGTGCACTTACTGCAAATTTAGTGCATTTCTTACAATACATGTGGTGCACTTACTGCAAATGTAATGCACTTACAATACATGTGGTGCACTTACTGCAAATTTAGTGCATTTCTTACAATACATGTGGTGCACTTACTGTAAATGTAATGCACTTACTGTAAATGTAATGCACTTACAATACATGTGGTGCACTTACTGCAAATTTAGTGCATTTCTTACAATACATGTGGTGCACTTACTGCAAATTTAGTGCATTTCTTACAATACATGTGGTGCACTTACTGCAAATTTAGTGCATTTCTTACAATACATGTGGTGCACTTACTGCAAATGTAATGCACTTACAATACATGTGGTGCACTTACTGCAAATTTAGTGCATTTCTTACAATACATGTGGTGCACTTACTGCAAATGTAATGCACTTACAATACATGTGGTGCACTTACTGCAAATGTAGTGCACTTACTGCAAATGTAGTGCACTTACAATACATGTGGTGCACTTACTGCAAATTTAGTGCATTTCTTACAATACATGTGGTGCACTTACTGCAAATGTAATGCACTTACAATACATGTGGTGCACTTACTGCAAATGTAGTTCACTTTCAATACATGTGGTGCACTTACTGCAAATGTAATGCACTTACAATACATGTGGTGCACTTACTGCAAATTTAGTGCATTTCTTACAATACATGTGGTGCACTTACTGCAAATGTAATGCACTTACAATACATGTGGTGCACTTACTGCAAATGTAATGCACTTACAATACATGTGGTGCACTTACTGCAAATGTAATGCACTTACAATACATGTGGTGCACTTACTGTAAATGTAATGCACTTACAATACATGTGGTGCACTTACTGTAAATGTAATGCACTTACAATACATGTGGTGCACTCACTGTAAATGTAATGCACTTACAATACATGTGGTGCACTTACTGCAAATGTAATGCACTTACAATACATGTGGTGCACTTACTGTAAATGTAATGCACTTACAATACATGTGGTGCACTTACTGCAAATGTAATGCACTTACAATACATGTGGTGCACTTACTGTAAATGTAATGCACTTACAATACATGTGGTGCACTTACTGTAAATGTAATGCACTTACAATACATGTGGTGCACTTACTGCAAATTTAGTGCATTTCTTACAATACATGTGGTGCACTTACTGTAAATTTAGTGCATTTCTTACAATACATGTGGTGCACTTACTGCAAATGTAATGCACTTACAATACATGTGGTGCACTTACTGCAAATTTAGTGCATTTCTTACAATACATGTGGTGCACTTACTGCAAATTTAGTGCATTTCTTACAATACATGTGGTGCACTTACTGCAAATGTAATGCACTTACAATACATGTGGTGCACTTACTGCAAATGTAATGCACTTACAATACATGTGGTGCACTTACTGCAAATTTAGTGCATTTCTTACAATACATGTGGTGCACTTACTGTAAATGTAATGCATTTACAATACATGTGGTGCACTTACTGCAAATTTAGTGCATTTCTTACAATACATGTAGTGCACTTACTGTAAATGTAATGCACTTACAATACATGTGGTGCACTTACTGCAAATGTAATGCACTTACAATACATGTGGTGCACTTACTGCAAATGTAGTGCACTTACAATACATGTGGTGCACTTACTGCAAATTTAGTGCATTTCTTACAATACATGTGGTGCACTTTCTGCAAATGTAATGCACTTACAATACATGTGGTGCACTTACTGCAAATGTAGTGCACTTACAATACATGTGGTGCACTTACTGCAAATGTAATGCACTTACAATACATGTGGTGCACTTACTGTAAATGTAATGCACTTACAATACATGTGGTGCACTTACTGTAAATGTAATGCACTTACAATACATGTGGTGCACTTACTGCAAATTTAGTGCATTTCTTACAATACATGTGGTGCACTTACTGTAAATTTAGTGCATTTCTTACAATACATGTGGTGCACTTACTGCAAATGTAATGCACTTACAATACATGTGGTGCACTTACTGCAAATTTAGTGCATTTCTTACAATACATGTGGTGCACTTACTGTAAATTTAGTGCATTTCTTACAATACATGTGGTGCACTTACTGCAAATGTAATGCACTTACAATACATGTGGTGCACTTACTGCAAATTTAGTGCATTTCTTACAATACATGTGGTGCACTTACTGCAAATTTAGTGCTATTCTTACAATACATGTGGTGCACTTACTGCAAATGTAATGCACTTACAATACATGTGGTGCACCTACTGCAAATTTAGTGCATTTCTTACAATACATGTGGTGCACTTACTGCAAATGTAATGCACTTACAATACATGTGGTGCACATACTGCAAATGTAATGCACTTACAATACATGTGGTGCACTTACTGCAAATTTAGTGCATTTCTTACAATACATGTGGTGCACTTACTGTAAATGTAATGCACTTACAATACATGTGGTGCACTTACTGCAAATTTAGTGCATTTCTTACAATACATGTGGTGCACTTACTGTAAATGTAATGCACATACAATACATGTGGTGCACTTACTGTAAATTTAGTGCATTACTTACAATACATGTGGTGCACTTACTGTAAATGTAATGCACTTACAATACATGTGGTGCACTTACTGTAAATGTAATGCACTTACAATACATGTGGTGCACTTACTGCAAATTTAGTGCATTTCTTACAATACATGTGGTGCACTTACTGCAAATGTAATGCACTTACAATACATGTGGTGCACTTACTGCAAATGTAGTGCACTTACAATACATGTGGTGCACTTACTGTAAATGTAATGCACTTACAATACATGTGGTGCACTTACTGTAAATGTAATGCACTTACAATACATGTGGTGCACTTACTGCAAATGTAATGCACTTACAATACATGTGGTGCACTTACTGCAAATTTAGTGCATTTCTTACAATACATGTGGTGCACTTACTGCAAATGTAATGCCTTACAATACATGTGGTGCACTTACTGCAAATGTAGTGCACTTACATGTGGTGCACTTACTGCAAATGTAATGCACTTACAGTACATGTGGTTGTGTAGTAAAAGGCAATTGAAAAAGATGATCATGGCCTGTACTACATGTACTAATATATAAAAATCAATGTTTGTATGTTTGTTTGTTTGTATGTCCGCCAATTTGCAGTAGTTCACTAATTCAAACCAAAATTTCCATACATAGGTAAAAAAATATGGGGAAGACGATAGGATATTTTAAAAAATATATAAAACAATTATTAAAACTATATATTCAAATTATTCTACTTAGCTCACGAACAGCGCCCTCTATCAAAGATTAGATTAAATTATGCTGATGCAAACAAATAGATAATGCTAATAACAAACAATTATTTAAAAAAATATTATCTAAATATATATCACTCGGGTAGATATGCATACGGGTCAATCCCGGGGCGAAGCCCGGGTCACCCGTCTAGTGTACTAATGAAGTAAATAAGCACACACATAAAATAACAAGGTAAGTTAAATGATAAGGCACAATTTGGATTATAGATTATAAACACAAGGTAACAAAGATAAAATCCAAATAAATAGTGTGTGACCTTTTGGTAACAACGCTGAAACATCACACACTATTTAATTGGATTTGGTCTTATTACCTTGTGTTTAAGGCAAGTTAAAGATATTTTATGAGAGAAGTAAGTATAGGAGGGGAGTTTAGGTGAGGCCTACCTGGTTAAGTGTATGTTCTTTATTGGCATCTGGCATGATAACTCCATGGTTTTTCGCACCCTACAAGGTAAACCAAGGTTAGGTTGGTCGGATTTGGTTTGGAATATGTACCTACCATGTTACATTGGACTCTTTTTCCTTTCTTGGAGCCCCGCTCGTAGATGTATTGTCCCTACACATTCAACATGGATGTATGAACCTCCATCTAAATGTGCCATACTGTGTTTGTAGACTCACAGCTCTGTCTGATCCCACGAAGGAGATGGCTTTGATATCGGGATGGTCACAGATGAAATCCACAGCTGGCCACACATAGCAGCCGTTGTTAGTGATGACAATTGAAGCAATGGACAGTGACATCTGGTAGGGAAAAAAAGAATCAAATACAAACTAGTAAGCTGTGTGTGTGTCAATGTATAGTAGCATTGATATCATTAATTATCTAAATAGATATGGGTCACCTCTCCCGTCAAAATAGACGTCAAAACTACGGGAGAGAGGTGATACATATTATTGGATTATTTTACAAATAATTAATGACATGGATGGAAATTTTGCTGGGAGGATATTGATCTAAAAAGATATGGGTCACCTCTCCCGTCAAAATAGACGTCAAAACTATGGGAGAGGTAACCCATATCTTTTTAGATCAATATCCTCCCGGCAAAATTTCCATCTATATCATTAATTATATCTAAAATAATCTAATTGATCTAAAATATGGGGGGTCAGTAATACATAATTTTGATAAATTTACCCTTCATCACTATATACAATCACTATGTACATGTCATCAGTAGCGTCTGTTCTCCAAGTTAGGAGCGGCTGCACAGGGCGTCTGTTCCTCATGTTAGAGGCGGCCATTTAATACCAGGTCAAAGTCCAAGTTACACCTCTCTGTAGGTGACCTCGGGGAAATGCTGGATAAAACCAGCGCTTTAACGTAACTGGCATATAACCTATATGGAGTCGTGATGATAAGTGAAAAAAAAAAAACTATGTACATATGGTACAGGCCATGATAATCATGGTGGGTAGAAGTAGGCAAATGCTTTTATACTGTAAAACATGTCTACATATGTGAAAAACAGTTCGGCTTTTGCATTTACAAGTGTGCCAGAATCCTGTTTGATTACTTGCATTCGCTGGTGTGGTTAAACTTTTGCAAGAATGGGGGGGAGGTTATTGGAGCATTTTTTTTAATAAGAAAAAAGTGTAAAGTCCTACAAGCTTGATACCCTCAATATGATGGTTGAGTGGAGATAAGAAAGAAGAAGCGACCATTTCTTCAAGTATTCCAATACCTTTGTGTTGGCCGTGGATGACATTAACCACCCCCTGGGGAATTCCGGCCTCCTTCACCAGCTCCATGAGTATCATGGCTGCCCCGGGATCCCTCTCTGATGGCTTCAGTACAAAGGTGTTTCCACACACCAGCGCGAGAGGGAACATCTGAACACAACAAATATATACAGTTAAACCTGTCTATAGCGCCCCCTCTAAATAGGGCCTCCCTCTCTATAGCACCTGATTTTAAATACATAGTACGATGCGATTTACATTAAAAGTGTCCTGTCTATAGCACCCCCTCTCAACAAGTAACAAGATACAGTTAAACCTGTCTATAGCGCCCCCTCTAAATAGGGCCTCCCTCTCTATAGCACCTGATTTTAAATACATAGTATGATGCGATTTACATTAAAAGTGTCCTGTCTATAGCATCCCCTCTCAACAAGTAACAAGATACAGTTAAACCTGTCTATAGCGCCCCCTCTAAATAGCGCCTCCCTCTCTATAGCGCCTGATTTTAAATACATAGTACGATGCGATTTACATTAAAAGTGTCCTGTCTATAGCATCCCCTCTCAACAAGTAACAAGATACAGTTAAACCTGTCTATAGCGCCCCCTCTAAATAGCGCCTCCATACCTATAGCGCCCGATTTTAAATACATAGTACGATGCGATTTACATTAAAAGTGTCCCGTCTCTAGCACCCCCTCTCAACAAGTAACAAGATACAGTTAAACCTATCTATAGCGCCCCCTCTAAATAGCGCCTCCCTCTCTATAGCGCCTGATTTAAATACATAGTACGATGCGATTTACATTAAAAGTGTCCCGTCTATAGAACCCCCTTTCAACAAGTAACAAGATACAGTTAAACCTGTCTATAGCGTCCCCTCTAAATAGCGCCTCCATACCTATAGCCCCCGATTTTAAATACATAGTACGATGCGATTTACATTAAAAGTGTCCTGTCTATAGCATCCCCTCTCAACAAGTAACAAGATACAGTTAAACCTGTCTATAGCGCCCCCTCTAAATAGCGCCTCCATACCTGTAGCGCCCGATTTAAATACATAGTACGATGCGATTTACATTAAAAGTGTCCTGTCTATAGCATCCCCTCTCAACAAGTAACAAGATACAGTTAAACCTGTCTATAGCGCCCCCTCTAAATAGCGCCTCCATACCTGTAGCGCCCGATTTAAATACATAGTATGATGCGATTTACATTAAAAGTGTCCTGTCTATAGCATCCCCTCTCAACAAGTAACAAGATACAGTTAAACCTGTCTATAGCGCCCCCTCTAAATAGCGCCTCCATACCTGTAGCGCCCGATTTAAATACATAGTACGATGCGATTTACATTAAAAGTGTCCTGTCTATAGCATCCCCTCTCAACAAGTAACAAGATACAGTTAAACCTGTCTATAGCGCCCCCTCTAAATAGCGCCTCCATACCTGTAGCGCCCGATTTAAATACATAGTACGATGAGATTTACATTAAAAGTGTCCTGTCTATAGCATCCCCTCTCAACAAGTAACAAGATACAGTTAAACCTGTCTATAGCGCCCCCTCTAAATAGCGCCTCCATGTCATGAGGAGTCTTTCAGCTTAAAGAGTCTCTGATGAAAGACCACCTCCAGGAGAAACCTGGTTTAACCATACAAGAAAATAAAACCTAATCTAAATAATTTAATAGTGTGTGACGTTTCGGCAACAGCATTGTCACCATCATCAAACAAAAAAAATAAATAAATAGTTTACTTTTTTTTAAATTCTTTTGTCTGATGATGGTGACAATGTTGTTGCCGAAACATCACACACTAATAAATTATTTGGATTAGGTCTTATTTTATTGTATTATAATCTATAATCCAAATTGTGCTTTATCTGGTTTAACCATGTTTTTAGGATGTGGTCTCTCACGAGAGACTCTCCAGTATTATAGAAATGTCTGTAGTTATTGTCACTTACTTCTGCATGCACAACAACTTGAAGAAGAGGCACCACCTACCCAGAGAGGAATCATAGCGGGGAAGTTGAAGGGGGTGATCCCTGCCCACACCCCCAGAGGGAGGCGGTAAGAGTGGGTGTCCATGTTGGCAGCGATGGAGGGCAGAGTCTCCCCCAGGCCCAGGGTGGTGGCGCTGCAAGCATGCTCCACCACCTGGAGACCTCTGAAGACATCTCCCTCAGCATCCACCAGTGTCTTGCCCTGCTCCAGGGTGATGTACTCCGCCAGTCGTTTCTGCAGGCACCCATTGTTAGAGAGGCAGCTTCAGGAGTCTCCCAGAGAAAGATATTGCTATATTTAGCATGCTGCTAACTATCTATTACTATTAATGATGACAAGCTTATGTGTTGGATCAATTATTTTATTGATAACCTTATTATTTTATCGAGGCTGATCTTTTAGGATCCACAGGTCTCTAGAAACTTCCTATCCAGTTTCAAGAGACCTGTTTATGATAAGGTACAATTTGGATTATAAAAGTAATACGACCAAATCTAAATCAATGACAAAAAAGGTCTCTTGAAACTGGATAGGAGGTTTTTAGAAACCATTGGCTCCTAAAAGAAGATCAGGCTTAATGAAATACAGTTAAACCTGTCTATAGCGCCCCCTCTAAATAGCGCCTCCCTCTCTATAGCACCCGATTTTAAATATGTAGTACAATGCGATATTTACATGAAAAGTGACCTGTCTATAGCACCCTATTTTGGTGAGTCCCAAGAGGGGGCGCTATAGACAGGTTTAATTGTATTGGAAAATATAGCAATACACTATATGATCCTAGATAAGAGCTCATCACCATTAAGTACTTTCACATAAGGAGTGCTATATATTTGTCACCCAATAGAAAGGTTGCTGGTGTGGAACTCACCATGTTGGACCTGATCAGATGCTGGAGGCGGAACATGGTCTGCTGCCTGCTGAGGATAGTGGTGTTGGACCAGCTGGGGTAGGCCTCTTTGGCTGCTGCCACGGCAGCTTCCATCTCTGTCTGGGTGGACTGGGGCACTCAGGTCACTACCTCATTGGTGGCCTGAATCCCACATCCTTCTTGTTACATGTGCTGTGTAGTACAAACTGGGTTTCTCGTACTGCTTTCTCACAATATTCTTAATATGATATGTCACAATTTGGATTATCTATATATATAAAAATGAATGTTTGTATGTTTGTTTGTTTGTATGTCCGGTATACAAATTCGCAGTAGTTCACTAATTCAAACCAAAATTTCCATACATAGGTAAAAAATATGGGGAAGACGATAGGCTATATTAAAAATATATATAAATCAATTATTAAAACTATATATTCAAATTATTCCACTTAGCTCACGAACAGCGCCCTCTATCAAAGATTAGATTAAATTATGCTGATGCAAACAAATAGATAATGCTAATAACAAACAATTATAAAAAAAATCTTATCTAAATGTATATCACTCGGGTAGATATGCACACGGGTCACCCATCTAGTTAATTATAAACACATGGTAATAAGACCAAATCCAAATAAATTAATAGTGTGTGATGTTGTTACCGAAATGTCACACACTATTTATTTATTTAGATTTGGTCTTATTACCTCGTGTTTGTAACCATCTAAATACTAAGAAAGAAAGAAAGAAAAAAAAAAGGCATCTCCTTATCATGTAACTGAAAGTTGCTGATGGCTTGCACCATTTATCAGAATAAATATCAACTATTCTTCGATTTTTAATTATTCCAGAATTGGCCAAATACCTATTCTTGATCAATCCGAAAAAAAAGCTAACCACGTACAGGTTTCGGGCTGTTGGCCCCTGTCAGTGTAGTGCAATCTTCACCTCAAAGACCCAAAAAACTGGTCATTCAGGCATCCTGAAAAATCATGAAATGGGTAGTTATGGTCAGGATTGTGTGAGAACGCAAAACAATGTGAAAAAAAAATAGTAAAACGACACTCTCAAGTTTAACCGCATGAGTTTCTTTTCAACGACAAATTAAAATTTTATTTTAAGGTGAAATATCGACAATTTCTAACCTTTTGGATGAGGTATGAAAGGATGAGTTATGAAGAGTAATGACGAACGGAAAAATAAAAGTGTCCAGGGATTTCTCATCCTGTAACATATATGTTTATTTCGAATCGATAGCTAGGACTCAATCGCTTATATTCAACTAGTTTTTTAAAAATAGTCATGCATGATGAAAATGATAGAGTTGATATAAAAAAAACTTAAATAAAATAAAAAGTAAATTTCGAGAGAATAAAAATATAGGAAATTATATTTTGAGTAAAATTACTAGATTTTCAAGTGACACTATTTATGATTCTATTCGTTACACTATATACATAACGGGAAATTATTATTTGTTAATAATAAAAAAATCGAGAGAAAAAATACATTAATAATTAGAGGGAAATAAAGAATAGAAAAAAAAAAGAGGGGGGGGTTCATATAGAATTTTCGAAGATAAATTTATATATCCTTTGACCATTTCCAATTTATTTACTTTTATTCAATCTTTAAAGGAGTCTCTTATTCGGAAAGACCTTTAAATTATCATGGCATCTATCATTTGTAGAAATGTTTTTAAATTAAAGGTATGTTTTAAAATTAATTATTCCACACACACACATAAGTAAATTTCGGTAAGATATTTAACCATAAAATATTTATACTTACCATATTTTGTGCCGTTTTAAAGTTCTATCCATAAAACTGAAACGAACAAGCCGGAAAATTACTGTAAAAGTTAGATCAATAACAGTTTTACAAATATTTCTGGGTTTGCCCTTTAACATTGTCTTAAATATCTCTAACGCCTGCTAATTAAAGTTGTCTTTAAATATCTTTAATGTCGGTCTTTTTTTTTTTTTTTTAACAAAAAAGCATCTTAACCCTTAGTTACTGGCGCCTATTTTCCTTACACAATTACTGGCGTTCGGCCTCTCAGGCCGTCTTTTAAAATCAATAATAAACCATGTTATTTATAAAATAAAAAGAAATTAAACGTATACACATAATTTCCAAAGAATAAATATTTTGTTTTTTTCGAATAAACAGAGCTCTAAACAAAATTAAATGAAAATGTACAAGAAACTCTTTCTATCTAAAATATTCTATATATAATCTAAAAAATTCTATCTAAAATATTTTATTCAAGATTAGGTGCCCAATTCAAGCATATTTCAATAGAATGATCTTTGCAGATTGATTCTTTGCATTTTTTGAATTGCATTTGAGTTCGACGATCTTTTTTACATAGGTAGCATCTTTTGCGTTTTTTGGACCAAGGACTGCCGCTTGTGGATTCCTAGATAACACATATTATTGATATTTCGTTTAAATATCAAATAAATATTTGCCTACCTCAAGTGATGAAGTTCCAGCATGCTTCTGAATTAATACTTGCAGATCTCTTGACAAATATTTGGCTTGATTTCTCATATTCAAGGCATCTCTCATTAGTTGTAGAGCAAGCTGCTTTATAAAATATTTTCGAGCCATTCCACCGTCTTGCTTGACAGCCTTATAAATTACTGCTGAATTAATTGCAACCACATCCAAAAAGTTGAAAAATAAACACAGGGGCCATCTTTTGGTTCTTCTTCCAACTGAATACATGTCTGATCAACTACATCTACACCACCTTTGGTCATATTATAAAATGTGATTATCTCGGGCTTTTATTGTTCAGCAGTTTCTTGATCAATTGTTGTGGTCGAATGCATTGTGGAGAGTAATATAACAGATTTTCCAATTTTAGGGACATAGGGTACCAAATTTTTGTTTTTTGAAACACCAAAAGTGGAACAGAACTTCTATTATATTATACAAAATTACAATCACAAAACACAATTTAGAATGCATATAATTGAAGCAAGAGTAATAAAAAAACGAATGCTCAACTTATTTGTTGCGTTTGAACATCTATAAAACCAAAAGTGAAACGGCCAATAATAGGGGCGCTAAAATTCCCAGTGACATAATTATCGGCTTTAAAGGCCGTTTGATTTAATAACTCGGGATATACAAAATAGATTTCTCTTAAAATGAAAAGTTCTTCAAATAAATGCATTTTATTAAGCTACCTAAAATTTTGATGAAAAATATTGCATTTTGAAAATTTCGCAAACATTTTTAATTTTCACACGGCCTTTCAAGCTGAACGCCAGTAATTACGGGTTAAATACATTGTTTATACAAATCATTTAATTATAATATAGTTAATCTCCAGCTTTAAATCCCCATATTTTATTTGAGGTCAACATGGATGCTTAATATGAAAATAACTTGCTATTACCTTTACTGCACAATGGAAAATATTGGGAGTGCCTGGCTCATCAGTTGTGAACCCTCATTATTTATAAACACAAGGTAATAAGACCAAATCCAAATATATAAATAGTGTGTGACGTTTTGGTAACAGCGTTGTTACCATCTTCAGACAAAAGTACTGAATGAGAAATTTTACCACAGCTCTGAAGATGGTAACAACGCTGTTACCGAAACGTCACACACTATTTATATATTTGGATTTGGTCTTATTACCTTGTGTTTATAATCTATAATCCAAATTGTGCCTTATCTCATTATTTATATTTTACTTAAATACTTTTCCAAATAATTCCAGTATAGTGCTAGATATACATACTAAAACAGCCCAATTTAAGAGCAGTCTGCAAGATTAAACTAGCCAAACTGCATAGAGGGTTCACCAGTGATGAGCCAGGCCCTCCCAATATTTTTCCAATGTAATTAGAACAGTATCATTCATGGATCATTTAACTTGGAATTTTTTTTGTTTGTGTTCTCCGCTATTTCCATTGTTTGGTTGTCCTGGGAGAGAGTTATATACTGTGGGTGGTGGTGTACAGATCAATCCGTTGTTTCTCTCCCAACATGGCTACGCATCGTCAGCGGTGAGTGTGGCAGCCATCTTGTTGCAGCACATGATAACCATGATGCTCTGGTATCCAGCCAACCACAAAGCTCTTCATCAACGGCCAGTTTGTGGAGTCCAAGACATCAGAGTGGATTGACCTTCACAATCCGGTAAGTCTTTCTCCCCTTCTACACAACTTCTTATCTCCATTCAATCATATTATGATATCAAGCTTGTAGAGCTTAAGACTTTTGATGATGTCTGCTGGGGATGAGTAGAGCTCATCAAAGGAGATTTGACAACCATCATGACTAGGTGAAGTAGAATGTGTCTGCCTTTGTCATTAAGACTGGGAGCACTACTCAGTGGCAGGCGGACATAGCTCCAAAAGAAATGGCCGCCTCTGATATGAGGAACAGATGCCATGTGTAGCTACTCCTAACTTGGTGTACAAACGCTGCTCATCCTGTATCCCTGGATTAGGAGCCCTTACAAGGTATTATCAGCCGGGCCAGCTGAACCCAGGTTTTTTAGCGAGGTTGTTTCTGCTCCCCCTCTTCCTTTTTCATCCGGGCTTGGGACCGGCAAAGGCGGAGTTACACAAATAACTGTGGAGATCACATAACTATGGTTCTACATGATGAGGCTCAATATTTGGATTAAAGATTATAAATTGTTACCATCATCAGACAAAACACTGTTACTGAAACATCACACACTATTTATTTAATTGGATTTGGTCTATTCCCTTGTGTTTATGTTTATACACGTGTGTGAATATAACTTAAAGTATAAGCCATCTAAATAGATGTATTCATATAATGATAAGGCGCACAATTTTTGGATTATAGATTATAAACACAAGGTAATAAGACCAAATTCCAGTAAGAGACCACCTCCAGGAGAGACCAGATGGCTCTCCTGACTAATCCCTTACTACATACTATCTGAGTAGAAGTACAAAAATGAATACTTTTAGAGGAAAAAACATGAAGCATATGGTAACAAGACCAAATCCAAATAGTGTGTGAGATTTCTCTAACAGCGTTGTTACCATCTTCAGACAAAAGTACTGAATAAGGAAATAAAAAAATATGATGCATATGGTAAAAAGACCAAATCCAAATAAATAGTGTGTGAGGTTTCGCTTAAAGCCTTGTTACCATCTTCAGACAAAAGTAATGAATAAGGAAAGAAAAATATTGAGGTAACTCGGGTCCTCCTGGAGCTCAAATCACCAAATATCCAGGTCACACAAGAATAGAAAAAAAAGAGTACTTTGCTATTTAAAAAAACATGCTCTGGAATATTTCTTCTCATTCAGTACTTTTCTCTGATGATGGTAACAACATTGTTACTGAACCATTAACACATAACTTATTGATTTGAATGTGACATTGTAACCTTATTAAAAAAAAGCATCTCCTTATAGGGCAACTGAAAGTTTCTGATGGCTTGCGCCATCTATCGGAAAAAATGTATTGAGTTGCCCTAATAAGGAGATGCCTTTTTTTTCTTAATTTATGAATCTTATCCCAGTACAATATCACATTTGTACAATTTTTTCACATTGTTACCTTATGTTTCTTCTTCTTTCTTATCTCCACTCAATCACACTAAGGTATCAAGCTTGTAAAGTTTTGAGACTTTTGATGGTGTCTGCCGGGGAAGAGTAGAGCTCATCAATGGATGAGTCAATACAGTCAATAATATGTCTTGGGGTTGCAGGTTGACACTTAGTACATAGTGGGAAAACCTTGTAACCATTCTGGAAAGTCATTGTCCGTAGATGACCAGACTTAAGTCTGTAAATCAAAGAGAAACAAATTTATTCAGTTGCCCTATAAGGCAGTGATTCTCAACCTTTTTTTTTGTTGCGGCATTATTTTAAAGATTTGAAAATTTGGCGGCACAATTTTAGAATTTCGCGGCACACTTTTGCTAACTTGAATGCAAGAAAATTCAAATTATGTATCAATATTTCTATGCAAAATATAAGTAATATACATCTCTAACATTCAATTTGTGCTAATTTCGTTATTTTAAAAAGTAAAAAAATGAAAAAGAAAAAAAGAAAAACCAATACAAACGTGAACATAATCGTATGACTAAAATTCGGCGGCACATTTTTAGAATTTCGCGGCACACAAAATTACCGCGGCACATTGGTTGAGAATCACTGCTATAAGGAGATACCTTTTTTTTTTTTTTCTTAATTTATGAACCTTATCCCAGTATAATATCACATTTGTACTATTTATTCACTTTTGTTTCTAATCTATATAAGCCATTTTGTATATCTTATCATAAAAAAAATATGAAGTATGAAATGATATTTCCCCATTTTTTTCCCCTTGCCCCCATACCTTCCAGTCAGATATGGACCTAATCAGACGTCCCAGTCTGGGATCTTATCACGTGTCTCTCCAAGGTTATCATCCGCCCTCTGTTGATACTTCTTCCCCTGAGTTCAAGGAGAGTTCTTCCAGAATTCCCAGTTAACATTCCCCAAGATTTGTACTCGACACATCTTGATCACCTAAAAAACACAAGGTAATAAGACCAAAATCCAAATAAATAGTGTGTGACGTTTCAGCGTTGTTACCATCTTCAGGCAAAAAGTACTGAATGAGAAATTTTTACCACAGCATGTTTTAAATAGTTACTGTGTTATCAAGTGTGTAAAACAAGATAGCAGATAAGAAGAAGATGGTTTTCTGAGAAATGCAGAATATTATTCTTAGAATTAAAAGTGGAAAAAAAAAAACACTTAAAAATTTTTTTTTTTTAGATTGTCTGAAGATGGTAACAACGCTGTTACCGAAATGTCATACACTATTTATTTGGTCTTATTACGTTGTGTTTATAATCTATAATCCAAATTGTGTGCTTTATAACAAGTAGAGTATATTTGAAAATTCAGGAAGATAACAGAACCGAATCCAAAATTAGTAAATTCTATTAAATTTTAGTAACACTATTTGCTACCATCTTTGGTGTGATCATTGCAATGCTACTCTCTAATTATTACTAAAATAAACCTCGTGTATTGTAAAAATATATAAGAAATTTGAACTTTTTTTTTTATGCGTATGATTCTTTTTCTTTTTTTAATAAAATTATTTTCTACTGCCCTTACTGCAATGATAAAATAATGGGAAGGCCTGGCTCATCAGTGGTGAACCCTCTCAAAGGTTTCGCCAGTTTAATCTATCATAACATATAGCATCGTATAAAAATGTATATTTATCAGATTTGGGGTCTTAGTGCATTTTGATTATCATATCAGCTCCAAGTCAGAATACACATACCATGTTATCCCATTCCTAGATATTTTAATTATTCGCACCCCATCCTCATTTCACACTACAGTTTATCATAAAAAAACAATGCCCCCCCCTGCTACACTCACTACAATTCTCACTGTCCTACCTCCCATAAAATCAGTATTGTTAGAACTCTTACAAAAAGAATATTCACCCATTGTTCCATAGACATCTTTAAAATAATAGAAAGAAATCGTATCATATCCCAGCTCACCGCAGCTTCTTTTCCGCTCTGGTTCATTAATAAATATACTTATACACCTACAACTTCCAATCCTTCCATGACTTACAGATCATTGTGTTTTCTCCCTTACTCCCCTTCCACAGTTGATATAGCCAGAAAACTTAAATCCTATGGCATCCGTACCATATATAAAAACTCCCCGAACCTTCTTTCATCCCTCCGTCATCCTCATACTAAGTCCTCAGCTCTTCCTGACCCCCTTCGTTCTGTGGGTGCAGTCTACTCCATCTCATGTGAACAGTGCCCTGCCACTTACGTTGGTGAGACGGGTAGATCTGTGTCCATCAGGATGACTGAACATTCCCGTAATATTTCCAGGCAAGATACCAGGTCCCTCATTTATCAACATATGCGGAGCACAGGCCACACTTTCAACATTAAAAACCCCACCATACATTACAGGCACATACATATCTTACACCAAAGACTCATTCTAGAATCCATAGTATCCCACAAACTGAACAGCATCAATAGAAAAATAGAACTTCCAGAAGCTTATCATCCTCTCCTGTCCTTTATTTAAACTTCCCTCTTATTTTTAACTGTAAAATTGACCTCCCCGACGCATATCAAGCTCTCCTGGCCTTTATGTAAAATTTGTTCTCTTTCATATACTTAATACTCCATTTCAGTCATATACTATGCTTCATTAATATTTCTTTCCTTCAGATATTGTTTTGCATCTCTTGAATTATCCTCTATGATTTTTGTTTTTTATTTTTTACAAATAGTTAAATTGCCCATTTGCATGCTTTTTTCTATATTTATATAAATTAATATGTATATGTATATATTCACTACAGCAGCCATCGGTATCGTTCATAGTGTCGTGTTTATCTTGCCTGTCGAAGGGCTTTTGCCCGAAAGCTTGCTCTAATGCACCAATAAAAGAAACTCGTCTTCCTTCGCCATGTTTTTTATCGTCTAAAAACAAGAAAATACTATACCACGACAATCTTGATGGGTGACTGGCATTGAGTACTTGTACTCTAAGTACACAGATGCATACTGCAGCTGCAAATCCCCATCCACCATGATTATCGTGACCAACATCTGTGCTCTGATAAGTAATAGTATTTAGAAGTAAAAGTTACTTCTCCCTGTCAAAATAGATGTCAAAACTTGATACCATCTTTTGGCCATCACCACAAAATAGTGGCTTCAGGACAATGGACAAAGCCACCACACCAGCTTTGGAAAACTGAGAAACGCCTACTTAAAGACCATGGTTTCAGGCTAATGGACCTCTTCAGTCCATGGCGGACTTTATTCCATGAGATCCACAAGAGATCTAATGGATCAAAGTGACGACGGTCAGTAGATGGCATCCAGTTTTGACAGGAGAGGTGACCTTTATTTTTATAGATCCATATCCTCCCTGCAAAATTTCCAGTTTTTTTCGTTTTTTCTTTCTTAATATATCCACCATATCCCAGTTTAATATCACATTTGTACTATTTTTTTTTACAATATAATACACTGCGGCATGTAATTGTAAAACGTATGTAGCGTATAGAGAATGCCTATTACCATACCCCATTGAAAACACCGGTTCTTTTGCGTATATTGAATAATTCTAAGCACATTTTTTCACGTAAAGTAACATAGGTAACCTAGTCTCGATTTCACGCTAAATATATTTCATTATTTTTAATTTAGAATTTTGATCTCCTTTTCAGAAAGGATCAATAAAATACAAAGCACGTTTCAAAACTTTGTTTGTAAACAAAGTTTTAAAACTTTGAAGGTAATAATATATATATTTAAATCTATATTTAAAAATAATAAAATTATTATATATTTTTTCAATTAAACAAAGAGGTACACAATAGTTTATAATATAGCTGTTTAAACTAAGCGTTCTTTCATAAAACAAATAAATAAAGAATTGAATTATTTTCACGAAGTAAAAGCGTTTATTTACAAATACAGTAATAAATTATCAAAAAGCAACCAGAGCAGATTTAGAGACTACGTTTAAAATTCTAAAAGGTTATTCTCTTGTTAAAATAATTATAATATATTTAATTGATGTATTTCCCAGCATGATAGGCAACATAAAAGCTCTATAATAAATACTGGAGACTACAGATATTTAATTGGACTACTATAAACATAGATAGCAGTTTATCTTAAATAGAAACTTAAAAGGGTAAAGAAAAATTGGAGATAATAGGACTAGCTATCTAGTTTACTATCCCTAACCTTCTTCTTTCTTATCTCCACTCAACAATCATATCAGGGTATCAGGCATGTAGAGTTTGTGATGGTGTCTGCTGGGAATAACTAGAGCTCATCAATGGATGAGACAATACATTTAATGATTTGGGGTTGTAGGTTGAGAATTGCACTTGGTCTTCTTTCTTATCTCCACTTAATCATATTAAGGTATCAAGCTTGAGACTTTTGATGGTGTCTGCCGGGGAAAAGTAGAGCTCATCAATGGATGAGTCAATAATGTGTTTTGGGGTTGCAGTTTGAGAATTTCACTTAGTACATAGTGGAAAAACCTTGCAACCATTCTGGAAAGTCATTGTACATAAATGACCAGACTTAAGTCTGGTAATCATGCACAGCTGTTCTCTTGGGAGGACAGAACCGGTGCTTGTCCCTCCTGCTCTGTACCAGTCATGTGCAGCAGCACTTAGTACATAGTGGGAAAAAGCTTGTAACCATTCTGGAAAGTCATTGTACATATATGTACTGCTGTTCTCTTGGGAGAACAGAACTTAATCTATCCTTGAAATATGTTAACACTTGACGCTAGACTCACTGCCCTCAGGCTAAAAATACAGTTAAACTTCATCCCTACTGGAAATGGGCTCTCATTAGAGGTTTTGTTTAATTGAAAGACTCCTCATGACATGACAATCTCTGATAAGAGACCATCTCCAGGAGAGATTGGGTTTATTCATGTTTTAGTTGTTCTCTCATAGGTAACTCCACTGTACCATTTCTGCTACCACTTTACAAGCTTGATACCTTAATATGATTGAGTGGAGATAAGAAAAAAGAAGATTTCTACCACCATTCCATATTGTAAGTTTGATCATATTTATCACTGTCACTGGTGTCAATCAGAGATATCTATTATATTATTATCCCTAGTGCACGTGGTACAGGCCATGATAATCATGGTAGGTAGAAGTTAGTGACTGCTTTTACTGTAAGTGTACCACATGCCTAACCATGTAAAAAGCAGTTCGACTTTTGCACTTCCAAATATGCTAGAGCCCCATTTGATTACTTGCACTCGCTGGTGGGGTTGAACAATGCAAGAATCGGGGGCCATTGGATCATTTTTTTTTTTAATTAGAAAAAAGTGTCCAATACAGGATTCGAACCCGGGTCGTAGCAGTAGAAAACCAATGGTTTAGACCATCCTTCTACTGACCCCCACATCAGGGATATCTAACGCTGTATGACAATGCTGTCTGTGTATGTGCAGAGATGGGGAAGCCCAAGAAGAATCGACCATCAGCCGGGAGAAAGCCAAAGAGCCACAACAAACCCCCAGAGCCAGAAGAGCTCAAGAAAGCCAGACATGAGATCTACAAACTGAGCATGTCAGGTTCCAACAAGGAAGACAAGGAAATGTTGGCAGAGAAACTTCTAGTCCGACTTGGAGCAAAGGTAAATCAAGTTATTTTTTTATTTCAACACACAAAACGCGATATCCCGGCTAGGAATAATTGCGTTAATTTACATTTTTTTAAAACAGAAACAGTTATAAACATATTAGACGAAAAACATGGTGAAGGAAGAAGAGTTTCTTTTATTGATGAATAGGTGCAAGCAATATTCCTTCCTACCATTTGTACCATAGTTCTTATAAGTCGTGCTCGCCTGTTGAAGGGTTTTTACCCGAAAGCTTGCACTTATTCATCAATAAAAGAAACTCGTCTTCCTTCACCATGTTTTTCGTCTAATTTCAATCCAGGAAGAATTCTTTATCTATATTTATAAACATATAATACAAGAAAAAGTAATCGAAATAAAAAGAGAAACAATAATATATATTAGGAACCTGAACCTTTAATTCTAACAATAACTTAGTCATTTCCTCTAGTCTGATGATGCTGTTGACAAATCATTCTACACTTGTTGCTCTTTGATAGCAATCTTCTTCTTCTTCCCAAGGCCTAAAATTTGGCATGAAAATAATGATAAAGATTTACCTTCATGATAAAAGAAAATAAGACCTAATCCAAATAATTTATTAGAGTGTGACGTTTCGGTAACAACATTGTCACCATCATCAGACAAAAGAATAAAATGATATAAAGAATAAAATTTATTCTTTTGTATGATGATGGTGACAATGTTGTTGCCGAAACATCACAAACTAATAAATTATTTGGATTAGGTCTTATTTTCTTATAATCTATAATCCAAATTGTGCTTTATCACCTTCATGATGAGTAAATGCATTATCTGCCATGGATTTTTAGAATTTGAAGCAACTGTGTGCTATATAATAAGAAAAAGGTATCTCCTGAACGTGTATCTAAAAGTTGTTGATCCATGAGAGGACATTCACGCTAGAGGACACCTCTCTACAAAGGAAAGTTTTTCATTGTCAAAATGATCATTTTTGATATTTAGCTGCTCTCTGGTAAGAGGACACCTCTCCATAAAGGACACTTTGCTCTGCAACTAGGTATTGTCCTTTACCAGGTTCTACTGTATAAAGATGGAAAAATTAAGGATTGGAATAAAAACCAGAGAAATATATTAATTAATTTGATCTAAACACAAGGTAATAAGACCAAATCCAAATAAATAAATAGTGTGTGACGTTTCAGTAACTGTTGTTACTATCTTCAGACAAAAGTACTGAATGAGAAATTTTACCACAGCATGTTTTAAATAGTTACTGTTATCAAGTGTGTAAACAAGATAGCAGATAGGAAGAAGTTGTTTACACACTTGATAACAGTAACTATTTAAAACATGCTGTGGCAAAATTTCTGATTCAGTACTTTTGTCTGAAGATGGTAACAACGCTGTTACCAAAACATCACACACTATTTATTTATTTGGATTTGGTCTTATTACCTTGTGTTTATAATCTATAATCCAAATTGTACCTTATCATTAACTTGATCTCTTTTGTTATCATTATATATAACCTAATTTATCATCTTGATGAGTGCCTGTCTTTTCAGAGTGGGTTCTTCACTTTAGCAGGTCACAATAATGCTGTTTCTTTCTGTCTCTCTTACCTTTTCTTTCTCCAGCAACCACCACAACTCTTTTTTGTAATGATCTCTTTTATTTCTCTAGCTTCTTGCTAAAGGACAACACCTAGTTACAAAGCCAAAGTATCCTTTAGAGAGAGATGTCCTTCTTACTGCATGATTAGAGAGAGAAAATTGTCCTTTAAAGAGAAGGTGTCCTCTTACCAGAGAATGGCTAAATAGTAAAAATGGTAAATTTGGTGATGAAAACTGTCCTCTTACTGAAAAGTTGTAAATGGTGAATTTGATAATGAAAACTGTCCTTTGAAGAAAGGTGCTTTCTAGCGAGAGTGTCCTCTTATTAGGATTCTACTATACATGCTAATACACTTTCCTCCTTTTATGTATTTATTTTTTGTCTCTTTAGACCTATCAGATGAATCAATTTATATCTCTTGTAGCTAATTACATTGCTAGATAATTCATCAGACATCTTAGTTTATTTTTACTCTTTTTCAATTAGGATTTATAAACTCTGTGAGAGGTTATAACTCTCCCTTTACACTTGTACCTATATAAACAATTGATCCCATGACTGTGCTGCAGCCTTACAAGAACAAGGCCATCAACTACAAGAATCTCATTGAGGAGAAGAGAATGAAAAAAACAAGAAGAAGAGGAAGATAGGAAAATGGTAACTTTCCTCAACTTCACTCACTTCTGTCTTGTCTGAGATATGTGTTTGTTTAAACTCATGGACAAAACTTAAGGAAGTTTTACTTTTTAGCATGTATATCGGGATTATGACAATAACTGAAAGATATTACAGTGACCTTTATTGAAGACACACAAGATAACCAAGTGTGTATACACTCATAGACAAAACTTAAGGAAGTTTTACTTTTTACCATGTATATTGGGTTTATGACAATAACTCTGAAAGATATTACAGTGACCTTTATTGAAGACACACAAGATAACCAAGTGTGTATACACTCATGGACAAAACTTAAGGAAGTTATATCTTTTACCATGTATATCGGGATTCAGACAATAACTCTGAAAGATATTACATTGACCTTTATTGAAGACACACAAGATAACCAAGTGTGTATACACTCATGAACTTAAGGAAGTTTTACTTTTTACCATGTATATTGGGTTTATGACAATAACTCTGAAAGATATTACAGTGACCTTTATTGAAGACACACAAGATAACCAAGTGTGTATACACTCATGGACAAAACTTAAGGAAGTTTTACTTTTTACCACGTATATCGGAATTATGACAATAACTCTGAAAGATATTACAGTGACCTTTATTGAAGACATACAAGATAACCAAGTGTGTATACACTCATGGACAAAACTTAAGGAAGTTATATCTTTTACCATGTATATCGGGATTCAGACAATAACTCTGAAAGATATTACAGTGACCTTTATTGAAGACACACAAGATAACCAAGTGTGTATACACTCATGGACAAAACTTAAGGAAGTTTTACTTTTTACCACTTATATCGGAATTATGACAATAACTCTGAAAGATATTACAGTGACCTTTATTGAAGACATACAAGATAACCAAGTGTGTATACACTCATGGACAAAACTTAAGGAAGTTGTATCTTTTACAATGTATATCGGGATTATGACAATAACTCTGAAAGATATTTGATACACACAGTGATCTTTATCGAAGACACATGAGATTACCAAGTGTGAACAAAATTACTGTCTCCTTAAAAAAAAAAAATAGACAACCGGTGACTTCAAAGCCCTTCCACTTCCTTAAGTTTTGTCCATGAGTGTATGATAAGGTACAAATTTGATTTAAGATCAGAACTGGGAGGTATTAATAAGACCAAATAAATAAATAGTGTGACTTTCATGTAACAATTTTATTTATTTGGATTTGGTCTTATTACCTTTAATTTCTAATCTATAATCCAAACTGTACCTTATCAAATGAATAATTCAAAAGTGGAAACCAAGAATTCAGAAATCAATATTGTCATTGTACCTTGGGGAGAGGAATGTACTTTACATTAACTCACATTTGACTTTTGTGTTTCAGAAACTGGAGATGGGAGAGCTGGTTGATAAAAAGAAGAAAAATTTCAGGTATTGTATAGTTTTTTTCTTATTTATATACAGTAGAACTACCTCCCTATAAAGAACAACACCTAATTGCAGAGCCAAATTGTCCTCTTACCAGAGAGTGGCTAAATAGTAAAAATGGTCATTTTGCAAATGAAAACTGTACTTGTGTAGAAGTGTCCTCTAGCGGGAGTATCCTCTCATGGAGGTTTTTTTTTACTGTATAGTAAAACCCTGCTAAAATGAACCTAGGATATAGCAAACCCTCCCTTATAACGAACCTTAAATAATCCCTATTTTTATTTTATAACTAGCGGATGTGCCCGGCTTCGCCCGGGTTTTACCCGAGTGAATGTTTGTCTAACGAACATTTGTTAAAACAATTCTCTTTAAACTTATAAAACGTACTCGGCTTCGCCCGGGGTTTTACCCAAGTAAAGGTTTGTCTAGCGAACATTTGTTAAAACAATTCTCTAAAAACTTATTAAAAAATAAAAAAGATATATTTTGATAATTTGAAACTCGTAAATGATGCCAAAAAAGGCCATATTTAGGTATTCATTCCATTCCGGATTAGTCCGCATAAAAAAAAGTTCTTCAAATGAAAAAAAGAAATAGCCAAAAATACTAATCAAAATGCAGCCGAAAATTTTCCTCAGGTTTATAAAAAGCGACATGCAAAATTTGGTACCAATTGGTTCAGTAGTTTTTGAGTTTATCGCGAAACAGACAGACAGACAGAAATTGACTTTTATATATATATAGAGATTTCCTCTTCATTGTTGGCTTTTTATCTTACATTCACTCTGTTGGTTTTTTATATAACATTTACGTTTCATTGTTGGCTTTTTATCTTACATTCACTCATCATTGTTGGCTTTTTATATTATATTTACTCTTCATTGTTGGCTTTTTATCTTACATTCATTCTTCATTGTTGGCTTTTTATCTTCATTCACTCTGTTGGCTTTTTATATTACATTTACTCTTCTACGAATAAATGAACTCAGTATATTTGGTTAAACTTATACGAATAAAAGATTACACGAGGAGCTTCTTTTCCGTTTAATTGCTAGCTTTCGAACCTTGCGGTTCTTCAACAGGCGTGGCTAGTATTGTTGTACTAGCCACGCCTGTTGAAGAACCGCAAGGTTCGAAAGCTAGCAATTAAACGGAAAAGAAGCTCCTCGTGTAATCTTTTATTCGTATACATTTACTCTTCATTGTTGGCTTTTTATCTTACATTCACTCTTCATTGTTGGCTTTTTATATTATATTTACTCTTCATTGTTGGCTTTTTATCTTACATTCATTCTTCATTGTTGGCTTTTTATATTACATTTACTCTTCATTGTTGGCTTTTTATCTTACATTCATTCTTCATTGTTGGCTTTTTATCTTCATTCACTCTGTTGGCTTTTTATATTATATTTACTCTTCTTTGTTGGCTTTTTATCTTACATTCATTCTTCATTGTTGGCTTTTTATATTACATTTACTCTTCATTGTTGGCTTTTTATCTTACATTCATTCTTCATTGTTGGCTTTTTATATTACATTCACTCTTCATTGTTGGCTTTTTATCTTACATTCATTCTTCATTGTTGGCTTTTTATATTACATTCACTCTTCATTGTTGGCTTTTTATCTTACATTCACTCTGTTGGCTTTTTATATTACATTTACTCTTCATTGTTGGCTTTTTATCTTACATTCACTCTTCATTGTTGGCTTTTTATATTATAATTACTCTTCATTGTTGGCTTTTTATCTTACATTCATTCTTCATTGTTGGCTTTTTATATTACATTCACTCTTCATTGTTGGCTTTTTATCTTACATTCATTCTTCATTGTTGGCTTTTTATATTACATTCACTCTTCATTGTTGGCTTTTTATCTTACATTCACTCTGTTGGCTTTTTATATTACATTTACTCTTCATTGTTGGCTTTTTATCTTACATTCACTCTTCATTGTTGGCTTTTTATATTATATTTACTCTTCATTGTTGGCTTTTTATCTTACATTCACTCTTCATTGTTGGCTTTTTATATTATAATTACTCTTCATTGTTGGCTTTTTATCTTACATTCATTCTTCATTGTTGGCTTTTTATATTATATTTACTCTTCATTGTTGTCTTTTTATCTTACATTCATTCTTCATTGTTGGCTTTTTATATTCCATTTACTATTCATTGTTGGCTTTTTATCTTACATTCATTCTTCATTGTTGGCTTTTTATATTACATTCACTCTTCATTGTTGGCTTTTCATCTTACATTCATTCTTCATTGTTGGCTTTTTATATTACATTCACTCTTCATTGTTGGCTTTTTATATCATATAGAAAATCATAGTTTTATCTAGTGAACATTTTTTCCCATGTCACATTGCCATGTCATCCTGAGATAATCTTACTTTTGATAAATAATATTTAAGATAACAAACTTAGTGATAAGAAAACTTGTTACCATCGTCACAATGGGGTGGCTGCTTGCGAGTTAAATCTACAAATCTGCAAATAACTCTAAGGATATTCAAGATATTCATGTAATTATTTTTCAAAAACCTTCCCGGTGATATACCTAATAATATCCCAAAATTTCACGGCGATTGGATGTATGGTTTTTGAATCTATAGAGTACAAACAAACAGACAGACAAACAGACAGACATTCAATTTTATATATATAGATTACTCTTCTTTGTTGGCTTTTTATCTTACATTCATTCTTCATTGTTGGCTTTTTATATTACATTTACTCTTCATTGTTGGCTTTTTATCTTACATTCACTCTTCATTGTTGGCTTTTTATCTTACATTCATTCTTCATTGTTGGCTTTTTATATTACATTCACTCTTCATTGTTGGCTTTTTATATTACATTCATTCTTCATTGTTGGCTTTTTATATTACATTCACTCTTCATTGTTGGCTTTTTATCTTACATTCACTCTGTTGGCTTTTTATATTACATTTACTCTTCATTGTTGACTTTTTATCTTACATTCGCTCTTCATTGTTGGCTTTTTATATTTCATTCTTCATTCTTACTTTCATTCTTCATTGTTGGCTTTTTATATTATATTTACTCTTCATTGTTGGCTTTTTATCTTACATTCATTCTTTTCATTGTTGGCTTTTTATATTACATTTACTATTCATTGTTGGCTTTTTATCTTACATTCACTCTTCATTGTTGGCTTTTTATCTTACATTCATTCTTCATTGTTGGCTTTTTATCTTACATTCACTCTTCATTGTTGGCTTTTTATCTTACATTCATTCTTCATTGTTGGCTTTTTATATTACATTCATTCTCCATTGTTGGCTTTTTATATCATATAGAAAATCATCTTAGTTCTTAGTGATAAGAAAACTTGTTATCATCGTCACAATGGGGGCGCTGCTTGCGAGTTAAATCTACAAATCTGCAAATAACTCTAAGGATATTCAAGATATTCATGAAATTATTTTTCAAAAACCTTCCCGGTAATATACCTAATAATATCCCAAAATTTCACGGCGATTGGATGTATGGTTTTTGAATCTATATAGTACAAACAAACAGACATTCAATTTTATATATATAGATTCAGTAAATTATGGCTAAAACAAACCATGGATAAAGTGAACCACAGGTTCAGTCCCATTGGAGTTTGCTATAGGGATTCTGCTGTCTATACAAAAAAATTATCAATTTTTTCTTTTTTTATTGATGAGAGTATAATAAGTAGTATCAATACAATTTACTATGGATATACAAATGTAAAAAATATTCTTAAATTTGTGTACAATGATGGTCAAAAACTATTCTAAAAATGTTTTTTTTTTTTTTTATATCCTAACATATGGTAACCTATATAAATTTGTTTTATTAAAAGACATAAAAACAACAACAACAACAAAAGCCTTTATTTAGGGCATTCCGCCCCATACAGGATTCGCCGTATTTACACATCAACAAGAGGAGAGGGAAGAGGAAACATTTACAACAAAATAAAGTTTGTCTCACATTCAGTTACTATTTACAGATAGGTCATCCTCCAGTATCCTTTGCCCTGCATTCTTTCTCATGCGCCCCGCTTCTGTGCAGAACTTAAAGTATTTAAAAATCAGTAATTCATCATCCAGAGCTGAAGAGAGAAGTTGACATATGTGTTGGTATCTAAATTATTAAAAGACATATATTGGATGGACAAATTTGTATTCATTTACTAATATTTCAGTCCTTTTATCAAGGGATAACAACATATGTTGTAATACTGTGAAAAAGGTTGGCATTCAGCCAACTGAAATATTGATAAATAAATATTTTTTGATCCAATATATGCTTTTTAATTAAATATCTATTTATAGATTTGCTCTTTTTTTCAAAACGATATAAATTTGTGTTTTGTTTTTTTTCAGGAAACGGGATAAAAACTGGGTGACCAACTTTGACAAGGATTTCGGCCATACAAAAAAGAAAACTATGAAATGAAGGATTTATTATCTTTTCTTTTTTTGTAAACTCAACATATACTGTACATAGATGTAATTGCATATATAAATACTATGTTATATTTATATGTAAATAACCAGGACTTCTCTTAAATATAGAGAAGTTTATAAACCTATCTTAAGTTTGAATCAAATTTCTAAAATGTTATAGATAAATAAAATCTATTTTCTTTATCACAAGTTTGGCCACTCTTATAAAAAGTTATATGGATAGTTTTTGTTAGTATTATTCGATAAGGCCCAATTTGGATTATAGATTATAAACACAAGGCAATAAGACCAAATCTAAATAAATAGTGTGTGACGTTTCAGCGTTGTTACCATCTTCAGACAAAAGTACTGAATGGTAAGTTCTAAATGGTAAAGTACTGAATGATCCTTATTTCTGAAGATGGTAACAAAGCTGTTACACCAAAATGTCACACGCTATTTATTTATTTGGATTTGGTCTTATTACCTTGTGTTTATTATTATTTCTTGTGCATGCAGTACAGGCCATGATAATTGATTTTTTAATTGGAAAATCCAAAAAGACTATTTTAAAATATTGGTGTTTACTTCTTTTGTCCGATGATGGTGACAATGTTGTTGCCGAAATGTCACACACTAATAAATTATTTGGATTAAGTCTTATTTTATTTTATTATAATCTATAATCCAAATTTTGAATTTTATTCTGGTGTTTACTTCTTAGAGAAATAGTAATGATGTATAACAAAAGGTAAACACAAAGTAATATAAGACCAAATTCAACGTTGTTACCTGAGTGGCGGTGGACCTGAGATCGAATCCAGCATTGGCCACTTTTATTCTAAATAATAATTGCTCCAATGTCTTCTCATTTTAGCAAAAGTCCAACCTCACCAGTGAATGCAACTAATCAAAGCTCTCTGGCACATTTATAAGTTGATGCACTAGCGCGCCATCTGTTATCAAAATTCGAAACCATTTTAAAGGCATAAGATTCTTTTTGAAATTAAACAATTTCTACTGCCTTTACTGCAATGGAAAAATTAAAGGGAGGGCCTGGCTCATCAGTGCTGAACCCTCCCAGCGGTTTCGCCAGTTTAATCTACCATACCGCTGTTATATTGCATTTTTGGAACTTCCTTTTATAGACACAATTTGATATTTGCGGATGAGCGATTGCTCGAAGCATATTATATATTTATAAATGTATGTAATTCTACTGTCCTAAAAGCTTATGTCCATAGTTCTTCTAAAATACCCATTCCAAGAGTCTACCAACAGTATCACTATAAAAGGAAGTTCCAAAAATGCAATATAACAGCGGTATGGTAGATTAAACTGGCGAAACTGCTGGGAGGGTTCACCACTGATGAGCCAGGCCCTCCCTTTAATTTTTCCATTGCAGTAAAGGCAGTAGAAATTGTTTAATTTCAAAAAGAATCTTACGCCTTTAAAATGGTTTCGAACATTTACAAGTGCAAAAGTCATGCCAAGAAGAGATAAAAGCTAACAGCAATAAGTTACTTTATTGAAAAGGTAAAAATTTGCAGAGCTTTCGTACAATAACCTCCTTTAACAGGCTGAATACAAATACAGGTATTACAGCTTGTTGAAGGATGTTATTGTCCGAAAGCTTGCCACGTTTTTACCTTTTCAATAAAGAAACTTGTCACTGTCAGTTTTTATCTCTTCTCTAAAATGATATCTGGTGATTCCTCCTATTGCAGAAGTAATACTGCTTTCCACAGTGAAAGCAGTTGAAAATTACTACCCACTATGATTATCATGGCCTGTTCAATTTTGATCAATTTTGCAAATTTATTTACAACGTTCTTTTAAAATGGAAAAGGGAGAGGGAAACTTAGAAAGAAAAGAATTGCGATGCTTGCTTGTGTGCTTTGCTTTGTTGCTTGTTCTTCTCTTCGGACAATTTTCTTTGGCTAATTATGTAAAATAATTATTTGAACAGGATTGTATATAGCCGATATGTTGTGATGTAAATAGAGGTATCGACGCAAATATCCCTGAGTTTGGGATATCGCGTTTCATGATGTTAATAAAATTGATTGATCATGGCCTGTTCCATGTGTACTATAGGTTTAAAAAAAAGTTATATATTATTATTTCAGGTGATTCTCTCTCTCTCTCTCTTACTTTATCCCTCTTTTATTTTATCCATTTTTTACTATATACTATATACATTTTACTATGGTGTTGTGTGTCAACAAGCAACCGACCGGAAATACACGTGACGTTGCAAAATTAATTTAATTTTTTTTTTAATTTAATTTTTTATTTATTTATTTATCAGAGAAACGGCACCACAGAGATAACAGGTACAAGTTGTACTTGACCACGGACCACCGTTTTCGCGGAATGCTTTAAAAATACTATGTGCCAATTATCGTTTTGACCTTTGTGCTATTTATTATTTTTTTTCTTTTCTTTATTTTTTTTTCCTTGCCGGCGAACGAAAGATGTCTTGTCCCAGATCTAACCCTCCCAACGGCTACACCGCAGAGAATCGGACCTCAACAACCCTCCGGAACCGGACCACCCACCCAGCCCTGGAACGGGCCATGGTGACCATAGCCCACCAGGACAATGTACTGCAGCCTACCAATAAAATGAGTTTTATATCCCCACTTCAGCCTCATCACATGGTGGAGAGCAGTGTCGGCCCAGCACCTCAAGCCGCGAACATAAGTATCGGCTACGGTGAGACGCCTTGTTTCAACCCGGAAGAGGAAGAGATCGAAGACTACGTGGAGGAGTTCAAAACGTGGTTGACGGCGAGCAAGGTACCGAAGGGAGACTGGACGAAGGCCATAGTACGGCGGCTTCCACTTGACGGCCGCGAATTTATCAAGTGCAGGTTTGACCCTTCAGCCGCATTTGAAGACGTCTTGGAGGCACTGAAACTTTGCTACCCAAGGAACGACGGCCGGGCACGCAGTAGGGGTAACGAACTGAAGAAAATGAGATGGCCCCAGTCCACGGAAGATACGGGGAAATACCTAATGAACCTCATTACGGCCCACGCGACGGCAGGTGAGTTTTCGCCGTTTGATTCAAGCAAGGAGGCATTGTGGGCATTGGCTCCGAAAGACTGCCTACTACTGGCAGCCTCATGGAGTACCACGCGGAACCCAGAAGAGGCCGACTTCCTACAGGCGGCGAAATTCCTCGATGAGGCGGACAAATGGAACAAGGGACGGAAGGAAGCAGGGACAATGACGAGTTCGGAAACAACTACGAGGACGGCGGAAGAGTGGGAACAAAAAAGAGGACAAAACCCAAGGACCGAATCGCCCACGGAGAAAGCAAGAAGATTCATGCTGCCGGACGGGACGCCTAGATGCTTCACCTGTTTCCAGACGGGGCACAAACACTGGGATTTCCCGAAAAGGAGGCCACGTGGTGAGTACAATTTTACCTCTAATCCTGTGGTTGAAGTTTCAAACAGTGTAGAGAGCGTACCACGTGTATTTTCCGAGGTTACTTGTAACACCAATCACATAATTTTCAAGGTAAAAGGACAACCGGGGGTTAACGAGAGACAGGCAGTAAATAAGGTACCACTAGAAAAATCCACTTTAGAAATAGGGGGTACAACAATGGAAAAATTCCATTGGACAGGTATGACTAATTTCTGCTTAATCACGCATATCAATGAGACACATGTAGGCAAACTGATTTTCGATTCAGGGGCAAATGTTAGCTGCATAGACGAAGGAATAGCCAACGCACTAGAATGTGCTAGAATGCCTTCAAAATTACTTATACGGGGAATAAGTGGGTCAGTAGTCTCGAACACGTGCACATACTTGGAGGTCAACATTGATGGTTTCGACATATGTGGCAGGTTACGGGGAAAAGATTATTTTCGGCGTCGATATTCTAACAAACTATCATTGCAAAATTATGTTTAGAGACGAATCGGTAGAATTGTATAGGCCAAAAATAGGCACGGACAACCACATGGTAGAACTAAACGAAGAACGGGAGCTCGAGAGGTTAGGCGCAATTACGAACGATCGGAAAAACCCCAAACAAAAGTACTGCATACCAGATGACCTTGAAATTGCACCACATTGTAAAACGAGGGTTAAGTTAAAAGGGCCAACAGTAAAGGCGGGCATTTTAGAACCCCACCCCGACTGCGTAAGAAGAACGGGGCTACTAATACCATGAGTACATGTTTCCGAAACGGTATCCGAGATATTCATTGATGTCATTAATACTAGGAACGAGCCGGTGCGGTTGGTAGCAAACTCGTGCTTGTTATGATCCGGCGGGGAAATAGCGAATGTTACTTTCCTAAGTGAACAGGTGGGATACAGTATGACGGCCACGTGCAAATACGAACCACATAAGTTCGATATAAACCCGGAGCTGTCGGACGGCGAAAAAATCGACGTACTGGACGTATTGTACAGGTATCGGGAACTTTTCTCAGAAGAGTGGAATAAGGCGGCAGATATCGAACCGTACCACATTAAACTTAAATCAAACATGGAACCAATTCGATAAAAAGCCTATCGCCGCAGTCCTAAGGAACGTGACATTATAGAGGAACAGGTTAAAGAAATGTGTGAAAAAGGAGTTATTAGGAAATCAACTTCTCCATGGGCGAGCCCGGTCGTTTTGGTTAAAAAATCAGACGGATCCTATAGATTTTGTGTGGACTATAGAAAAGTTAACAACGTAACCGAAGAATTTTCATATCCATTACCGGATATCACCGACTGCCTGGACCGTTTAGCGGGAATGAAGTATTTCTCTCACACGGATTTTGTTAGCGGTTATTGGCAGTGCCCACTGGACGAAACAAGCAAGCCAATTAGAGCGTTCACGACGGGTAACGGGTTGTACGAGTTTCAAGTGTTACCCTTTGGTTTAACCGGGGCACCTGGTCATTTCGAAAGAATCATGGATACACTGTTAGCTGAATTGAAATGGTCCGAGTGTATGGTTTATCTAGATGACATCATCGTGTACGGAAGAGACATACGTGAACACAACGAGCGGTTAACAAATGTTCTAGAATGTTTCCGCGGGGCAGGCTTATCCCATTAGCCATCAAAATGTAGATTCGCCTACCAAAAGTTACCAATTTTGGGACACGTGGTATCGGAAAACGGCGTAGAACCGGCTACTGATAAGATCAAGGTGGTTAAGGAATTTCCGATTCCGAAAAATGTCAAGCAGGTTCGTTCGTTTCTGGGACTTTGCGGCTATTATCGCCGTTTCATAAAAAACTTTTCAAAGATAAGCAAACCGCTGACGTGTTTAACGGAAAAAGATAAGAGATTTGTAATAGGTCCGGCCGAAATAGAAGCTTTCGAAACCTTAAAAAAAAAATTGACTGAGGAGCCAATTCTAGCACACTTCAACTCAGACGCTAGAATAGAAATACACACGGACGCATCAATAGTGGGATTAGGCGCGGTGCTAATGCAACCGGACAATGACCGTTTTTTCCATCCGATCCACTACTTGTCGAGAACGACATCGAAAATACGAGAGTAAATATGGTATCTCAGAACTAGAGTGCTTAGCAATAGTCTGGGCTCTACAAAAGTTACGGCCGTACATCTTCGGGAGAGAATTCAAAGTCGTAACCGACCATAGCACGTTAACGTGGCTAGCTAACGTACGTGACCCGTGCTCAAGACTTACTAGATGGGGGTTAAAACTCATGAAGCACGACTTTGAAATAGTCCACCGCGCAGGGAGGAAGAACGTTGCACCGGACGCACTCTCACGCAACCCGTTCCACAAAAACGATACGAACTTCGAAGACAACTTCAACGATTTAATGTCATGCACAGTACGGATCGACGAAAACGGACAAAAGGAAGACATGTTTTGCCGCGATATTACCGGAAAACTACCAGACGCTAAAACACGGGACAAATATAAAAAAAATAAACGGGATCCTTTATAAAAAGAACCATGCAACACAAGGTAACCAATGGTTGGTCGTAGCACCAAAGCAAAGCGTATCCGAAATAATGAAAACAGCGCACGATATACCCGAGGCAGGACACATGGGGGTAGCGAAGATGGTCCACCGTATTAAGCAACGTTTCTACTGGAAAGGTCTTGAAGAAGACGTGCGGAAATACGTTCGGTCGTGCAAAGTATGCCAGGCCTTCAAACCACAGAGGTTCAAACCCGCAGCCCCGCTAGAACCGTTACCACCGGCAACAGACATCTGGGAACGAGTGGGAATAGACCACCAAGGTCCTTTCAAAAAATCGGTAGAAGGCTACGAACTCATCCTAACGATCATAGACCATTTTAGTAAATACGCACTCGCAATCCCCGTAAAAGATACAAAGGCGGAAACCACATGCAACGCACTCTTAGACAATCTGCTCTACGTTTTTGGTACTCCGAAATGCATAATATCCGATCAAGGCAAATCTTTCGATTCGAGTACTTTTAGAGACTTTACACGGTTGTACGGTATTAAACATATTATGGCTTCCGTGGCACACCCGCAAACAAATGGCTTATGCGAAAAACTCAACGGCGTCATAAAAAATGGCATCAGAGTTTATCTCGAGGACGATCACGCCGAATGGCCGAGATTCGTAAAAACGGCGACTTTTGCGTATAACTCGTCCATTCAGTCGTCGACACAGGTGACACCGCATAAGTTGATATTTGGCGTAGAACCGAGGACGTCCCTAGACGTAGGACTACCAACCGTCGACGAGCCAGTAAAAACTTACGACGAATACGTGACCAACCGCATTTTAGAAAACGAGAGATTAAAGAAAATTGCCGATGAAAACTACCGAGATCTGACAATGATGACGAAGTGTCAGTATGACCTTGCGAACCGTGACCGCTTCCGGAAGTTTGAAGTGGGCGACCTGGTACTACTGGAGTCGTCTCGCAGGAAACCAGGGAAAACGGAGAAATTTCTGCCGAAATACGTAGGACCGTACGTAATAACAGATAGAATCAAGGAAACAACATATAGGTTACGACCACAGGACGGACGCAACGAAAATAGTAGGCGCCAGAGCACGTTAGCACACGTGTCGAGACTTAAGGAATTTTTAGAGAGATAACGGCGACTCGAGGGACCGAGTCTAAGATAAGAAGGGGGGTGGTGTTGGGTGTCAACAAGCAACCGACCGGAAATACACGTGACGTTGCAAAATTAACCCTTCAGCGGTCGCAATGGGTAAAAATTACCCAGAAGGAACTTTTCGAAAATATTTCTATATTAAAAAATATATATATTTAAAATATATTCTCAGTACCTTTCTAAATCTATCTAAAGAATATTATAATAAACCTATAATTTTAATTTTATGACATATATTCATTTTATTAGCATGTTTGGGTCAATTTTACCCAGTGCGACCTTTTGAGTTCTCGTCAATGGGTAATTTTTACCCAGCGCGACCTTTTAACGCTTTTGGTTTGGGTTTGCGTAAATAAGTTTCAAGTTACTTTCTGGCTTCTTGTTGTTTGGTTTTACTGCCCCAAGTGCAATAATACAATCATTTCTTCCAACAATAAGGTAGGATTTATATTTTATTTCCTCTTTTTACATTATTTCACATAAAATGCTTTCAAATGCTGATTTTCTCCGTTATGATAATAATATTCCAAATCCCGATGATGAGGAATCAGAAACTGATGATCATATAGAAGAGAGGAATTGGAGTACAGACACTGAAAAGTATACATTATCAGAAGAAGAAAACAATGAGGATCCAAGCTTCAATTACTATATAGGAAAGGACCAAAAGACTAAATGGAAGAAAGCTCTTCCCCCAAAAAATGTTCGAACTCGCAGTGAAAATATTATCACCCATCTACCAGGGGTAAAGGGTGAAGCAAAAAATGCTAAATCGATATTAGATTGTTGGAATCTCTTTATAGATGACAATATACTTGAATGCATAGTTACAAATACTAACATTTACATTAGGAATATTCAGCAGAACTATAGCAGAGAAAGAGATGCTAATTTGACAAACCTACATGAAATTAAAGCTTTATTGGGAATTATTTACTTGAATACAGATGATGCATGGGCAAGAGATAGTACTGGATTTGAATTGTGTAGAATATCTTTGAATATATTTGAATTGTGTAGAATGTCTGAAAACAGATTCCGTTTTCTTCTCAGAGTAATTCGTTTTGATGACAAAGCTACAAGAAATGAAAGACTTCGTCAAGATAAATTAGCAGCTGTGAGATTGATTTTTGATACTTCTGTAAAAATTGCCAAAAGCATTATTCTCCTTCGGAATATACACTGTGTGACATTGAAAATGGAACACCAAGAAATAGTGGCCAGAAAATTATGCAAATTTCAGGGTAGACGCGCCTAACCGAGTTATGCAAATGATGTAAAATGCGCAGCTCTCGTGCGCACTTGGAGTAAGATATAAGGCAGGAAATTGCAGAAAGGACAGTATTCGTGTCGTTATTTCTTCAAGGAAAATCATTGTAGAAATTTTGTTCTTGTGTCAAAAGACACGTGTAATAACAGAGAATGCCAGGTCATCGTAAACGGAGGCAGTTCAAGCAGACAGACGCTTTTACGAGGGGCATGGTGATCGGACTGAAAAGGGCAGGTTGGTCCATACGTCAAATCGCAGCTGATACACACCTTGGTGCGTCCACGGTGCACCGACTGTGGAGAAGATGGTTGGAACAAGGAAATGTGGCAATTTATAGGAATGCCGGTGCAACCAGAGTGACGTCAGCACGTGTGGATCGGCGTATCCTTCGACAAGCAGTGGCGGCCCCACAAGCCAATTATACCGCCATCCTGCAACTTGTGCAAGACACCCTAGATCATTCCATCTCGACCAGAACCATTTCCCGTCGATTGGTTGCTAATGGCTTGCACTCATGCCGTCCGCTAAGAAGACTGCCATTGACCCCACCGAATAGGCGCCAACGTTTGGAATGGTGCCGGGCTAGATCGACGTGGATGACGGAATGGCACAGGGTCGTGTTCTCAGATGAGTCGCGTTTCTGCTTGTCCAGTGATAGTCGCCGTGTACGCGTGTGACGTCGACGTGGAGAAAGGTCCAATCCGGCAGCAATTGTGGAACGCCCCACCGTGCGACAACGTGGAATCATGGTTTGGGGCGCAATCGCGTATGATTCCAGGTCACCTTTACTTCGTATTCAGGGCACTATGACGGCCCAACGATACGTTGATGATGTGCTGCGACCGGTGACACTCCCCTACCTTCAGGGGGTGCCCAATACCCTTTATCAGCAGGATAACGCCCGACCGCACACTGCTCGCATTAGCCAACAAGCTCTGCAAGATATACAGATGCTTCCCTGGCCACCGTACTCTCCTGATCTCTCACCAATCGAGCACGTCTGGGACATCATTGGACGCCGTTTGCATGCCTTGCCACAGCCGCGTTCAGAAGACGAACTGTGGCAAATGGTTGAGAGGGAATGGAGAGCCATCCCTCAGGACGCCATCCGTACTCTGATTGACTCTCTACCTAGACGTGTTGCTGTGTGCATCGCCGTCCGCGGTGGTCCTACTTGCTACTAAGCCGACGCCGTTCTCGCTCTGTATTATGACTATCATTTTGAAATAAAGATCACTTATTGTTTGTCCCTGTCTCTCTCTCTGTCTGCCGAGTTTCATCACTTTCTGGCCACTATTTCTTGGTGTTCCATTTTCAATGTCACGCAGTGTATAACGGTGGATGAAAAGTTTGACGCTTTCAGAGGGAAATGCAATTTCAGGCAGTATATTCCGAGTAAACACAATAAATATAGAATAAAATTATTTGCTCTCGTGGATTCAAAAAATGTTTTATACTTGTAACTTGGAGATTTATTCAGGAAAAAACCCTGAAGGTCCTTACAATGTCAGCAAAAGTCCAAGTGACGTTGTGGAACGATTGTGTGAGCCAATCAAGGGAACTGGCCGCAATGTAACAATGGATAACTGGTTCACCAGTTATTCTTTAGCTCTAAAACTTTTACAACAATATAGACTAATAATTGTTGGTACCTTAAAAAGAAATAAAAAGGAAATCCCCTCAGAGTTTGTCATCAGCAGAGGTAGAAATGTACACACTAGTGTTTTTGGCTTTCAAAGTGAAATGACACTTCTTTCATACAAGCCTAAAGAGAATAAAGTTGTACTTATGCTTTCAACTCTGCACCACGATGCAAATATAGATGATTCAACGGGAGAATTTAAAAAGCCAGAGATGATAATGTTTTATAATATGACAAAGGGTGGTGTAGATATGATGGACGAAATGACAGCTACATATAACTGTGCTAGAAATTCAAGAAGATGGCCCATGGTTATTTTTTATTCACTTTTAAATATTGGGGCAATAAATTCCCAGATAATTAATTTTGCAAATGGCAACGCATCAAAGGTTAAATCAAGACGTCATTTTTTGAAAACCTTATCCTTAGATCTTATTGAAGAGATGGTCAAAGTTCGCACAGTAAGCGGAA
This sequence comes from Cordylochernes scorpioides, assembly GCA_030710605.1. NCBI lineage: Eukaryota > Metazoa > Arthropoda > Arachnida > Pseudoscorpiones > Chernetidae > Cordylochernes > Cordylochernes scorpioides. The sequence continues at coordinate 79,260,936 of CP092877.1, forward strand.
AAATGCCATGTGAAATAAAGGAAAAGGCATCCGATATTTTTAATTTGTTAGAGCCTGGTCCATCTAAAAAGCCAAAAATAGGAGAAAGACATCGATGCAAGAAATGCCAGAAAGAAAAAAAAGGACAGAAAAACTATTCAACATTGCCAGTACTGTTTTGCTTTTTTGTGTAAGGAACACTCTGTAATAATTTGTCAAGAATGTCATAAAGGACGAAACAAGTCCTAATTTCTATGAAAGGAAGTGATAACTTTCATACAAATTTATATTTTATAACCTATCTTCAATATATATTTTTATTTTCATAAAATAGTCAAATATATCATAAATATTTGATATTTTGATTTGTTATTAATAAAATAAATAAAATATGATTTTTATATCTCAGGATTTTATGTAAAGTTATTTAATAGACAAATCATTATTCTAACATAGAAAACAATAAAAATATTGGAAATAATATTTGATTTATTTAGGTTTTAAAAAGTGGGTAAATTTTACCCACCGCGACCTTTCAAGGTATAAAAGAGGGCGCGACCGCTGCCGGGTTAATTAAAAATTTTTTTTTTTTTTTTTTAATTTAATTTTTTATTTATTTATTTATCAGAGAAACGGCACCACAGAGATAACAGGTACAAGTTGTACTTGACCACGGACCACCGTTTTCGCGGAATGCTTTAAAAATACAACGTGCCAGTTATCGTTTTGACCTTCGTGCTATTTATTATTTTTTTTCTTTTCTTTATTTTTTTTTCCTTGCCGGCGAACGAAAGATGTCTTGTCCCAGATCTAACCCTCCCAACGGCTACACCGCAGAGAATCGGACCTCAACAACCCTCCGGAACCGGACCACCAACCCAGCCCTGGAACGGGCCATGGTGACCATAGCCCACCAGGACAATGTACTGCAGCCTACCAATAAAATGAGTTTTATATCCCCACTTCAGCCTCATCAATATATACTACTACCATTGACTTGTGTATGAGGTCAATAAAATATTTTTAAATCTCAAATCTCTCTCTCTCGCTTGTTCGGCGGTACATATACTAAAATTGGAATGATACAGAGAAGATTAGCATGGCCCCTGCGCAAGGATGACACGCAAAATCGTGAAGCGTTCTCTCTCTCTCTCTCTCTCTCTGTGTCCTAACATTTACATTCCAAATTAAAAGAGTATTTTTGCATTCATAACATGCAAAACATTGATGAGTATGTTGATATATCCAGATACAGAGTACATTTTTCAGAGTATTCATTCTGAATATAGAGCAATCTATATTTATTATCTAAGGAGATATATCACAGTAATCTATATATATAAAATTGAATGTCTGTCTGTCTGTACTCTATAGATTCAAAAACCATACATCCAATCGCCGTGAAAATTTGGGATATTATTAGGTATATCCCCGGGAAGGTTTTTGAAAAATAATTTCTTGAATATCTTGAATATCCTTAGAGTTATTTGCAGATTTGTAGATTTAACTCGCAAGCAGCGGCTCCATTGCGACGATGTTAACAAATTTTTTTATCTATAAGTTTTATTATCACTAAGTTTATTATCTTAAAGATTATTTATCAAAAGTAAGATTATCTCAGGATGACACGCCAATTTATTTGAGACAAGAATAATGATACAATTCAAGGCGAAGATACTATTCCTTTAACTTCCAATTATTTTTTAATATTGATTTTATTCAACTTATCGTGTATTTTTCAAGGTACCGGAAAAAATGTTCACTAGATAAAACTATGATTTTGTAATGTAGAAAATTAGGAAAGACAAAATTCAGGATGACACGGCACACAGGGACTGGGAAAAAATGTTCACTTTATCGAGAGATTCAAATTTACGAGTTTCAAATTATCAAAATATATCTTATTTTTTTTATGTTCGTTAGACAAACCTTTACTCGGGTAAAACCTCAGGCGAAGCCAGTTACATCCGCTAGTTATAATTATTTTGATGGCTTGCACCATCTGAAGGAATAAATATCAACTATTGATTTTCAATTATTCCAGATGGCCAATTCTGGAATAATTAAAAATCAATGAATCTATATACAGTATAACCTCGTTAATTCGACACACCCCAATTCGACACTCGGCGATAATTCGACCATGTTCCGATGTCCCGACCTCCGGCCTATCAAATAACAAACCGTAATTCGACAGTATCGATAATACGAACATTAAAATATTTTAGCATTTTAGCATTAACATTGAAATATTTTAGCTATTTTTAAATTTATAAATAATTTCTTTTTAAATAAATAAATCTTTATAAAATGTAGCCACAATGATTATGATAACATTTTATTTCAATATTCCATTTCTGTGTTATTATAAAAGATTTAAACACAAAATCAATAACACCTGCAGCAACAGTGGATGACTTTAATACATTAAAATTTATTTATTAAAAGACATTTCAGAAGAAGAAAGACATGCATGTTTTTTCAAAATGACCATCTGGAATAAATACTGAATAGGATTTCAGTGCAAATACAGACATCTATAAAGGAATTTTTTAAAAGATCTCTTCATGATAATTTTTAAATAATATTTTAAAATTTTCTTTTTATATTTACCATATTTATTTCCTTTCAACTGCTATATTTTTCAATTAGAATAAAATATTATTTAATCTACTTATATAATTGCCTTATTCTGTTTGTCTGTTTGTTTGTTTTCATAACCATCGGTGGTTCAGTGGTAGAATGCTCGCCTGCCACGCGGGCGGCCAGGGTTCGATTCCCGGCCGATGCATTTTTTTTTTTTTTTACAATTTTTAAAACTCATTTATATATTATACAAGAATGACATCCACGGCGCCAATTTATAATTGTAACGAATAGTATTTGAATAAAAGCATTTAATCGGGTAAAACCCGGGCGTTGCCCGGGTCATTCGTATAAACGAATGCAAGACAAAATCACCGCGAATGTTTATTTTTTTTAAGGCAATTTCTTTTTAAGGCAATTATCGTTATTTATCGTTAATTTTTGTTTCGATTTTATTGAAAAAAAAACGATATGGTGCCTTTAAAAAATGATCTTTATTACTATGCAGTTTTCTATTTAGTCAATATACCTAAGTTCATGTTGCAAATGTAATTATCTCTATCGATTTAGTAGGTGAAATGCAAAAAAAAAAAATCGACATGATGAAATCGTTATGAAAATTCACATTTTTATTTTTATATTTTCAAGACACACACAGTTTGGGGCGGGACGTTTCACAAGAGAGACATCCACGGCACCAATTTATAATTGTAACGAATAGTATTTTAATTAAAACATTTCAAAAACACACAGTTTGGAACGGGACGTTTCACAAGAGTGACATCCATGGCGCCAATTTATAATTGTAACGAATAGTATTTGAATTAAAACGTTTTTAAAATATATGCGCACTCGGGCAAAACCCGGGCGTTGCCCGGGCCATTCGTCTAGTATATTATATTTAATATTTTAATGTCTGTAGAGTTAATATTTGATTATATTACTGAAAAGAAACACATTGCCAGTAAATTTATTTGTTACAATTATTTATGTTTCTAAAATATGTATTAATGCCATTTTGTCCCTGATACTAAAAGTTAATCATGAAAATAAAATAAAAACACACAATGGTTTCAATTAAGATCATTAATTTATATTACAAGGCTATTTTTAAAAAATATTATTTTAGCGAGTTAGATGATTACCTAATCATCTCACCTTAATTCAACACTTCCTTTAATTCAACCGAAAGCTCTGATCCCTTGGGGTGTTGAATTAAAGAGGTTCGACTGTATATATAAAACTAGCGGACGTACCCGGCTTCGCCCGGGTTTTACCCGAGTAAAGGTTTGTCTAACGAATCTCTCGATAAAGTGAACATTTTTCCCGGTTCCTTGAAAAATACTCGATAAGTTGAATAAAATCAATATTAATTGGTTCCCTCGGTAATTGGAAGTTAAAGGAATAGTATCTTGCCTATGAATTGTATCATTATTCTTGTCTCAAATAAATTGCCGTGTCATCCTGAATTTTGTCTTTCCTAATTTTCTACATTACAAAATCATCGTATCATCATGATAATATTTAGAGCAGATTGTTGAATTATAACAGATAAATTATAATATATATCTTGATTATTTTTAGGCGAAAAGTTATTTCAAAAATTTTATTTGCTAGAAACCTTCTCAGTACTATACTAAATAACTTCCCAAAGTTTCATCGCATTCCAATGAGTGGTTTGGTCAGGCATAAAGGACAGACAGACACACACACACACACATACATTCATTTTTATATATATAGATTGAATGTCTGTCTGTCTGTCTGTACTCTATAGATTCAAAAACAATACATCCAATCGCCGTGAAATTTTGGGATATTATTAGATATATCACCGGGAAGGTTTTTGAAAAATAATTTCATGAATATCTTGAATATCCTTAGAGTTATTTGCAGATTTGTAGATTTAACTCGCAAGCAGCGCCCCCATTGTGACGATGATAACAAGTTTTCTTATCACTAAGTTTGTTATCTTAAATATAATTTATCAAAAGTAAGATTATCTCAGGATGACACGGCAATTTATTTGAGACGAGAATAATGATACAATTCCAAGGCGAAGATGCTATTCCTTTAACTTCCAATTACCGAGGGAACCAATTAATATTGATTTTATTCAACTTATCGAGTATTTTTCAAGGGCCCGGGAAAAAATTTTCACTAGATAAAACTATGATTTTCTAAAGTAGAAAATTAGGAAAGACAAAATTCAGGATGACACGGCACACAGGGACCGGGAAAAAATGTTCACTTTATCGAGAGATTCAAATTTACGAGTTTCAAATTATCAAAATATATCTTTTTTTTATAAGTTTTTAGAGAATTGTTTTAACAAATGTTCGCTAGACAAACCTTTACTCGGGTAAATTGATCTGATCCATTCAATAACTTCACACAGTACTTCTCCGTATTTATTTTTCCTCTATTTTTATTCCAAGAGAACCCTTGTCAACTATAATCTCTGAAAATTGTTGACCTAATCATCTGATCTAAAAAATCTCAATGAATTTAAATTTTGATCATATGTCAAAAATATCATTCTGGTTGACCCAAATTGTCAGACTTCCATTCAATTATGCAATGGAATACTTACCTCGAGAGAGAGAGATCTCAGGTAAATCTAAATTTTCAAATAGGTTATCGTTTTTCCTTGATAACTTGGAGATTTCTCAATTGATTTCGATGGAAGCAATCTTCGGGCCATCTTGTTACATGGCGATGGCTGTGTTGTTATCCAAGACGAGGCAAGATTATCTAAGCATTAGTTTATTTCCTATTATATTATATATTTTATATACAAGTCAAAAGAGATCACTAGCAGAGTATTATTCCTTTTGGTTTCCAGAGCTCAACAATCTATGAGCCTAATACTCTGCACATCTCCTCCCTTAACTTTACAGGAACCTTCGAGGTATCTTGACTGCCCTTCCATATCTTGTATGCACGGCTGGCATTGAAGGGAGGCTCTTCTCTGGATCCTGGTCTTGGTTGTCCCTCTGCATCCTTCCATCTCTTGTAGATGAGGCCGTTGGTGTAGGGCAATCCTCCTCGGTCTCTTGCTCCTGGTCATCCTTGCATCTCCTTGAGAGCCGGGTTGATGTCGAAGTGGGGGTCTCCTCATTTCTCTGCTCCTGGCGCTGGCCCTCCTCAGAAGCATCCATGGTACCTCCCATTTTTGGTAGAGGTGTGAGGTGGAGTCTGTTTCGCCTAACTTTTCCTTGGGGAGTTTGTACCCAATAGGAACGCGGTTCTTCGGATTTGTGAAGAACTGTTCCTTCTACCCTTTGATCTCTAATCCAAACGCTGTCCCCTTGTTGAAGCGGAGGCAAGCAATGTACATCGTGTCGTTTATCATATAGGCGCTTCTGGTTGATCACCCTCCTTTTCTCTCTTTCTTGCAAAGCTTCGGAGTCCAAGTACCTTGGTATCAGTGATGATTCTATTGCTGGAACAGAGGTCCTAAGGCGTCGTCCCATTAATAGTTCAGCTGGACTATAACCACTTTCCAGGGGCATCGTTCTATATGCTTGAAGAGTCAGATAGCAATCTTCTTCTTTCTTAAAACTTTGCTTTATATTCTTGATAATTGCTTCAATAAATCCATTGCTTTGAGGGAATTTCGGGCTGGATGTGATATGTTTGAAAGACCATTCCTTAGAAAATTTTGAAAATTCGGAACCCAGAACTTTTTGGAATTGTGGTCCATTATCGCTTCTCACAGTCTCAGGTGTTCCACGTCTAGCAAATATAGATTTAAGACGGCTTATTACTTCTTGAGCAGTTAGATTTTGTAAAAGTGATATTTCTGGGTACCTGGAGTAGTAATCACATACAATTAGATACCATCTCCCATTTAGATAAAAGAGATCCATTCCGACTTTTTGCCAAGGCCTGATCGGAAATTCTGAGGGCATCAAAGGTTCATGCTTGGGTTTTCTCTCCTTCAAGCATTTTGTACACGACGAAACCATCCTTTCAATCTCTTGGGAAATTCCTAACCACCAAACCGATTCTTTTGCTCTAGATCTGCATTTATTGATCCCAAAATGGCCTTGGTGCAATTTCTCAAGGATATCTTTCCTCAATGACTTAGGGATTAGAATTATTTGTCCTCTAAGAAGAAGACCATTTACAAAATCCCAAGTTTCATTTTCTTCAATGAATCTTTTTCTTCCTGTATTGCTTTTACCCAGTTTTCTTTGTCTACTCCGGTTACAGCTTCATTGTATGTTAACAATCCTATTTCTCCAGAAACAGAATTCAACACTTCATAATCTTTTAGTCTTTCAGGTCTATTGATATTTTCTCTATTCCTTAACATATATCTTGAATTGGTCGAGTTCTGTGGTTTATCATGGGTATCCAATTCCAATTTAGTGTCTTGACTTTCCTCTATTTCAGAATCCAGATCTTCTCTGTATCTTGGCTGAATGACACTGGTCATTTCATTTGTTAGTTTTCCTGTAAACACCACATCTCTTGCAATTATAATCCTTCTTTTCTGCATGTCCCACAATCTGTATCCATTTCCACTGTATCCGATAAGTGAATATTTTTCACTTTTACTATCCAATTTTTTTCGATTTCCCAATTTTTTGACATACACTTCACTCCCGAATAATTTTACATTAGAAAGATTAGGCTTTCTTCCAAACCACATCTGTGCTGGTGTTGTTTGTACTGTATTTGAAGGGCTTCTGTTGATTAAATAGGCAGCAACTCTTGTGGCCTCTCCCCACATTTCCTTATTTAATTTGGAATCCAGCAAAAGTGCTCTGGTTTTTTCAATCAGAGTTCGATTCAACCTTTCTGCTTTTCCATTCAATTGTGGAGTATATGGAACTGTAAAATCAAGTATTATTCCTTTCATTTTGCACCATTCTTTAACTTGCGTATTGGCATATTCACCGCCATTATCACACCTTAATTTTGACACTTTCGCATTTAAAAATCTTTCTACTTCATTTACATATTCTTTAATATATTCTTTTGCTTCATATTTATTGCTGAGCAAATACACATAACAGAAATGTGTATAATCATCCAAAAATGTCATTATATATTTCTTATTATCATGTGTTAAGGGTTCTATTGGGCCGCACAAATCAGTATGAACAATTTCCAAAGGTCGGGTAGCTCTAGATCTTTCATTTCCAAATGACTTCCTAGTTTGCTTTGCCATGATGCAAATTTCGCACACATCATTTTCCTGTTTTTCCAATTTGTTAAGCTCCATACCATCAACCAAACTTTCAAGTTTTCTTAGATTCTGCATCCCAATGTGTCCCAATTTTCTGTGCCATTCTTGGGTTTTGTTTTCACTTGGTAAGGTAAGGTTCGAGTCATTTTGCTTTGAAAAATGTTGTTCAATATTTACAGCATAAAGTCCATTTTCAAGTTGATCTCCTTCTAGAACTTTTTTTCCATCTTTCAAAATTGTCACTTTATCACCTTTAAAATTTACTTCTCCTCCGTTGTTAACAATTGAGGTCACTGACAAAAGGTTTTTTGATAATTCAGGCACAAATATTACTTCATTTAGGTTACATTGTCTCCCCTTAAATTGTCCTGAAGTTTTTGCTCTCATACCTTCTTCTTTTTTTGCAACATTGATGTTCACATCACACTTTTTTTGATGATCAAGCAACTTTTCTTCATTAATCATGTGACAGGTGGATCCGCTATCAACAATGAAAGTGACTGATGATCTTTTATCATATTCTTCTCTTTGTTCAGCAATGAAAGCAATGGGAGGTTGCTTTTCTTTGTTCCTGAAATAGCAGTCTTTTTCTTTATGATTAAACTTTTTACATATTCTGCATTGTTCTTTGTTTACTTTAGCAGCAGGTTTACTGTTGTTCTTAAAGAAACAGTCCTTTTCTTCATGGTTAGTTTTTTTTACAAAATTTGCAGAATTTTCTTTGGGTGCAATTTTTAGATATATGTCCTGGTTTATTACAAGTAAAACATACCTTTTGTTTTGTTGCATTCATAGCCACTCGGTCTTCTGGTTGGCTCTGTCTATTTCTTCTTATTTCTTCAGTGGTCAATCTTGATATTAGATTTTCAATAGTTTTTTCATCTTTTCCAGTTGACTCCCAAGCAGTACAAAAATAATTATATTCTTCTGGCAAAATTGTTAAAATCTTTGAAATAACAATATTGTCATCAAAGTTCTGTTTTAGATTATTGAGTTTAAAAGCCAAATTTCTTAAATTACTTATGTTGGCTACAAGGTCTACATTTTTATCAAATTTATAAGTGTGAAATTCTTGTAGCAGCTTACATTTTAATTGTTCATCATCTCTTTCAAATATTCTGCATATGGTGTCATACATTGATTTGGCATTTTCACAATGTATTATGTGTGTTAATATCGTTTTATCGATGCTCGAAATAATATATTTTTGGGCTTTAGCATCTTTTATTATCCATACGTTTTTTTCTTTTTCATCCTTTTGATCTTTAAAACACAATTTACCATTTATTATTTCAATTAAATTATTAGCTTTAAAAATAATGTTAATTTGAAATTTCCAAATATCAAAATTTTCAGAGTCTTTTAATTTATCTATAATCGAAATATCTTCCATAACAGCAGCCATTTTTATTTTTACGATTTTAGATTTTAAGTTATAACCACGCTTTATGCTGCCACTGTTAGAAAGGTTTTAGGGTTTTTATATTATTTTAGAAATTAATACATACGATTTTAGTAATTGAAAATAGTTTATTTATGCAAAACTATATCTTGCCATTTATTTACAAGTTGTATAAGAATGTGAATAAGAAATGTATGTATAAGAATAGTGAGGAGTGATAACTATGGAAATATTAATGATGATATACCACAGAATATTTAAAATAATTATTCAGTGACAATATTATATAAAATATTAAAGTCTAAAATTGAATTCATATATTCAACATTGAGGGATCAAATAAAGCGAGGTTAGGTCTAGATACTAACTCTTGTTTCAGTAGGTTAAAGCTCTTTTTCTGAGGTTCATCCCGAACCCACGCGTTTTTTGTACTTAGTAACGAATTCAAGGGTTGTAATTTATCCGCAAGGTTGGGAATGAATTTTCCTAAATAATTCACCATGCCTAAGAAAGACTTCAATTCTTTTGTTGATCTAGGCGCCTCCATTTTTGTAATAGCATCGAGCTTTTCTTCGTCAATGAATAAGCCTTCTGAACTCAATGTGTGTCCCAGGAATTTTACAGTTTTAACTCCAAATTGACACTTTTCTGGGTTGAGTGTCATCCCTTCTTCTTGGATTTTCTTCAAAACTTGGCGTACCCTTTCGTTATGTTCTTCTAAGGAAGATCCGTATACTACAATATCATCCATGAAGCATACAACCCCTTCTATTTTGCCCAGAAGCTGAGTCATCTTTCTTTGAAAGATTTCTGGTGCCGACGTTATTCCAAATGGGATTCTTTTGAAAAAGAACCTGCCGAATGGCGTTATAAAGGTGGTTAGTTTTTGGGATTCTTTAGCTAACCCAAACTGCCAAAATCCAGAATTTGCATCTAGCTTGGAAAAATAGCAAGCATTTCTCAGCTGTCCCAGGATATGCTCTGTCGCAGGTAGCGGATAATTTTCTCTTCATATATACTGATTTAGCTTCGTTAAATCAACACAAATTCTTATTTTTCCTCCTGGTTTCGATACTGCGACCATTCCCGCACACCACTCAGTCGGCTCTTCTACTGATTCAATGACTCCTAGCCTGGTCATCTCTTCAAATTGTTCCTTTACCTGTTTCATTAAGGGAATTGGAACTCTCCTAGGGGTGCATAAAGCGTATGGTTTCGCATCTGGTTGTAGGGATATTTTGTAATTTATTTTAGCATGTCCTAAACCATTAAATATTTCTGGAAACTCTCTTTTTGGATTTAAAAAATTTGATGATAATTGCTGAATCATTCTCACAATGTTTAATTTTTCACTTGTCTCCCCAGAGAGAAGTGGCTGCTTTAGTTTATCAACAATGTATATTTTCGAGTTTAAGTGCTGGCCTTTATTTTGAAGTTCTACATAGATCATTCCAACTGTTTCCAAGGGTATTCCATTTGGACCTTGTAATATTTTATCAGATTTCTCCAGTTTTATTCTTTGGAAACTTTGATAATAATATTGTAGGGGGAGCACGTTGACATCAGCTCCGGTGTCAATTTTAAAATTAACTTGTCTATTATTTACCCTAATTGGTACTATCCATTTCTTGGAATTATCCTCTACAGATCCCAAAAAAGCTATCTCTGATTTTATTTCATTTATGGCTTCTGATCTACATACTTTGGCATAATGGCCCTTTTTCTTGCATTTACTACAATACAAGTTCATAGCTGGACAATTTTTCCAATCATGATTATTTGAATTGCCACACCTGGTGCATCCATGTGATGACCCTCCCAACTGGTTTGACTTGAATTGTCTTATTTTTTGTTCGTGCCTTTTTGTTTCTTTTATGTGATTAGGCATTTTCTTTATTTGATCTATAGAATCTTGTTGGTAAAGGCTAGACTGCTGTTCTTTGACACTTTCTAATTGCTTTGCCATTAGTGTGACTTTTACTAAGGTCAAGTCTGTATCAAGTTGCATTCTTTCAGATAATGCTCTATCCCTTACTCCAACAACTATCCTATCCCTAATCAACTCATCATGTAACATCCCAAAATTGCAGTGCTCAGCTAGGCTATGGAGTGCTGTGATAAATTCATTCACCTTTTCCCCTTCCTGCTGACATCTTTGATTAAATCTTGCCCTTTCATAAATTATATTACGTCTTGGAATAAAGTGACTTTCAAAGCATTCAATAACTTTATTATAATTTTCTAGTTATTATTAACTTTATTAACATCATGAAACGCGATATCCCAAACTCAGGGATATTTGCGTCAATACATTTCACTGCATTACAGCAATTCGGCTATATACAATCCTGTTCAATTCATTATTTTACATAAATTAACTAAAGAAAATTGTCCAAAGAGAAAGACAAACAACAAAGCAAAACACACAGAGCAAGCATCGCAGTTCTTTTTTTTTTTCTAAGATTCCTTCTCTTTTTTTCCAATTCAAGAGAAAGTTGTATATGTATTTACAAAATTGATCAAAATTTTTATACTTTTCTTTTTTGTCTACAAATTCATCAAGCTGTCCAATACGACCAAATCTATTTTCCCTAAAATCCCGGAAAATTGGGCACTCCAGAAGTAGATGTCTCGCGTCTTGAATTTCACCTCCGCAGAAGCATCCTGGTTCCTTCACGGCGCCGATAGTTGCCAAAAATTTCCCAAAATTGCCATGATCTGTAATGAATTGGATATTATAAAAATTTGGACGGAAAAATCTTGGAATTCCTAATACGAAAAAGCTTCTGAAAATTTCATTAGTGTTCTCAAAAATTTCATTCATTTTTGCGTGTAAGAATGATTTGACTATACTTGGAGCATGGGGTTCGTAAGTAATTAGATCTTCAATGGACAGTTGAGCTAGATCAAATTTGATTATTCTGGATTCTATATAGTCTGTTAGGAGTGGAATTTTTGCCAAGCTATGCACACAGTTTGATGAAGTGGTTTTGTATGCTCTAACTGCCCATAAAATGATCTGGTACTGCATGGAGTTCAGTTTTTGTTTACAACGATTGTTTAAATATTTGAACCAAATTTCAGAACCGTATGTAAGAACAGGCCTAATGATTGTTTTGAATAAAGTTAACCTCTTTTCAGTGTCTAAACCCCACATATTGCCACTTAGTGAACATAATAAATTTTTCATACGTCCTGCCTTACACAGAATATCATTAACATGCGGTGTAAAGTTAACTTTGTTTTTCCATTTGTGATTAGAAAATTTCATTCCCAGAATTTTTACTTGCTTGACCGGCATTATTATATTGTTATTAACCTTAATAGGTATTTTTTGTCTGTTATGTAGGTATAGCATATTAGTCTTCTCTGTACTGATCGTTAATTTATTTCTATTACACCATTGGATCACATAATTTAAGGTGTATTCACTTGCGGTTTTTAGTCCTTCAATAGTCTTATTCCAGCAAATTATTGTAACGTCGTCTGCATAACATATAATATCTGCATTCATTGAATCAAAATTTATCAACAAATCATTTAGCAAAATATTCCATAGAAGTGGAGATAAAGGTCCACCCTGTGGACATCCTTTAGTTAGTCTCTTATAAAAAGTTTCTGATTCGTATGTAAATTTCACCTCCCTTTCATTATTCAAATAAGATTTTATGATCCGTATTAAATCTGAAGGAACATCATCATTATCCATTCTTTTTATAATAGCAGGCCACCATGCATTGTCGAATGCACCCGCAATATCTATAGCTATCAAGGAAGTCAATTCTTTTTGTTTATGTTTCAATATAGTTTCTATAATTTTATCCATTCCAGTAATTGTTGATCTAGATTTCATAAAACCATGCTGCCTTGAGCTCATTAAATTATTCTCTAAATAATAGTTACTTAATTTATTTTTTATTATATTCTCAAATGTTTTAGATAGATTAGATGTCAATGATATAGGTCTATAACTTTTATTTATTTCATAATTCGTTTTGCCTGGTTTTGGAATTATTTTTAAGAATGATTTTTTCCATTCATCCGGATAATATCCCATTTCTATACATTTATTGAATAATTTATGCAGAATTGGGATTATTTTTATTTTAGCCTGTCTAATCATATTGTTACTAATGTAATCAGGGCCCGGTGCTTTTTTAATATTTGTTTTTAAAATTGTTTCCTCTATTTCCTTAGATTCGATATAAACACTACTTTTATTTTTATATTTAGGCGTATAATTTCTAATCAAAATATGATCATCTTTATCCAAACCTCCAATATCATCCTGAAATAGATCGTTCATTAAACTTTTTATTTTGTCGGTCTTTAAATGATCTGGTAAATTATCTATTAGTGGTAATCCTAAATTTCTATTTTTCGATCTCAATGACTTGAATATCCTGTAAGCATTACCAAATGAGTTATTTGAATGACTTTCTTCTATAAAAATTCTCCAACTCGCTCTTTTTGCCTTTTTACTTTTATTTAAATATTTATTTCTCATTGATTTATAGGTCTTTTCAAGGACCTTTCCATGTCGGTAATACAAATTTCTAATATAGTGTAAATCGTTTTTCATTTTCTCCAGCTTCCCATCCCACCAGTATGTATTTGTTTTATGATTTCCGCTTCTTGTCTTGACATTTAGTGACAGATAAGCTGCCTCTTTAATTATTTGTGTGAGAGTCTTTACAATGTTGTCAATATCTTTGATGTTTGACGCGTGGTTTATCATGGTGATAATATTATCTACGTCTTGTATTGCTATTTTTTCGGTAAATGTTTTCCAATCAGCATCTTTTTCTATAAATTTCCATGTTGAGTTTTGAACTGTCCTTTGCCTGTTAAAATTGTGATAAATGTCAAAGGTTATTGCTACGTGATCTGAAATGTGCGTCAATATAGTCGTCTTCCAGTTTTGTACCAAACTTATTGATTTTTTGTTTGAAATTGTAAGATCTATAAAGCTAGAATTTCGGCAGGTGGGTATCTTAAGATTATGAATAAATAGGTTATGTTCATCTATGATGGAGTGGAATTTGAAACCATTGGAGTTTGTTGTTGGATCAAACCAGACTGGGTGTCTAGAATTAAAGTCATCACATAGTATAATAGGTTGTTGATTGTAGGTCTCCAGAAGCTCTTGGATAAATTTTCGATGAGTGTCATTAAATCTATGTGGATGTATATAAAAGTTTGCGATAATAGTATTTGAGTTTGCTGAATTTAAAGAAGTGGTTGTACAAAAGGAGTTTGTGAATTTATTTATTTTATTAAATTTTAAACTCTTATTCATAAAGATCGTTGCAGTGTAAATTTGTTCATCTGTCGTTGAATGCACTATTTGAGATTCCAAATCGAAATTTACATCTCTATCAATCAGATAAGGTTCCTGTATTAGGATGATATCTGGTGGGTTGTCTTTTATAGAAGCTTGAAGCTCATTCAGTGCCAAGATACTTTTTCTTACATTTTGTTGTAAACATTTAATTCCTTTTCCCTGCATGATATTCAAACTAAATAAACAAAAATCTTAGCTGCGAAATTTGCCTATTTGTCGGTTGGATGATATCTCGTTCGTTGGATAATTCTGTCTATCTGTATTTTGTATAGAGGACAGTCCGAGGAATTAGCTCTATGATTCGGCGAGTTTCTAAATTTAGGATGTTTTAGACAGTTATAACAATTGCAAATTTTTGAACAGTCATGAATTCCTTGCGCGCCGCATAATTTGCATACCTCGACGTTAGTACAATCGGCCAATTTATGGTTGGGATTAAATTGAAGGCATTTCTGACATTGTTTTACCAGAATCTTATCTTCCACAAAACAGCGTTCAAAGTCAGTATATAATTTATTATTCATATTTTTAAGGATCTGGTAAACCTTTGGAGAAACCCTAAGAACTATGTTGTGGTGGGGCGTGTTCGATTTCATGCTAAACAGAACATGGATATCATTTTCCATTTCGTTCAATTCAGGGTTCATACTGCAGATTGTTTTAGTAAAATTAGCGGTTTCTGTAAGTTTATTAACATTTTTGACTACTACTGTAGGATCTCTTGGTTTGGGGATAAAAATTTTGCTGATATTTGCGAGTTCCTCTGCCCTGCCTAACTCATCATTTAGAGATTCCATGTCTGATTCTGTAGGGGTCTTTATTATTACAGATTTCCTAGCATTTATAATTTTGTTAATCTTTATTTTTTTTCCTTCGTCCCTAAGCTTTTTAACTTTGCTTGATATAGTTTGATACATTTTTGTATTATCTTCCGCATTTATAGGTGTTGCCACTATTGTGAACTCCTTATGTAAATTTTGTTTTTTTTTAATGTAATCTTGTGATGTTTCTGTACGAGCTACTTGAGCATATGTTGGAGTTGTTTTAACTAATTCATCTTGGATCCCTTTCAGTTTTTGGTCCATAACATCTGTAAATGTTGTTTTCATTAGTTCCAATATATCTTGGTTATTTATTTCTTTTAAAGTTGAAATACCATCCTTGGTTTGCCTAACCATAGTTGACAAAAATGTAATATCATTTTTAGTTAGATTTTTTTTTATTTTGTTGAACTTTTTTGTCAAAATAGTTATAAATTTCATCCAACTTATCATTTAATGTTTGAATAATTATTTCCATATTCTAATTTTGCATATTTGTGCGAAAACAACAATAGAAAAGGCTTTCAAAAATGACTAAACTCTAAAACAGTGATTGCCAATTAAAAAAAGGTTATAATATTTTTAATTAAACAATTTATAAAACTTTTATAAATTATATATATATACAATAAGTAAAATGAATATTTAAAACAATATTTACCGGAACTAGCGGAGCCTAGCGACGCACGTCCGGTCAGTTTCGCCTCCTGGCGGCAATATACATATTTACATGACAACAAAATGCCATCTGCATTATCACCCATGCAGTACACGAGCATATTAACTTGCTCATTTTCTGGGTTATTAATTAACCCGCTTGCCTGCCTAAAACGTTCAAATCTCCTAATCCATTTTGGCCAATCACCTGGATTTGAAAAATTAAAAGGTTCTGGGGCTACACAATTATAATTTTGGGACATTATAAAGATTTATTTATAATATAATATAACTTACCGAAAAGTTTGCTTGATGTCAAGTTTCAAATTTTCTTCGAACGACTTTCTTTATGAATTCAGTTTACTGCTTCTAAGCTTGCTTGATGTCGAATTTCAAATTTTCTTCGAACACGACTTTCTTTATGAATTCAGTTTACTGCTTCTAAGCTTGCTTGATGTCGTATATCAAATTTTCTTCGAAAAACGACCTTCTTTATGAATTCAGTTTACCGCTTCTAAGCTTGCTTGATGTCGAATTTCAAATTTTCTTCGAACAACGACCTTCTTTATGAATTCAGTTTACCGCTGCCACCATGTGTTGTTATCCAAGACGAGGCAAGATTATCTAAGCATTAGTTATTATTATTATTTATTTAGGTAACCCGGATTCCTGGAGCATACTAAAGTCGCCAACTATCCGGGTTGGTCTTTAGACTTCACGTCTAATGGTGGCAGCAGACATCCAGTTTATCAGGGGTCGCCAGGCTGACTTGTGATTGGGGATGTTCTGCAGGTCTTCAGGGGCAAATATATTTATTCCTAGGAGGGTGGCTGTTTGGAACCTATGAAGGTGGTAGGCGGGACATCTGAAGAGAAGGTGGTCGACAGTTTGGTCTTCCTCGTGGCAGTGTGGGCAGGTAGGATCGTCTCTAGATAATTTTGCAGCATCGGCTTTGACAAAGCCATGACCTGTGAGGATTGTTGAGGTGGTGCCACAAAATTTTATTTTGGGCAGGATCGCCATGAGAGTGTTTGGGAATGCAGCTATTCTCCTGAGGTTTCTTGTGGAGTGATCTGTGACATATAATTCCTTCCAGAGTTGGTGTGAATACTGTTCGCTGCGGGCTCGAACAAACTTTTTGGATAGAGTGGAGTAGGATATGGGCAAGTTTGATTCAGCTGCTGCCTTGGCTAATTTATCAGCATGCTCATTGCCTTCTATGCCGCTGTGGCCTCTAACCCAGCAGAGCTGTACGTTTAAATGGTTAAGATTGCGAAATATCTCAGCTATGAGTGAGGTTTTTGGGAGTTCTGGGTTACAAATGGCATGGAGAGCTGCCAGGCAATCAGAAGCGATTGCTGTTGGTTGTCTTTGCATGAGCTGGATCGCTCTAGTTGCATATAGGATAGCAAGTAATTCTGCCTGGAAGGAGGTGCAAAGATTATGGAGTTTTAGTTGTATTGGAATGGAGGGGGGTGGCAGAAAAACTGCACCGCCTACGCCTTTGAGGGACCGAGATCCATCGGTGTATATGATGGTTGCATTTTCTGGAAGCGACTTTGAAAACTGAAGTAGTTTTCTAAGGGGTGGATAGTGGACTGCGCTAGGCCTTGGACGTGTCTCAAAAGGACCATTTTGTATTGCTTCCTTGTACGCCAGATGTGCCTTGATTGAAATGTCCAATAGAGGGCTGCCAGTGAGTGAGATAGCTGGAATTGTGGGGGTACAGGGGCCCCCCCTAATAAGAATTTTAGCAAATTTATAGTGGAGACTACGTAGTTTGCGAGTGCCATTGGTGTCGAACACTCTCTTGCCCCAAACACCCGAGCCGTAGAGCAGAGCAGGGAGAATTACCATTTTGATTATTTTCAGGCCTGAGCTGTAAGTGAGTCCATATTTTTCCCTAATTGTGCTAATTAATCGAGGAAGCATCCATTTGCATTTGTTGAAAATGTTGTCCGAGTGGCGAACGAATGTGCGTGTGGTGTCAAAAGTTATGCCCAGTATTTTTATATGGTTGTTGATTAAAATAGGCTGGTCGAGGAATTTTATATTTTGGTAACTAGGGCGCTTGGATTTCCAATGAAAGAGGCAGGCCTGGGTCTTCTTAAGATTAAAGGTCAATCCATGCCCTTTACCCCACAAGCTGAAAGTTTTAAGAAATTTGTTAATCTCCTTTGTTGGTAATCTACGGAAAGCTCTGAAAAGCAAGGTGAAGTCGTCTGCAAAGCAAATTATTTGGCAGTTTTGGGGCTTTGGAAGGGAAAGAGCTTTCCTGGCAAAAATGTTGAAAAAGAAGGGGCTTAGCGGTGCCCCTTGTGCAACACCCAGTACTGTGTGCGCGGTGAGAGTGGAGTCCCAGGCTTGGTAGATCACTTTCCTGCCTCTGAGAGAGCTTGCAGAGAGTTGTATAAGCTCTTCTGGACATTTGAGGTCCCGGAGGCCTTGAATGATGGTATGTCTTTGAACCGTGTCGAAGGCAGGGCTAATGTCCAAGCTTATTGCCACTGTCTTTCTCCAGTGCTTCAGGCCGTCGTTGATAAAGTTGTTGATTGAGTCAAGGGCTCCTTCTGCCGAACGCCCAGGGACGAAGCCAAATTGCATGGGCGAGAACCAGCCATGCTGGTCTGCTAGCCATTGCAGCCTCGCTAGGATGCATCGTTCAAAAACTTTGGCTAATGTGTTGATCATAGTAATTGGATGGTATTTGTCCAGTGGGTTGGATGAGGTGGAGTTTTGTTTGGGGATGAGAACCAGTAGTCCAGCTTTCCAAGGGGTTGGGAAGTGTCCGAGGCGCAGGCATTTGGTGAAGATTTGCGATAAGAGCTCATGCAGTGCTGGTCCACCGAGGAGTATGCACCTGACTCCAAGTTTGTCGGGACCAGGGGACTTTCTCCATCCACATCGTCGGATCGCGCGGAAGATTTCAGCCGCTGTGAAAGCCGGTTCTTGGTTAAAGGTTGGGAGCCAGTCCACTGTTGGTCTTGGCACAGTCCAATCTGTTGGAAAGTAGTTCTGAAGTACCTCTCGACAGGGCGCTGTTCGTGAGCTGAGTAGAATAATTTGAATATATAGTTTTAATAATTGATTTATATATTTTTTTAAAATAGCCTATCGTCTTCCCTGTATTTTTTTACCTATGTATGGAAATTTTGGTTTGAATTAGTGAACTACTGCGAATTTGTATACTGGACATACATACAAACAAACAAACACACAAACATTGATTTATATATATACTAGCCAAATGACCAACGCCTGCCCAATTAAATTATTCAAATACTATTCATTACAATTATAAATTGGCGCCGTGGATGTCACTCTTGTGAAACGTCCCGCTCCAAACTTTTTGTCTGAGAAGCGATATTTTTATAGAAAGATGATCTGGCTTTTGTTTTCTGCTTGAATGAATGTTTTTCTGTTAGAATTTTGTTCCTGCATACAAAATAATGAACTGGTTTCACTGTGGTCTCTCCTTTTTGGAATTTCCCCCCCCCCCCATATAATTTTGTATCTGATAATCAAACATGATACAGCAATATCGTCATCATCATTTTCTGACTAAAAATATATAGTTTTAATAATTGATGTATATATATATATATATATTTAAATAGAGACTATCGTCTTCCCTATTTTTTTACCTATGTATGGAAATTTTGGTTTGAATTAGTGAACTACTGCGAATTTGTATACTGGACATACAAACATTCATTTATATATATATAAGATATTGAAGATAATAAATTAAGGATTCATTTGCATACACTGTAATCTATATATATAAAACTAGCGGACCCGCCCGGCTTCGCCCGGGTTTTACCCGAGTGAATGTTTGTCTAACGAACATTTGTTAAAACAATTCTCTTTAAACTTATAAAACGTACTCGGCTTCGCCCGGGGTTTTACCCGAGTAAAGGTTTGTCTAGCGAACATTTGTTAAAACAATTATCTAAAAACTTATTAAAAAATAAAAAAGATATATTTGATAATTTGAAACTCGTAAATTTGAATCTCTCGATAAAGTGAACATTTTTTCCCGGTCCCTGTGTGCCTTGTCATCCTGAATTTTGTCTTTCCTAATTTTCTACATTAGAAAATCATAGTTTTATCTAGTGAACAATTTTTCCCGGTCCCTTGAGAAATACTCGATAAGTTGAATAAAATCAATATTAATTGGTTCTCTCGGTAATTGGAAGTTAAAGGAATAGTATCTTCTTTAATATATGTAAATAGAGTCTCTTAAGAAAGACCACCTAAAAACATGACTCAACTTGTTTCTCCTGTAGGTGGTCTCTCATTGGAGGTTCTAATTGATATTAAAGAATCTCTAATAGACCTTTAATAAGAGACTGCCTCTCGGAGAGACGGTTTAAGCAACGATTTTAGGCATCCTCTCAATGGAAGCTCTACTGTATCTACTTTTTCACACTGTTTGGCTTAATAAATGCCATTTTAACCATTTTAAATGTGTATCAATCGAGTTTTTTTTTTATATTTTATATCCAAAATCACTTCATTTCAATTCATAGGGAATTCTTAACATTTTTTTTTTGTCTTCATTCAGCTCTCTTTCTATTATATTTTAAGCCATTGTTCCATTATACATATTTAATACCGTTTACACTGTTTTACTTTCAAAAATGTCGATGAAATGAGTAGTTTGGTCCGGCATAAAGAAGAGGCATATAATCATTTTTTTCTATATGCATGATAATATTATTTCAATTTTATATATATAGATAGATAGAGATTTACTCTTCATTGTTGGCTTTTTATCTTACATTCATTCTTCATTGTTGGCTTTTTATATTACATTCACTCTTCATTGTTGGCTTTTTATCTTACATTTGATGAGTTCGAGAGCATTTCATATATTTTTAGTATTTCCAGATCTCTACATGTCCATATATTGGGGCGCCAGTGGCTGCAGAAAACCAGACCACAAATTTATTCATCTATGGCACATGTAGAGACCTAAAGCTGTGCCGGCTAGCAATTATGTTGATGGGGAAATTAACCAATCAATCTTTTTGATTAGACAAATTTTTATTTTTACTAATAAAATCTTTCAATGTACAACATTTTTTATTTATTATATTAATTAATGAAATCACACACATATATATAATTTAAAAATGTATATATATTAAAAAAAAAAAAAAACTGTAAATAAGGTTAAAAGGGAGGAGTTTCAAACTTTATACAAAAAGAAAATAAAAAAAAAAGGCCTATCGTGCCAAAGTCCCATTAACCCCGACCTACCTCTTCATCCCAGCCACCCATGTCCACCATTCAAAAAAATGGGCAGCCAAGGCCGCAGCTAGCGGCCTTCGCCCTCCGCAACTCCAAGTCTTCTTTTCTTCTCGGAAAAAAAAATCTAGTTTTTCTTAATAAAAAGAAATATAAAAATCCCAATGTCAATCAAAAATGTCAATCTTCCAGCATGTAAATATCAATCTCCCGCTTCCTTGTCCCAGTGTTGCTGACCTCACCCCCCCAAGCTATCATCGCCTTTCTCTCTATGAAAATAAAAAAAAATTAAAAAGGCATCTTAAAAAAAAATAATAAAAATAAATTAAATATAAAATTATTAAAGAAATATTCACAAAAAATAAAATAAAAATACAAAAATATTGAATAAAAAAAAAACAATTAATATTGTAGGATCTGGGCATCTTGGGGTCAGCTTGGGAAAGGTTCAGGGCTCGTGGTGGAGTCAGGTCAAGCACCATAGGTCGGTGGCTTGACTACAGGGGAGGGGCGTCTGGGTCCATCTTGGACTGGCTTGTGGTCAAGTCGGCCACCATCGGACATGTGGCTCGACCAACAGGAAGGGGTGTCTGAGTCCATCTCAGGCTAGCTTGGTGTTGGTGGGGCCAGGTCATCCACCATAGGTCAGGTGTCTTGACCACCAGGAAGGGGTGTCTGAGTCCATCTCAGGCTAGCTTGGTGTTGGTGGGGCCAGGTCATCCACCATAGGTCAGGTGTCTTGACCACCAGGAAGGGGTGTCTGAGTCCATCTTGGACTATCCTGGTGTTGGTGGGGCCAGGTCATCCACCACAGGTCAGGTGACTTAATCACCAGGGAGGGGTGTCTGAGTCCATCTTGGACTATCCTGGTGTTGGTGGGGCCAGGTCATCCACCACAGGTCAGGTGACTTGATTACAGGAAGGGGATCTCGGTCTCTGGCTCAGTGCTGCCAGGGCTAAAGGTGGCTTCAGGCTCCATCACAACACCTCGCAATCACCAGAGGTTTGTGGCTTAGATGGACATATGTGGGATATGGTTAGGTTAGGTGGGGTTCTGGGTTACTTTGGCATATTATGGTCACGAGGTGTCCCAACAATCCTCCCTGCCAAAAAATTAATTTTACTAAATAAAAAGGAAAATTAATTTCCAACACCGAGTGAGGAAACTTAATAAAATAAAAAAAATTACATAGAAGAAAATATTTACTACAAAAAATAGTATATCTATACTCAAATATTAATTAATCACTCAAATCCACCCTGGGTGCTAGGGTGAAGTGATGAAAAAAAAAAAAAAAAAAAAAAAAACTCAAAAATTCTAAAATCATAAATCTACAAATTAAAAAAAATATTATGGTATACACGTATGCAAATGCAATTCATTTTCCTTTTCAAATAATAATAATTATCCAATATATGCATTTTTCACAATGTAACAGCCAAAAAAAAAAGTCCTAAAATACATAAAGGTATCAGGGGGGAAAAGACAAATTCAAATCTAATGCGCTTCTTTCTACTAATATTTAATAGGGTAATTCAAATCAGTAATTTAAAACACTTTGATCCCACACACAACTCATTCTGTTAAAACCAATTGAATCTTTGATTAAAAATTGAACTGAAACCTTTTACATGGTTAGACTAGTTGTCTACCTAAATTATTCGGTACATTGACCTCGCATGGCCATACATAACTGAAAACATCCTTTGTTAAAAAAAAAAATCCTGCTTCGCGAAATATTAAACCAAACCTATAGCTTAACCTTAAGGTATATATACCTCCTTTTTTTTTTTTTTTAATGACCTTAAAACACACACAAAAATTACCCTACTTTTTTATAATAAACCTTAAAAAAAAAATTCTTTTGAACCGGTATTCAAGGTTCAAGACCAAATCTATAATTACAAACTGACACTCAGGTACTTGTTAGTTTACATGGGATTATACCATTTGTCCTCTAGCTGCCCAAAGCTAGAGCTTCTCACACCTTCGGGGCTTTCAGGCGGAGGACAAAGACCTTCACATGGTCTCAACACAACTGCTGCTCCCAGAGCAGTCAGAAGAAAAGGAATCATGGGACTCTCTCCCTTGACATCCAGTGTGTGCTCCGTTTACCTTGCCTCTGGGGTGTGTACAGTTCAGCTACCTCCCCCCGTCCTTCCACATAATAGGCATCCTATGGCTTGTGTTGGGTAATTCAGAAACCCTATAATCCCTGGCCTTCAGGTAGTAGCTTTGAAATAGGTTTCTAATGAGGACATGAAAGGTCAATCTTTCAGAGTAAAGTTGTGAAGTGTAGGGACCCTAAGCCAGGGGTAGAAGTTAAGTAGGCCCAGACCGTAGTCGATCCTTGGAAAGCACTTGAGAATGTTAGTGTTGGGTAGTGAATCATAAACCCTATAAATCCATCTTTCAATAGAGTGTTGAGGTCGGACTACTGCAAAGGGGACAGACGCACGAGGAAGTAAGAAGATAGTGACTTCACCCACGGTGGCTAGGGGAGTGACTCAATCCGCTTTTATGAGGTGTCACGTTTAATGGTCCTTTATTCACCATTATAATTTGTGTGTGTCTTTATAGAATTGTCGTGAAAAGTCGCTTAGTGTCAAGGCAAGGGCAGTTTTTGAAGTTACACTGATTCTTTTTTTTTTTTTGGTAGGTTAGCTTCCAGATTATTTAGAATTGTTAACAATTATTGTTAACAATCATTTATCGAGTATAAAGTGTTAGTATATATAGAGCTTGTACAGAGGCATTTTCTTTGAGTAACCTAGGGCTTTAGTTCCCACTTTGTTTTAATTAGAAACTTTATTTGATTTCACATTAGTCCTGGAATTTAGGAATAGTTAGGAAATGTTGACATTGATTATTGGAGTATTTTGGCTTATATAATAGAATTTAGCTTTAGTATGATTGCTCGCTATGAATGAATTGTATGAATGGGAATGCGAAATGAATGTGAGAAAGCTGCAGTCAATTATATTGTTAGACCAAAATTACTTTAGAGTAGTGTTAGGGAATTTAATAGGTTCAATTTTCAATTTTGATTTCTTTATTTGTTAAGAACGATAGCCTCACAGGACTGTAAAAACTCTATTGTTAGGAAAATATTCGCTCCATTTTTGTTAGGTCTCCTTTTGGAGGAGTATAAATTTTTTTTTATTTCTATTACTAGGGTAATAAAGTACTCTTTGTTATTTATATCAACTTGAATTTTAAGAGTCATAGATAATGATCATATCTCGATTCTCAGACTGGAAGGTTGTGGGAGGTTATGATCAGACCAGAAAACCCACAAAACTTCTCCTCATTAGAGGAAACGAAGAGGTATAGATTGAATTTTATGCAGGATGGGGGATTTGTTTTAGCCATGCCGTATAACCTGGGGTATAACGGCGCGACCTTGGGTAACCGATCTGACACCGTAGTTTCGACGCTTTTAGCGTGGCTGGAGTGAGGGTGTTCTAGACGGGAGGTCCTGTAAGATTGGCATGTAGGCAGAGATTGCCCAGTTATTCTAGACGAAGTAGTTTCCGTCTATTGAATTTTTTTGGTACCAGTTTGATCCCCCATAGCTAGCGGAAGTTTCTTCTAATAAAGGATTCGCCCTGCCATACGTTTTGTTGGAATGAATTCGAGCATAAGACCGATTCGAGAGACAGAATAAGTAATTATTAGGACCTTCAACGAGTTTAGACTCGTTCCATGTTAGGATAAGATTTTAAAGTATTAGTTAACTATAAGGACCGCGAACGAGACACCAGAACGAGCCAATGAGTCAAAGTTTTAGAAGTGTTGTATTGAGGACAGTAGGATTAAGAGCAGTTATACAAGGAGTAGAATTCTGAAGGAATTAGTAAAAGAACCAAAATTTCAGATTGATAAAAATTCAAACCTATAAGATGTAGATTTATAGGATTCAGGTCAATGAATAGAGAGTATATTAGTAGACGAAAGTAATATGGATTTCTTGGAAGGGGGAGGTAGCTGAACTGTACACACCCCAGAGACAAGGTAAACGGAGTCACAAACAAAATAGTAGAAATTGATTAGTCGCTCTGCCAAAACAGAAAAATTCTCTTCATACGGTTGTCACCCTAGATTTAAATGGACTGTGTAGTTCAATAGAGGTCTGGGCTATGCTCCATTTGACCAAGATTCTAAATGACGTTCCCATTTGGGTTGAGAGAGTATTGTAATTAGAGGAATCTAACACATAAGAGAAAACACACCCTCCAGTAGGATCGGGATAGACGAATATTACCCAGTGACCAACTCGTGATTCCAGACTGGATAAGATTGAAACTTAACTGAGATACTAAACCTTGAACCTTCAGCGCACAAATATATATTATGTTTACATTTTCTTTTTCAATATGTTATTATTTTATATCATATATATTATATTATAGTCATATACTATTCATTTCAACAATTTTATTTTGACATTCATGATATTAATATTTATATTAAATATTTAATTATATATATTTTGTCACCATATATAATCTTGTAGTAGTTTTCTTTTGTCATCTATCATGGGATGATTTTTATCACTTATAACTTAACATATTTAATCACTATCTACATGATATGTTTGACTTCAATATATATATTATACTCATCATATAACATGGAAGGATTCATTTTATCATTACATATTCGTGCCTTATTTAATAATTACTTTCACAATTTGTTTTCTGTAAACTTTTTTTTATTTAGCAAAAGTCATCATGTCATAGGCTAATCATTATATACCAAGATATTTCTTTCAGCTAACTATAATTATCCTTTCCTTTGATTGTATATATATATAACTATACCACACGAATGTCTTGATTGGTACGAAAATAAAGATGCTGGCATGTTTTAGGAGTTGGACTAGTCAGTTATTTCTAAACGACTTCTTGGCGCCCAATTTTTTTTTATATATAATATGTAATAGGGAAATGTCCTAACTGTATT
The DNA here is from genome assembly GCA_030710605.1 of Cordylochernes scorpioides. Taxonomy (NCBI): domain Eukaryota; kingdom Metazoa; phylum Arthropoda; class Arachnida; order Pseudoscorpiones; family Chernetidae; genus Cordylochernes; species Cordylochernes scorpioides. The sequence continues at coordinate 79,287,144 of CP092877.1, forward strand.
GTTAGCAGAAAGAAGGTAGCAATGAATCCAGTACCCCAAGAGGCAAGGATGGGGTTGAGAGGACTTACCACTAGGAAGGCCTACTCCTCAAGACCAAAGAAGAAAGTGGAAGGGTGGTATATATACCCATGAATGGTAAGACAGATGACCTTGCTTACTTCCATACATATGATATGACTGTCCCCAATAACCTATTTTGATAACAGTGTTCTGACAGAATAATAGCACATAAAAAAAACCCTTTGCCAGGATGCACAATGCCCACTAATGTTCGGAATAATAAACATCTAGAATAGCATACCATCATTTTGATTAGCCTTATCTTCCCTATAGGTTTCGGTACACCTGACTTCACCTAGTAATGGAAAATGCATTTTGCTAGAAATGGGCCTGCTTTCATAGTAACTGATGAAAGGCAGATGAATAATGAATAGCACAAACGCATTTGTCCATTACTTGGCAGGGGGAGGATTGTTGGGGCACGTTTTTGTAACCATACCCCAACAGAAGGCGTATGTATAATCAAATCAAATGGATACATGGCTTCCCTCCCACATAGACTTACAGACCATTTTTTTTGCCCAGAAACTTAGACACTTGGTGACACCAGACTTCCATGCCGAAAGCTGATGCCTGGTAAAGAAGAAGACATCCAGAGACATCCGAGCTGGAAACTGTTGTTTCATATGTACATATATTCCCCTCACCAAAAATTTAGGTAAAGGTGACCAGAAAAAAAAAAAAGGAGAAAAATGGAGAAGGGAGATCTCTAAAGACTGAAACTTATAAAATATCCTTCCAGAGAAAGGAAAGCATCACATTACAGTCCAGGTAAAAAGGGCCTGGGTCAATTTTAGCCAAGACGGGGGGGCGATATATATACCATCCCGAGAAAAAGGGAGGATTGTATTTCAACCCATGTGGAAGGACGGGGGGAGGGAGTCTGAAATCTTACACTACCGCAGGGGTTGTTTCTCTCTTTAGATTTTTTCTTGTTTTGGTAATACTATATGTTCTATTTTGAAGGGGAGAGGCCTGGGGCGTCTATGAAATTGATACTGGAGCCGTTGGCCATTTTGATTGGTGTTTCTTTCGGCGAATGAAAATGGAGAATGAGATGATATAAAAGAAGGTTCTTTGCCAAAAGGCAGGATTTCGATCGGAGTCGCTCAGTGAGAAGGACGATTTTTAGACGGGCCTGAGACGTAGAGGAGACCAGACCTTGCCGGCACTTTCGAGAAAAGGTAAGCCATTTGTCATTATGACTTAGCGCCTTCCCCCCCCCCCCCCCCCTTTTTGTGTAGTAGCCAACCTAGATTTCGCATGGGCCCTAAAGGGCTATAAAGTAACTTCAGGTCACCTCTATCTAAATTTTACTATGTAAATAGCATATCTCGTCAGTATAGACATGTTCCCAAATTTTAAGATATTTAAATAAATATCTAGAGAAATTTTCTTGTCTCCTCTGTTACCTATTTCATACATAATTTGTCTTAGGGTGCTATTCCAACTGTTTAAATAAAATGTTGTATGTTTATTACCTATTTGAAGGGAATGTTACTAATAATCAAGTCTCCCATAAATTACCGGCCCCATACATTGCCGCGAGTGTCTGTGTTTCAGTGTTTTATAGATTGCCCAATTTAATAACGATTTCGTGGGTTGTCAGCTGAAGTTGTATAATAGTGTCGCGGTTGTTTCCATCTTTAGACCACTGTACTGACAATATTATATGCTCAATCCTTGCTTTAGCTCAACTCTTAATCAATTACAGAGTTTTTTTTTTCCTTTTTCTTTTTTATTTATTTTATTTATCCTATTTGCACAAATTGTATTACATGTGATGATGTAAAGACATATGCCGATAGTGCATCACTGACAGCTGTGCTGCTATTATACAACATTAAGGTCTTGCTGCGGGTTATATACATAGGGTTGTTGGCCTAAATTGCTATATATATATATATATACTTAAGTAAGGAGACTTTAATAAGTCACACCGTGTACCCTCCCTTTTCAACTATCCAAATCGGGGAACCCATCAATGGCGCCCAACGTGGGGCCGTGTTTTAGACATAGCCCCCCTCTAAGTTGTGATTTCCTACACCTTCCTTCACCTATTACTCCTGATAATAACTAAAATTTCAGATTTACACTAAATAGTTAATTCACAATGGTATACATTATTCTCATTGGTCTTTGAAACTCGGGTTTTAACAAGAAATAGTTTGTATTAAAAAAAAAAAAGGAATCCTAATGAAGTTCTACTTTAAAAAAAAAAAGGTTTTAAAAAAAAAAAAAAGGTTGAAATCTCTAAACTTCTCATTCTATCGAGCTGATTCTCCGTACACACTCCAAAATCCTAGTTAGAGGCGACAGTCTAAGCAGAATTTACACTGTGTGGGCCTTTTCACCCTTGTAGACCTGCGTAAAGTTAAACTGTTCACACTAACTCTGTCAACTTCCCCTCGTCTCATTACTTCTGAGTTCGCTCTGGTTGTCACCCCTTGTGGAACCACTACATTAACAGACCTATTAGGGAGATAAGCTGGACCTGTAAGATGAATCCAATGATCTTCATCACTGGAACTTTGACTTGAATTACCATCACTAGTCTCCTCCTCCTCTGTGGGGAAAATCCTAATTGGTATATGGTATTGTTTTAACCTATCTATATGGTATTTATCCAAATTCCCAGTTTCTAGATTCTTCAAGAGATATACAGTATCACCAGCTCTTTTTAGTACCTCATATGGACCCCCATACCTTGGCTCAAATTTGTGACGCCCCTTCGTCTCATGCATTCTCTCCACTAGGACTAAGTCCCCGTTATTGAAAGTTCTCAGCCTTTTGTTTTCGAACTTAATCCTAGCTTCTTCCTGTTCATTCAAGTAGGTTTGCCTTACTACCTCTCTTATCTTCTCGACCTCCTCTGTTAGTTCCCGTTCGTAGAAGGCTGCCGTTTGAGCAATCAAATCTTCGCTTACAGGACTTTGTCCCGCTTCCTGAAAGGGTTGCGGGAGCCTCAGCTCATGTCCGAAGACGAGTTTCGCTGGCGTAAATCCTGTACTAGAATGTTCAGTGGTTCTGATAGCTAAAGCTACCATGGGTAAGATGTCATCCCAATTAGAACCTGCCTCACACCTACGCAAAGATTCAATTACTGTTCTGTTGAGCCTTTCTACAGCGCCATTACTTTGAGGTCTCCAAGCAGTGGTGTTCACTGCACTTACCCCCATGGCCTTGCAAATCCCTTTGAAAATACAGCTAATGAATGCCGAACCCCGGTCCGAAAGTATAGTTTTCGGTACTCCAAAGATAGTAATTACGCTTTCCAACAGCGCTTTAACCACTGTACTGGCACACTGGTCTCTTGTAGGTATTAAAATAGGGAATTTGGTAAATAAATCGACTATGGTCAGGATGCTAGAATGTCCTTTGGAAGTCTTCTCTAAGGGTCCTATGAAGTCTAGAGCAAGATGCTCAAATGGTTTTCCAGGCCTGAAGTGGGGAGCATTACCAGCCTTGGTTACACCTTGATTTGAGAGCTGGCAACCCTCGCATCTGTATATATAGTTTCGGACCTGTGTCCTCATACCCGGCCAATAATAATCGTCCTTCAGCCTTCTCATTACCTTCTTGACCCCAAAATGACCTCCCGTCGGAACGTCGTGGTGATATTTAATCACCATCTCCCTAATGTCTGACGGAACCACCTTCACCCAGATACCCCCACTGTTCTTAGACACGAGGTAACCCTCGTGCATTTTATAATCCTTATTTTTATAAGTTACAGTCTCGGTAGACCGTCTGTCACCTATTAGTTTCAATAAGGGGGGCCCATTTCTTGTCCTTAAGCAAACCTTCCCACGTCCGATCACTATCTATCAAGGGGGGGCCCACGATTTTTAATTACTGCGGCCACAACTCTCTTATCTCGTGATGGTTCAGGATCATCCTCACACGGGAACCTACTGAGGAAGTCGGCTACCGTGTTTTCTTTCCCCGGGACATACACAAATGTCACATTGAAGTCTTGGATGATCTCTGCCCATCTAGACAATCGAGCGTTCTTATAATCAGACCCCTTGTTATAAGTGATCGGTTTGTGATCGGTATGCACCTCAACCTTACTGCCCGCCAGGAGGTGTTTAAAGTGCTGCAGAGACAACACTACGGCATAAGCCTCCTTTTCGATTGTGGAATAGCGAGTTTCGGGGCCTATCAACCGTTTGCTATAGTAAGCTATTGGCTTGACAACCCCGTCTATCTCCTGTTGGAGACAAGCGCCAACCGCTATTCCACTGGCGTCTGTATTGAGGATAAATGGTCGCCCTATCATTGGATGAGCCAGTAAAGGCTCACTGGTTAGTACTTGTTTTATGGTCTCAAAGGCTGTCTGCTCTATTGTACCCCAAGTGAATCTTCGCCCCTTTCTCAATAAGTTACTTAGTGGAGCTAGGAGTTCACCTGCGTTGGGTATGAAGCGCCTGTAGTAGTTTACAGTACCCAAAAGACTTCTGACCCCCCTGATGTTGTGGGGACGTTTCAAATCCCTGAGAGCCGCGACATTATCCCACATGGGTTTTATCCCATCCTGATCAATTACATGACCGAGGTAATCTACAGAGCCCTTGAAGAAATAACTCTTCCCACGCCTAGCCTTTAGATTAAAGCGACTCAGGCGTTCGAGTACAGCGGCAAGGTCCGCCACATGCTGCTCATGAGAGTCGCTGTAGACGATGACATCATCGATGTACAAACGAACGCATTTATACAACAAATCCCCTAGGACCAAATTCATGGCCCATTGGAAGATCTGAGCTGAGTTCTTCGCTCCTTGTGGTAGACGTGTGAAACGATATCTCCCCCAGGGCAGAGAGAAAGTGAAATAATCTCTATCACCCTCCGGGATGCGAATCTGGAAAAATCCAGAGGTCAAGTCTAATGTGCTGAAGACCTTTGCGCCTGCAAAAGCACGCAGGTTGTCTTCAACGCGAGGTATTGGGAACGGGAAGAATTCTGTCACCTCATTAATTAATCGCAGGTCCATTGTAATGCGGACGCTGCCGTCTGTTTTAGCAACAGGGAATAGGGGAGAATTCCATAAGGATGTACTCCCCTCGATAATTCCAGCTTCTTCCAATTCGTCTACTAAGGCCTTCACCTTTGAGACCAGCTTATTTGGGATCGGATACTGACGTCTATAGACTGGCTTTCCAGTCAGTATCTTTAACTTAGGGGCAATGATGGTTGACCCATCGCCCATATCGGAGATGTCGTCACAGAAACAGTGACTATATGCCCTAAGGACGTCTTCCCCTGTCCTGATTTTTTGTAGAGGTATACTGGGTGGTCTGACAGGCACCTCACTGGCCTGTAACGAGGACAGGAAGGCCGACTTAGTCGGTTCTTCGTCCTGCTCAAAGTCTGATCTGACGCTTCCATCATGGTTGAGAGTGAGTCTTAGAGCCTTGAATCCTGGCATACCTAGGATTCCATCAAAGCCTAGCCCACCTAGATGGCAGTATTCAAATGTTGTTTTTACTTCCCTGATGGGTTTTCCCCTGATATAGGCCCTAACCTCTATTAACTCACTCCCCAGTGACCTTAACTCACTCCCACTAATCCCCTTAAGGAAGGTGGGTTTACCCAAACCTTCAGCGCTAATATCCAAGGAATCTATATTTACAATGTTGGCCTCTGAGCCTGTATCGATAATTAGTCTGATAGTCCTATTACTCAGAGACCAACCTTTATCTACAAATGTACAAGTGATTACAGGTAGGCCGGCTAGAGTTCCCCCATTCCCTGCTTTGAGGCAAGCCGGACCTATTTTTTTGTCATGGCTGTGCAAATTCTTGCCATGTGGCCTGTCTCCCCGCATCTGAAGCACCTGATGGGTGTCCGCGTTGCTTCGGGGCCCTCATACCCCCTTGGCGCTCCTCCCTTGGTTGTTGTTGGAGGGCCTTCCTTGCGCTGTTCTTGTGGGGCTCTACCGTTGGGGTTCTGTCGGGGTCTCTCCTGCCTGGTCCCTTGTATAGTGGGCTGGTTGTTCTGAGCGGAACCTCCTCTCCGCTGGAAACCTCTGGCCTGGTTGGTGTCCCACCTGTTTCCCATATTCATCCTGGGTTGCTCCCTGTGGGTCCTCCTCAGGTCCTGGTTTTCCGTCTCCAGGTTCTTTAACTTGGATTCCAGCCGGGCCATCTGGCTCGTCAACTCCCTCAACTTCCTGGCACTCCCCTCTTCATCTTCCATTTGGCATCTGGAGTACTCGTCATCCCTTTCTTCGATCTGGTGGAGACTGCTCACAATCACCTCCCATGACTCATTCTGGAGTTGGTGGGCTCTCTGCCACAGGTTTGGACAGAGTCCAGTGAGGAAGATATCAGCGACCTCAGTGATGTCGATCCTCAGGCCATCTGACTCGGCTTCTGAGGCAAGGCTCCGCACTCTGTTCGCGTATTCCTTAACCTTTTCTCCGGGCCTTTGTCTACAGGAGAAGAACTTCTTCCTGGCTTCTCTCTTGGGGGCCCTCCTGGAGAATCTCTGTTCCAGGTTTTCCTTTAATTCGTTGTATCCCAGTTTGATCTGGGAGGCCTGGAGGGCGAACTCTCTCGCAGCTCCTCGAAGGTGATTGTCCAGGAGGATCCTCCTCCTAGAATCATCCAGGGCTTTCACATCGTAGACCAATTCGAAGTCCCGGATGAACTTGTCGAATGGTATGAGCCCATTTCCCTCAAACTTCTCCAAATGGTATAGCGCAGACGGCAACGGCGTCTGGCTGGGTGAGGGGTCATCTCCAGGGTGCATGGTTCTCTCTCAGTCTGCTGTCTGAAATATTCCAGATTAGTAGTGGGGATTGGAGAAGAGAATCTCATGTATTAATGGGGGCAGGGAACCGAGGGGTGAAAGATGGGTTCATGGCCCAAAAGGGAAAGGAAATGGGAGAGGTACATGTTCATCCATGTGGGTGGATAGTAATCTTAGATCAATGCTCTTTCTGGGTGTATTGAAACTAACTAGCCATGATGGTAGGGGCGCTGTTCTCACTGCCTCTACTGTACATCAGAATGAACTATAATTATTACTAGTGTATTATTATTCCAACAGCCTATGACCTTTAAACCTTTATACCTTCATATACACTCGACGGGGTAGTCACCTTGTTAAAAAAAAATCTATAATGTCATAGATCAGCTAGGGGGAGAACATAACAAAATTGTGCGAATAGTCTGTTTCAACTACTGATTGTAAGCATATTAAACTCGTTCTCTTTAGGTTGGCTCGCTCATTCATCTTCAATCTACTTTCAATAGTCATATTGAGTTCACATGGATGCTAGATGTAAACTGTATCAAAATAGTGTAGTTTTCTAGTTTCCGAATTATATGACAGTTAGAGAAAGAAACAAACATTCTGGGAATATCTCGCACTGGCTACTATTAAAAAAATTGAATGGGGTACAGCTCTGATCTTACAGGATACCTCATGGCTCATAGAATTGAATCGCTCATTTCTCACTAAAATATTCACACAGGGTATGGAGGTCTCCAGCGGTTCTATAGCTATTGGTCAACTAAATTAATTAATGGCAGGAATTGAAGCTAGTTTAAATGCTCATGTGCTGTTTTGTCATGCGTCTTTATGTCATCTGCAAAGGAAAGTGTCGCCTCAAAGGACCTAATTCTGGGACTAACATCCGCTGCACATTTCAGGAAGGAGTGGTCGTCCATACAATAGCAAGATATCATTTTGCTGCCAATGTACAATGTTGAGCATTTTCCATGTCGTCATTTTGTCGATCCCCAATCTTCTAGGGTGTTTCTTTAAGCATTTCTTGATATCGTTTAATGCTTTATGCGATCCCGCCCGGCATTCAATAAGTATTATTTGATCGTACCATCTCCAGGAGACCATCCCATTGCGGCCGAACCATTTCCACCCAACTTATAACGCCGTCCATATCGCGTAATTGAAATTAGTGTAAAACTCAAAGAATAAGACCTTAATCTCTTAATTCTTTACTAATTTCAGTTGGCTCAACATAAATCTTCTCAATTATTATCTTAGTACAGTGGCGTGACATGTCACACTTCTTCTAGTTCTTTCGCAAGCTCGATTAATCCCAGTGGAAAGCCCGTCCAGGCGTCAATCCCGTGCTAACCCGTCATGCATGACTTCAAATTTGGAAATTATTAGACCTGAATATTTGCAGTGGCATCTGCTTCCACTGAAAGTTTTTAAGACACAAGGCTGCCTCTTATCTTATTTAAATCACTGTCTTTACTCCCATATGCCTGTGTTAACTTTAACCATGACCTTATCAATTCTCAAAATTCTGCCTATCGAATATCCTGAGGATCAATGTTCTTCTTGTCTACGGCGGATTAACACAATAATTGTTCTCTAGAGTTATCTGCGTCGAGTGGTCAGTCTGTACTACTAATTCTCCACTCTAACTCCAGGATTCCTTTATCTACTCAGGCTGTTCAAAAATTTTCAAGACAGTTGTTCAAATCCCCAATGATAATCTGCTAAATTTCGATAATTATTGGAATTCTCATTAAACAGAATAACTACACCTTTCTGACACAGAAATATCCAGCATCAAGATATAGCGCACCGTCCAATTTCTTTATTTCAAGACGGGGTCAAATTACAACTGAAGGAACATACTAAACATATAACTGGTTTAAATTTCATGTAATCTCATCATGCCTTCTGCTGGCAAATATTTACTGTAAAATTCAATACTATCAAGATGGTTTTATTTGTCTTCATCTAAAAAAAAAAAAAATGTTTCAGAAATAGAGTCTTGGAAATCTCTACTAAAGACAAAAATTATACATTTGTCAATTCAGGATAACCTTCCCTTGTCAGAGTGTATACAGCTGCCAAGCCAAAATACGCAGGGGAGACAGGAAGGAGAGTCAGCAATAGAATATATGAACATAGACGCAACGTTATTAATCAAGACAATAGGTCTCTAATTTTCCAATACTGCAAAGGAACAGGTCACACTTTCGCATTAGGAGAACCTAGAATGCATTACAATAACATAAACAGTAAATATCAAAGGCTTATAATTGATTTTCTATTATTCAGAAAACACAATAGCATTAATAGAAAATAGATTCACGATTTATAATAGACTGTTAATCTCAGGATGCGTGGACTACTTCACCAATACTTAAAAATAGTATGGCTTTTCATTAGGTATATATTTCTAAAGTATAGGGGAAGAAACATATACTAAATTCGAGCCCCGCGGCGGGCGACATTGATGAGTTCGAGAGCATTTCATATATTTTTAGTATTTCCAGATCTCTACATGTCCATATATTGGGGCGCCAGTGGCTGCAGAAAACCAGACCACAAATTTATTCATCTATGGCACATGTAGAGACCTAAAGCTGTGCCGGCTAGCAATTATGTTGATGGGGAAATTAACCAATCAATCTTTTTGATTAGACAAATTTTTATTTTTACTAATAAAATCTTTCAATGTACAACATTTTTTATTTATTATATTAATTAATGAAATCACACACATATATATAATTTAAAAATGTATATATATTAAAAAAAAAAAAAAAAAACTGTAAATAAGGTTAAAAGGGAGGAGTTTCAAACTTTATACAAAAAGAAAATAAAAAAAAGGCCTATCGTGCCAAAGTCCCATTAACCCCGACCTACCTCTTCATCCCAGCCACCCATGTCCACCATTCAAAAAAATGGGCAGCCAAGGCCGCAGCTAGCGGCCTTCGCCCTCCGCAACTCCAAGTCTTCTTTTCTTCTCGGAAAAAAAAATCTAGTTTTTCTTAATAAAAAGAAATATAAAAATCCCAATGTCAATCAAAAATGTCAATCTTCCAGCATGTAAATATCAATCTCCCGCTTCCTTGTCCCAGTGTTGCTGACCTCACCCCCCCAAGCTATCATCGCCTTTCTCTCTATGAAAATAAAAAAAAATTAAAAAGGCATCTTAAAAAAAAATAATAAAAATAAATTAAATATAAAATTATTAAAGAAATATTCACAAAAAATAAAATAAAAATACAAAAATATTGAATAAAAAAAAAACAATTAATATTGTAGGATCTGGGCATCTTGGGGTCAGCTTGGGAAAGGTTCAGGGCTCGTGGTGGAGTCAGGTCAAGCACCATAGGTCGGTGGCTTGACTACAGGGGAGGGGCGTCTGGGTCCATCTTGGACTGGCTTGTGGTCAAGTCGGCCACCATCGGACATGTGGCTCGACCAACAGGAAGGGGTGTCTGAGTCCATCTCAGGCTAGCTTGGTGTTGGTGGGGCCAGGTCATCCACCATAGGTCAGGTGTCTTGACCACCAGGAAGGGGTGTCTGAGTCCATCTCAGGCTAGCTTGGTGTTGGTGGGGCCAGGTCATCCACCATAGGTCAGGTGTCTTGACCACCAGGAAGGGGTGTCTGAGTCCATCTTGGACTATCCTGGTGTTGGTGGGGCCAGGTCATCCACCACAGGTCAGGTGACTTAATCACCAGGGAGGGGTGTCTGAGTCCATCTTGGACTATCCTGGTGTTGGTGGGGCCAGGTCATCCACCACAGGTCAGGTGACTTGATTACAGGAAGGGGATCTCGGTCTCTGGCTCAGTGCTGCCAGGGCTAAAGGTGGCTTCAGGCTCCATCACAACACCTCGCAATCACCAGAGGTTTGTGGCTTAGATGGACATATGTGGGATATGGTTAGGTTAGGTGGGGTTCTGGGTTACTTTGGCATATTATGGTCACGAGGTGTCCCAACACATTCACTCTTCATTGTTGGCTTTTTATATTATATTTACTCTTCATTGTTGGCTTTTTATCTTACATTCATTCTTCATTGTTGGCTTTTTATATTATATTTACTCTTCATTGTTGGCTTTTTATCTTACATTCATTCTTCATTGTTGGCTTTTTATATTACATTTACTATTCATTGTTGGCTTTTTATCTTATATTCACTCTTTATTGTTGGCTTTTTATCTTACATTCATTCTTCATTGTTGGCTTTTTATCTTACATTCACTCTTCATTGTTGGCTTTTTATCTTACATTCATTCTTCATTGTTGGCTTTTTATATTACATTCACTCTTCATTGTTGGCTTTTTATATCATATAGAAAATCATAGTTTTATCTAGTGAACATTTTTTCCCGTGTCACATTGCCGTGTCATCCTGAGATAATCTTACTTTTGATAAATAATATTTAAGATAACAAACTTAGTGATAAGAAAACTTGTTATCATCGTCACAATGAGGGCGCTGCTTGCGAGTTAAATCTACAAATCTGCAAATAACTCTAAGGATATTCAAGATATTCATGAAATTATTTTTCTAAAACCTTCCCGGTGATATACCTAATAATATCCCAAAATTTCACGGCGATTGGATGTATGGTTTTTGAATCTATAGAGTACAAACAAACAGACAGACAAACAGACAGACAGACATTCAATTTTATATATATAGATTGAATGTCTGTCTGTCTGTTTGTCTGTACTCTATAGATTCAAAATCCATACATCCAATCGCCACCGGGAAGGTTTTTGAAAAATAATTTCATGAATATCTTGAATATCCTTAGAGTTATTTGCAGATTTGTAGATTTAACTCGCAAGCAGCGCCCCCATTGTGACGATGATAACAAGTTTTCTTATCACTAAATTTGTTATCTTAAATATTATTTATCAAAAGTAAGATTATCTCAGGATGACACGCAATGTGACACTAGAAAAAATGTTCACTAGATAAAATTATGATTTTATAATGTAGAAAATTAGGAAAGACAAAATTCAGGATGACACAGCATGTTTTAACAAATGTTCCTAGACAAACCTTTACTTGGGTAAAACCTTGGGCGAAGCCGGGTACGTCCGCTAGTTGTTATACACTGCGTGACATTGAAAATGGAACACCAAGAAATAGTGGCCAGAAAATTATGCTAATTTCAGTGTAGACGCGCCTAACCGAGTTATGCAAATGATGTAAAATGCGCAGCTCTCGTGCGCACATGGAGTAAGATATAAGGGAAGGAACTTGCAGAATGGACAGTATTCGTGTGTTATTTCTTCAAGGAAAATCATTGTAGAAATTTTGTTCTTGTGTCAAAAGACCGTGTAATAACAGAAAATGCCAGGTCATCGTAAACGGAGGCAGTTCAAGCAGACAGACGCTTTTACGAGGGGCATGGTGATCGGACTGAAAAGGGCAGGTTGGTCCATACGTCAAATCGCAGCTGATACACACCTTGGTGCGTCCACGGTGCACCGACTGAGGAGAAGATGGTTGGAACAAGGAAATGTGGCAATTTATTGGAATGTCGGTGCAACCAGAGTGACGTCAGCACGTGTGGATCGGCGTATCCTTCGACAAGCAGTGGCGGCCCCACAAGCCACTTGTACCGCCATCCTGCAACATGTGCAAGACACCCTAGATCATTCCTTCTCGACCAGAACCATTTCCCGTCGATTGGTTGCTAATGGCTTGCACTCATGCCGTCCGCTAAGAAGACTGCCATTGACCCCACCGAATAGGCGCCAACGTTTGGAATGGTGCCGGGCTAGATCGACGTGGATGACGGAATGGCACAGGGTCGTGTTCTCAGATGAGTCGCGTTTCTGCTTGTCCAGTGATAGTCGCCGTGTACGCGTGTGGCGTCGACGTGGAGAAAGGTCCAATCGGCAGCAATTGTGGAACGCCCCACCGTGCGACAACGTGGAATCATGGTTTGGGGCGCAATTGCGTATGATTCCAGGTCACCTTTACTTCGTATTCAGGGCACTATGACGGCCCAACAATTTTTTGATGATGTGCTGCGACCGGTGACACTCCCCTACCTTCAGGGGGTACCCAATGCCCTTTATCAGCAGGATAACGCCCGACCGCACACTGCTCGCATTAGCCAACAAACTCTGCAAGTTGTACAGATGCTTCCCTGGCCACCGTACTCTCCCGATCTCTCACCAATCGAGCACGTCTGGGATATCATTGGACGCCGTTTGCATGCCTTGCCACAGCCGCGTTCAGAAGATGAACTGTGGCAAATGGTTGAGAGGGAATGGAGAGCCATCCCTCAGGACGCCATCGTACTCTAATTGACTCTCTACCTAGACGTGTTGCTGCGTGCATCGCCGTCCGCGGTGGTCCTACTTGCTACTAAGCCGACGCCGTTCTCGCTCTGTATTATGACTATCATTTTGAAATAAAGATCACTTATTGTTCGTCCCTGTCTCTCTCTGTCTGCGAGTTTCATCACTTTCTGGCCACTATTTCTTGGTGTTCCATTTTCAATGTCACGCAGTGTATATAGGTTTTTAACCTTTAATTTGACAATTTTGAATTTATATTTAGACATTTTTCATTTTAATTTAGACATTTTTCATTTCAATTTAGACATTGACTTTTCTATAAAAAGGCCATGTGCCTAAATTAAAATGAAAAATGTCTAAATTAAAATGAAAGTGTCTAAATTAAAATGAAAAATGTCTAAATATAAATTAAAATTGTCTAATTAAAACTTAAAAACCTATATTTGGTCCTTCTATGATTATAAAATTATTTCGTCAGAAAATATTAACTTATCATAATCTTCTTTACAATATTTTATTCCTTCTTAACTAAATTTTAAAACTAAGTACTTGTTACAAATAAATAATAATTAATATTTAATATTCTCGAAATTTTTTAATATAAAATATCACATTGGGCGAAAAGAATAAAAGTACGTAGATTACACAAAATGACTAGCGCAACAAATGTCTCTTTGCCGAATTTTTATCAAGAAGACAATTACAAAGTTTTGTTCAATGCATACCTTCAGTGTTTTTATAAATAAAACGCCTGAAGTAAATATACTACAATACTTTTTTTAATCCTAGAGTGTCGGCCTTGATACATCATAAAAAATAGATCTATTTACAGTTAATGTCATTAATTCATCACCCCAAGGGATCATAGCTTTCGGTGGGAGATCCCCAGATTCTTGGCCCAATTATAATCTATAATTTTTAAAAATACAGTAATAGATGTAAATTTTGTATTTTTTAAATTCGTTTTTCTCAATATTTTTTAATTCGATAAAAATAATCCCTTGAATCAATATTAAAATAAAAACATAAATCCTCCAGGGAAAATAATCTTTTAAAAATATTTTTATTTAAAAATATCTCGAGCTTTCGGGCAAGTAAGCCCTTCTACGGGAGAAACTATTTTACATCCTTAATACGCCACAATAAAATAATATTTAAACTTAAATACAGTTCTTTAGTTGTTTACATTTGTTTTGAGGCATAATCAAAGCGGGCTTCTATTGCGCGTGATTCACTTGGAGGTTATGGGGTGGGCTCAGGAAATATAATGTTATAAACTTCCGGGATATCTATTCTTCTGTTAATACTATTGTGCTTTCTGGATATGATGGATTCTATTATTAGTCTCTGTAGTCTATTGGGGATGTTGGAGTAATGGGTCTTTGGTTCTGATAGGGAGAAGGAATGGCCTGTTTCTCTTATATGTTGGTATACTAAAGATCTACTGTCTTGGTTGTCAATATTTCGTTTGTGTTCTGATATTCTTATATTTAAATGTCTGCCAGTTTCGCCAACATATTTGGTTTTGCATTCGTTGCATTCTATGGAATATATGGCATTCTTAATATTGGAAGGATAATCAACGGTATTGTTCTTTGTTATGGGGTTTCTTAGTAACGAATTTAAATTAGGTGAGTTGCTGAAAAATGTTTTGATCCCAAATTTCTTCAGATGACGGGCTATAGAAACAGATACTGGTGAATAAGGAATACTGCTAATAGATTTATAGATTGGGGAATTCCGAATTTCAGAGGGGCTATAGAAATGTCTTAGAATAAACGATAAAGGATATTGACAAGTCTTCAGATTTCTTAATATATTCTGAGTTTCTTCTGTTTTAAAGGTTTGAAGTGAGCAGTGGCTATGGATACGTTTAGTTAAGGTCTTTACGGTATTGATTTTATGGCTGAGAGGGCAGTAGGAGGAAAAACGGATATAGTCGGGGTTGAAGGATGGCTTATAATAAACAGTTGTTTGGAATTGATTCTGTATGCGAAAAATTGTTATATCTAGAAAAGGCAGGCTATTGTTTGTTTCTTTTTCAAATGTGAAATTTAGGTTAGGATGGTAACTGTTGAGTCTTTCTAGAATGATCTTGGTTTGATTTTCGGGGCATATACAGAATATGTCGTCAATATATCGACGTCATAAAATTATATCTGACGGGAATAGGGAGGTTATCCATTTGTCTATGCGACGCATGACAATTTCGGCGACTGAGGTTGAAAGAGAGCTCCCCATGGGAGAACCTTTAATCTGTTCGTAAGTTTTGCAATCTCAGTCGCCGAAATTGTCATGCGTCGCATAGACAAATGGATAACCTCCCTATTCCCGTCAGATATAATTTTATGGCGTCGATATATTGACGACATATTCTGTATATGCCCCGAAAATCAAACCAAGATCATTCTAGAAAGACTCAACAGTTACCATCCTAACCTAAATTTCACATTTGAAAAAGAAACAAACAATAGCCTGCCTTTTCTAGATATAACAATTTTTCGCATACAGAATCAATTCCAAACAACTGTTTATTATAAGCCATCCTTCAACCCCGACTATATCCGTTTTTCCTCCTACTGCCCTCTCAGCCATAAAATCAATACCGTAAAGACCTTAACTAAACGTATCCATAGCCACTGCTCACTTCAAACCTTTAAAACAGAAGAAACTCAGAATATATTAAGAAATCTGAAGACTTGTCAATATCCTTTATCGTTTATTCTAAGACATTTCTATAGCCCCTCTGAAATTCGGAATTCCCCAATCTATAAATCTATTAGCAGTATTCCTTATTCACCAGTATCTGTTTCTATAGCCCGTCATCTGAAGAAATTTGGGATCAAAACATTTTTCAGCAACTCACCTAATTTAAATTCGTTACTAAGAAACCCCATAACAAAGAACAATACCGTTGATTATCCTTCCAATATTAAGAATGCCATATATTCCATAGAATGCAACGAATGCAAAACCAAATATGTTGGCGAAACTGGCAGACATTTAAATATAAGAATATCAGAACACAAACGAAATATTGACAACCAAGACAGTAGATCTTTAGTATACCAACATATAAGAGAAACAGGCCATTCCTTCTCCCTATCAGAACCAAAGACCCATTACTCCAACATCCCCAATAGACTACAGAGACTAATAATAGAATTCATCATATCCAGAAAGCACAATAGTATTAACAGAAGAATAGATATCCCGGAAGTTTATAACATTATATTTCCTGAGCCCACCCCATAACCTCCAAGTGAATCACGCGCAATAGAAGCCCGCGTTGATTATGCCTCAAAACAAATGTAAACAACTAAAGAACTGTATTTAAGTTTAAATATTATTTTATTGTGGCGTATTAAGGATGTAAAATAGTTTCTCCCGTAGAAGGGCTTACTTGCCCGAAAGCTCGAGATATTTTTAAATAAAAATATTTTTAAAAGAATCTTTTCCCTGGAGGATTTATGTTTTTATTTCAATATTTTTTAATTTACTCTTTTCTACATTTTATTTTGTTTTGTAATGAATCATGATGTGTTTAATCCAGATGTGCCTGAATCTTCTATCCAGAAACAACCAACTACATTTAAAAAAACAGTAGTGCTTCAGTCTCCAACAGTGCATCACAGCTGCAGTTGGACTATTTCAAGTTGTATCCACATGCAATATGATAAAAGCTATTGAGAAGATATTTTTGCCTTTATAACATCCCTTAACAAATTTATACAGCCTATTTTTAGAAAAAAAAAAGGAAATCTATTTTTTTCTCAACTAATTCAAAGATTTATTTTCCCCTTTAAAATTTTTCATTATCACTCAAATCTAGAAAAGAGGATAAAATATATTTGTATTCTCAAAATAACTATAAATTAATAAGTGCAATGTCACAAAATGAATCGCTGCAGATCTACAGAAATAGCACCTTACTGTATCTAACAATTATTGTCATTTAAAAAGCACAAAGCTGTACTCATCCAGGAGAAAAACCTTAGTCGCTCTTACTGTGACTATAGAATAATCCAAGATTATTAAATAAAAAGCATTAATTTATATATACAAGAAATTTTTCCAACTATTGTTCTCACTCTGTATATAGAACAAGCAGCAACTTGCATTTAAAAATGCACGAATCTGTACATACAGAAGATAAACCTTATTCCTGCCCTCATTGTGACTATAGGACAAAATGGTCAAATAGTTTAAAACTACACCAATTAAAACATACAGGAGAAAAACCCTTCTCCTGCCCTCATTGTGACTATAGAACAACAACTGCAAGAAACTTAAAAATACACCAATCAATACATACAGGAGAAAAACCTTATTCCTGCCCTCATTGTGACTATAGAACAACAACTGCAGGAAGCTTAAAACTACACCAATCAATACATACAGGAGAAAAACCTTACTCCTGCCCTCATTGTGACTATAGAACAATAACTGCAGGAAAATTAAAAATACACCAATCAATACATACAGGAGAAAAACCCTTCCCCTGCCCTCATTGTGACTATAGAACAATAACTGCAGGAAAATTAAAAATACACCAATCAATACATACAGGAGAAAAACCCTTCCCCTGCCCTCATTGTGACTATAGGACAACAACTGCAGCAAACTTAAAAATACACCAATCAATACATACAGGAGAAAAACGTTATTCCTGCCCTCATTGTGACTATAGAACAACAACTGCAGAATGCTTAAAACTACACCAATTAAGACATACAGGAGAAAAACCTTACTCCTGCCCTCATTGTGACTATAGAACAACAACTGCAGGAAACTTAAAAATACACCAATCAATACATACAGGAGAAAAACCCTTCGCCTGCCCTCATTGTGACTATAGAACAATAACTGCAGGAAAATTAAAAATTCACCAATCAATACATACAGGAGAAAAACCTTATTCCTGCCCTCATTGTGACTATAGAACAACAACTGCAGGAAGCTTAAAACTACACCAATCAATACATACAGGAGAAAAACCTTACTCCTGCCCTCATTGTGACTATAGAACAATAACTGCAGCACACTTAAAAAAGCACCAATCAATACATACAGAAGAAAAACCCTTCCCCTGCCCTCATTGTGACTATAGGACAATAACTGCAGGAAAATTAAAAAAGCACCAATCAATACATACAGAAGATAAACCTTATTCCTGCCCTCATTGTGACTATAGGACAAAATAGTCATATAGTGTAAAAATACACCAATCAATACATACAGGAGAAAAACCCTTCGCCTGCTCTCATTGTGACTATAGATCAATAACTGCAGGAAGCTTAAAAAGACACCAATCAATACATACAGGAGAAAAACCCTTCGCCTGCCCTCATTGTGACTATAGAACAATAACTGCAGGAAAATTAAAAATACACCAATCAATACATACAGGAGAAAAACCCTTCGCCTGCCCTCATTGTGACTATAGGACAAAATGGTCATATAGTTTAAAAATTCACCAATCAATACATACAGGAGAAAAACCCTTCGCCTGCCCTCATTGTGACTATAGATCAATAACTGCAGGAAGCTTTAATAAACACCAATTAAAACATACAGGGGAAAAACCATACTCCTGCCCTCATTGTGACTATAGAACAACAACTGCAGGAAGCTTAAAAATACACCAATCAATACATACAGGAGAAAAACCCTTCGCCTGCCTTCATTGTGACTATAGAACAACAACTGCAGGAAAATTAAAAATACACCAATCAATACATACAGGAGAAAAACCTTACGCCTGCCCTCATTGTGACTATAGAACAACAACTGCAGGAAACTTAAAAATACACCAATCTATACATACAGAAGATAAACCTTATTCCTGCCCTCATTGTGACTATAGGACAAAATGGTCATATAGTTTAAAAATTCACCAATCAATACATACAGGAGAAAAACCCTTCGCCTGCCCTCATTGTGACTATAGATCAATAACTGCAGGAAGCTTAAAAAGACACCAATCAATACATACAGGAGAAAAACCCTTCGCCTGCCCTCATTGTGACTATAGAACAATAACTGCAGGAAACTTAAAAATACACCAATCAATACATACAGGAGAAAAACCCTTCCCCTGCCCTCATTGTGACTATAGAACAATAACTGCAGGAAAATTAAAAATACACCAATCAATACATACAGGAGAAAACCCTTCGCCTGCCTTCATTGTGACTATAGAACAACAACTGCAGGAAACTTAAAAATACACCAATCAATACATACAGGAGAAAAACCCTTCGCCTGCCCTCATTGTGACTATAGAACAACAACTGCAGCAAACTTAAAAATACACCAATCAATACATACAGGATAAAAACCTTACTTCCGCCCTCATTGTGACTATAGAACAATAACTGCAGGAAACTTAAAGCTACACCAATCAATACATACAGGAGAAAAACCGTATTCCTGCCCACACTGTGACTACAGAACAACAACTGCAAACAAATTAAAAATACATCAATTCATACATACAGGCGAAAAACCATACACATGTTCTTACTGTGATTATAAAACAAATAGACCTTATAATCTAAAACAACATTCAAACACTCATATAGTAGAAAGACCTCACTGTGACTATAGGACTACAAGTACAAGGCTTTTAAAAAGACATCAATTTAAACACAGCAAAAAAAACAAACTCCTGCCCTCAATGTGACTTTAGAACAAACACCCATTACAGTAAAACTCCATTTAGATGACACCTCTCTACAAAAGACTGTTTTCATTTGCAAAATTACCATTGAGTTGACTGGATCCCTGATCACATTTCTAGTCGACAGGATTCTATAAGAGTCAACAGGACCTCACCGCATATATAATCATCAATACAACTTATTACAAAATTCTTAAACCTGCTTTAAATGTTTCTGAATATATATCAAAATAAACTTGTATCAAATTATAAGTTTTCTTCATTTGACTTTATTGCTAATACACACACAAAAGACCAAAAGCAGCAGTTATTTCACTTTCACTTCGAGCAGTAGACACAAAGCCAGATCATTTCTTTTTAAAAATATCGCTTCTCAGACACAAAGTTTGGAGCGGGAAGTTTCACAAGAATGACTTCCACGGCGCCAATTTATAATTGTAACGAATAGAATTTGAATAAAAGCATTTAATCGGGTAAAACCCGGGCATTGCCCTTTCTTAATCAATTCTGTCACCGTTTGCTTTTGTGAATGGAATAAATACCCAAATATGGCCATTTCTTTCAACCATCGGTGGTTCAGTGGAAGAATGCTCGCCTGCCACGCGGGCGGCCCGGGTTCATCCTTAACCACCCTGATGTCTAAAATTGTATCAACTTGCATTATCATCGGGTTTGAGCAAGTATACCAAATTTCATACTTCTAGATGCTCAGAGGGTAAATATATTTTAAAAATTATATAAATTCCATATTACCATTATAGATGGAAAATTTGCCGGGAGGAAATTAATCCCTAGAAGCAATGGGCGCTGTTGGTGTTGTGGCTTTGTCACCGACCCGAGGCCGCTAGTTGCGGCGATGGTCAAAAGATGGCGTCAGAATCTGACGTTTATTTTGACGGGAGAAGCGCCCATTGCTTCTATGGATTAATTTCCTCCCGGAAAATTTTCCATCTATGTTTTGCCAATAGATTTGGCCCAGCCACATTGCCAGCAAAACACCTCTTTGGTAGATTGTGAGGATTCTATTAGATCCCGTGTGGATCTCATGGAATAAAGTCCGCCCTAGACTGACGAGGGCAATTAGCCCGAAACCATGGTCTCTTGGTGGACGCTTATCAGTTTGCTAAAGTTAGTGTTGTGGCTTTGTCACCGACCCGATGCCACTAGTTGCGGCGACGGTCATTAGAAGGCGTCAGATTCTGACGTTTATTTTGACGGGAGAAGCGCCCATTGCTTCTATGGATTAATTTCCTGCCGGAAAATTTTCCATCTATGTTTTGCCAGTAGATTTGTCCCAGCCACATTGCCAGCAAAACACCTCTTTGGTAGATTGTGGGAATTCCTTTAGATCCCGTGTGGATCTCATGGAATAAAGTCCGTCCTAGACTGACGAGGGCCATTAGCCCGAAACCATGGTCTATAGGTAGACGCTTATCAGTTTGCCAAAGATGGTGTTGTGGCTTTGTCACGGACCCGATGCCGCTAGTTGCGGCGACGGTCAATAGATGGCGTCATATTCTGACGTTTATTTTGACGGGAGTGGCGACCATTGGCTCCATAGATTAATTTCCTCCTGGCAAATTTTCAATCTATATATGTATATGTATGTAGAAATTTTAAATAGGGTTAAGAATTTGAGTAGCCCATTTCTTTATTCTAGGATGTTTATTAAATAAATAAGTATAAATATATATATATGCATATCTTGATGTTTTTTATGTTCGTAAGTGGTAACCTTACAATAGGAATTCAAAGTTGTAAAGGTGATAGTTGAGTCAGCCTCAATATCCTTTATACAAATGTAGGATTCTCATATGTTGAGTTTATAAAGAAACTTTGGACTGAAGGTCAAATGTCACATTATTATTTAATTTTTTTTATCCACTTTAGGGTTTATCCTTAATACTATATTGTGATATGGAGAGTCAGACCTCATTTAAAATGGAACTTTAGTTCATTATCTAAATTTCTAGATTAGAGTACATTTGCATATGGTTTGGACGAAGTTTTTAATGGTTTATAATTCTATTAATCTTATATTGGTTTTGTGTGTTTGCCATTGTGTGTTTTTACAATTTTCTCCGACATTTTCAATATTATTAGAATTTTTTTGAAGTGCATCAGAGTTAGAGACATACATCGTTTGAAGCCACAAGTAAATTAGATTATTTCTATATCAGAAAAACTTGAGCTTACACATTTGGATCGGAATTAAAATCGTGCCTCTCCAACAAACAATATATGATATATATAAAATGAAAGTATTTAATAGCAAGAATTTTTCTTTTATACATAATACAAACTTCTACTGCCCTTACTGCGATGAAAAATATATTGGGAGGGCTTGGCTCATCAGTGGTGAACCCTCCCAGCGGTTTCGCCAATTTAATCCACCAGACCGCTTCTCAGTGCTCTAATACTGTATTGGACGATTCTGCTTATATACGCAGCACTGAAGGATGGAATCTCAGAAATGGTTTTTAAGAAAACTATGGACATAAGTTTATAGGACAGTAGAATTACATTAAAATATTTGCATCGAGCAATGCTCTTCCGCAAACAATAAAGACAAGGCCAGTTAGGCATAAATTAACACAAAGCAATAACGCGCCATCTATACATATAAAATGAAAGGATTTAAAAGCACGAATTTTTCTTTTATACATAATACAAACTTCTACTGCCCTTACTGCAATGATTACTGCACATGGTAAAAAAAAAAAAAACGTAGACATCAACTTTCGATTACCATAACTATATTGTAAGATTATAAACTCAAAAGGAGCTTCTTCTATATAACAATGTACATCTATATAATTGCACGCATCTCACATCACACCTTGTCTTTACGCCGTTGAAGAAAGATGTCGTTCGAAACCTAGCGAAATAAACATATTCTATAGAAGAAGCTCCTTTTGAGTTTATAATCTTACAATATAAAAAGACAAAATCCAAATATATAAATAGTGTGTGATGTTTTAGTAACAGCTTTGTTTCCATCATCAGACAAAAGTACTGAATGATAACGATGTTACCAAAACGTTGCACTATTTAGAAACACAAGGTAATAAGAACAAATTTATATAAATATTTATTTTTGGTCTTGGATTTGGTATTATTACCTTGTGTTTCTCTCAAGCTCTACAAGGTTGATAGCCTGATATGATTGAGTGGATATAAGAAAGAAAACCTTCTGTTTCTTATCTATAATCCAAAATGTGCTCTATTGGTCACACACTTTATTTATTTGTATTTGGTATTATTAACAGAGATTTGATTAGGCCTGGTCAACAGATAGTAGGCTTAGGATCCCTTGCATTGTTTACAACTCTATCCAATTAGTAACAAGGATTTTTTACATAGAAGTTAGACAATGTTACCATTTCTACTAGCAATGCATTTTACAGTAGAACCTCCTTTAGTGGACACTAAGGCTAGCAGATACCTCTAAATAATGGACAATTTTTAATGACAAAATTGCCGTTCCATGGTAAATATGTTCACACTAAACAGACATTCTCTCTAGCAGACATTTCCAGACATTTTCCCAATGGATATTTCTAAACAACGGACATTTTCCCAATGGGGTCGGGGTCGGTGGAAGGCTGGTTAAACCGTTTGGTTTTCGACCACTACGACCCGGGTTCGATTCCCCCATTGGACACTTTTTCTGTTTTAAAATAAATTTAAAAAATGCTCCAATGGCCCCCGATTCTTGCAAAAGTCCAACCCCACCAGCGAGTGCAAGTAACCAAACGGGGCTCTGGCACATTTGTAAGTGCAAAGTCGAACTGCTTTTCACATGTGTAGACATGTGGTGCGCTTACAGTAAAAAAGCAGTCGCTAACTACCAACCATGATTATCATGGCCTGTACCACATGTACTAGGGATAAGCAAAAAAAAAAAACATATAAGATAGGGGTCAGCAATCTGTGGCTCGTGAGCCACAGGCAGCTCTTTGGGTGTGAAGCTGCGGCTCTTTAGTTTCATACGCAAATATTATTTATTGTTGGCAATAAAAACATTTTGTGGCTCTTTAAAAAATTTGAAATTTTGTAAATTGTATTTTTTCACTCTTCCGACTCAAAAGATTGCTTATTCCTGATCCTTTTTTTTTTTTTTGCTTATCCCTAGTACATGTTGCACAGGCCATGATAATCATGGTGTGCAATGGTAGGCGACTGCTTTCACTGTAAGTGCACCACGTGTCTACACATGTGAAAAGCAGTTTGACTTTTGCACTATTATAAACATTCCTGCTAGAAGACAATTCAGAGAAAATTAAAGTTAAACAATATATTTTATAATAAAATTAATTTCAATGTTTAATGGATTTAACTAGTTTGCTATAACTATTTACTAAGTGTTAAACAAGGATATGTTTTAATAAAGATAATTAGGCATAATTTGGATTATAGATTAGAAACACAAGGTAAAAAGACCAAATCTACATGTAAATAGTATGACATTTCGGTAAGAACATTGTTTCCATCATCTGACAAAATTATTGAATGAGAAAATATATTTCAGCATTTTTTAAATAGTTACTGTTATCAAGTGTGTAAACAAGATGCTGTGATATATTTTCTCATTCAGTACTTTTGTCTGTTGGTAACAATGCTGCTACTAAAAATTCCATACACTATTTATTTATTTGGATTTGGTCTTATTACCTTGTGTTTATAATCTATAATTCAAATTGTTACCTTATCATATAAATGTACCATGTAGAATCTGACTTGGAAAAATTATCCAATGGCCCCCGATTCTTGCAAAAGTCCAACCCTACCAGCGAGTGCAAGTACCTAAAGGGGGCTCTGGCGCATTTGTAAGTACAAAGTCAAACTGCTTTTCACATGTGTAGACATGTGGTGCATTTACAGTAAAAGCAGTCGCCAAACTTCTACCCACCATGATTATCATGGCCTGTACCACGTGTACTAGGGAGAAGCAAAAAAAAAAAAAAAGAATCTGACTTTTGCACTTACACACTAGAACCTCCCTTTAGCAGACACCTCTCTACAAAGGACAGTTTTCATTTGCAAATTACCATTTTTTACAATTTAGCAACTCTCCGGTAAAAGGACACTCCCCCTAAAGGTCACTTTGGCTCTGCAACTAGGTGTTGTCCTTTAGAGAGGTAGTTCTACTGTATATAGCAACTCTCCAGTAAGAGAACACCTCTCCCTAAAGGACACTTTGGCTCTGCAATTAGGTGTTGTCCTTTACAAGGAGGTTCTACTGTAACTTCATTTGTTTCTTGCACTCACTCTGGTGGATATGTGAGCCAATATTTTTTTCAAACAGCATCAATGCAGGTTTAGAGTGTGTATCTTGGTTTCCAGAAAATAGAAAACTAGCAGAACAACCATCCAAAACATGTAGGTGTATTAAAAATAAAGAAGGCATCTCCTGACCATGAGCACATGTGCTTTTTAGATAGCAGAGCGCCAAATAGTGGAGCAAAAATAAACTAAATGTTTATTTAGCTGCTCCGTGATATTTGGCCAATCCAATCTCTTGATAAATCAAGAAAAGCCATCCACGAATGCGTTTCGCGTTTTTGGCGCTCGCCAGCGTGGAGTAGGCTGTAACCACTGAGACCAAAAAGATTTTTGGTCCCAATGGCTTCCCGAGAAATCAAGAAATGGGTATTTAAGGCCAAATTTGCGTAAAGACGCTTAACACATGAAAAAACAATGGCGCTCTGCTATCTAAAAAGCACATGTGCTCGTGGTCAGGATATGCCTTCTTTATTTTTAATATCAACACCTGACCCACTTATCTTTTATTTTTTTCTATTGTTTTTTCATGTAGGTGTATGGTCAGACCATTGAGAGAAAGAGACAATATCAAAAATAGATTTATTTATTTAGTTTTCCCCATTGTACAAACATCAGTTGGAAGACAACAGCATAGACCCTCTTGTATACATACATTGTAACATCATTTTACCTGCTGTTGTATTTTTTTATATATCACACGTAACAAACAAACAGTGCTTTGTAAATATTGTAAAGAGAAATAGGTTCATAGATACTAAATAGCAAAATAAAACGGAGATTGTGTCTGCACAAGACACTCCTCTTCAATCTCCATTTTATTTTGGTATTTCAACTCTAAGAGTTTAATTTAGTAGATACTAAATACATATATAGTAACAAAACCAAATCTGATTAAACCATAAGTGACATTTCAGTAAACAGTGTTCAATACTTTTGTTTGAAAATGGTAACAACGCTGTGACTGAAACAGTCACCTATATATTAAGATTTTATCTTGTTATACCTCGCGATTCTTACCTATATTTTATACAATCTTATTATTTTGAAAATAGAGCCCTCCATAAATAGATCTTTAATTAAATAAAAGGCATATATTGAATAGAAAAACAAAAGGTTATTTACTAATATTTCAGTTAGCTAATCGCCAACCTTTTTCAAGGTACAACAATTTATATATAGAGTAAAACTCCTCTATAGCAAACCTCAATGGGACTGAACCTGTTGTTCACTATAGCCATTGTTTGTTATAGCTTACTGTTTTATAGAGAATTATTTCAAGGTTTTTTATAAAGGAAGGTTCACTATATCCCAGGTTTGTTTTAATGAAGTTTTACTGTATTCTCTTATCTCAGGTTTATCAACAACAAACAACAACAAAAAGCCTTTATTTAGGGTCGCTGACCCTATACAGGATTCACATCTCAGGTTTATCTATTTTTAACAATCATCCAACGACAGCCACATGTTGAAACCTGTCTTAAACAGCCTTTCAGGGGACAGAGACAAAAATGAGTAGATACCACAATAGGGTTTATCCATTAAAAAAAAAACATATATAATATATCTATATATATAAAAATCAATGTTTGTATGTTTGTTTGTTTGTATGTTTGTTTGTTTTAATCTTTGGTTTGGGACCCAATTTCTAATAAAATTTCCTGTAAGATGTTCTTTTGGAGAGTTAATCTTTTTTGTTATAAATTTTGAAAAGCAGTTTGTTTGTATGTCCGGTATACAAATTCGCAGTAGTTCACTAATTCAAACCAAAATTTCCATACATAGGTAAAAAACACGGGGAAGACGATAGGCTATTTTTAAAAATATATAAATCAATTATTAAAACTATATATTCAAATTATTCTACTTAGCTCACGAACAGCGCCCTCTATCAAAGATTAGATTAAATTATGCTGATGCAAACTAATAGATAATGCTAATAACAAACAATTATTTAAAAAAATCTTATCTAAATACATATCACTCGGGTAGATATGCACACGGGTCAATCCCGGGGCGAAGCCCGAGTCACCCGTCTAGTTAGATAATAAAAAGGCATATATTGGATTTAATAAAAGAATTAATAAATCTTATATATGCCTTTTTATTATCTAATGAATTAAATATGGATTGCTCTATTTTCAAAACAATATATAATATATATATGTTCCGTTCTCATGTGAAGGCCTGTCTCATCAGTGATAAACCCTACCAGCTGGGTGCTTCACTAATTTTTACTCATTCTGTGCAGTGAAG
The DNA here is from genome assembly GCA_030710605.1 of Cordylochernes scorpioides. Lineage (NCBI taxonomy): Eukaryota > Metazoa > Arthropoda > Arachnida > Pseudoscorpiones > Chernetidae > Cordylochernes > Cordylochernes scorpioides. Next base: position 79,314,474 of record CP092877.1, read on the forward strand.
AGAAAAATTATCATTATAAACTAAGAGTATATATTGTCAAAAAATTGTTTTATACTAATTAACAAAACCATTTTTATATATATTCTCTAAAGGAAAAAAAATATGCTCTAAATATATATATATATAAAGAATATATAACATTTTAGTTACAAAACATTTTTTTTTTGCTTATCCCTAGTACATGTGGTACAGGCCATGATATAATCATGGTGGGTAGTTAGCGACTGCTTTTACTGTAAGCGCACCACATGTCTACACATGTGAAAAGCAGTTTGACTTTGCACTTACAAATATGCCAGAGCCCCGTTTGGTTTTTGCAAGAAGCGGGGGCCATTGGAGCATTTTTTTTTTATTTAAACAGAAAAAAGTGTCCAATGCGGGAATCGAACCCGGGTCATAGTGGTCGAAAACCAAACGGTTTAACCAGCCTTCCACCGACCCCCCGTTACAAAACATAAAAGTTTTCAAAGAAAACACCTAATATAGAAATAACAAACTTTACTAAATTGGGATTCAGTGAAAAAAAAATGCTAAAAAATGAGAAATCTCATATTAAAGATATAATAATACATCCACTAAAAAAAATATGGCATCTAAGAAAATAGACTAGAAGTACTAAAAATAGAGCACAACTTACAAGCAATATACAGTAAAACCTCACTATAGTGAACCAGGGATTAGTAGTAAAAATTAGTAACAATGGAGTGGTTCAGAAGCCATGTGAAACTGTTTCAACTTCCTATGGGATGATTTCAGATATATTTCTGAAGCAGATCTTAGACATGTCTCTGACCTAGGAAAAAAAAAACAACAAGCAAAAACAAATAAAATAAAAAACTTTAATAACTAAAAATTTTATTCCATATTAAAAATGTAATAATAATATATTTTATTCTTAACAAGGCTTACAAGGTAACAAGGACCCAAATAAGTGATTTCTATGCGATATTTCATTATACATTAGAACCTCCATGAGAGGACACCGTACTAGAGGACACCTCTCTATAAAGAACAGTTTTCATTTTCAAAATTACCATTTTTACTATTTAGTAACTCTCGAGTAATAGGACACCTCTCTATAAAGAACAGTTTTCATTTTCAACATTACTATTGGCCTACCTGAAGCAAGAGAATCTACCACCCAACTAGACGAAAGAGACCTCCTCCATACCATCAAAACCCAATGCCTGCAGGAATGGAAATCTGATGCTACACATATGACTGGTACAGAGCAGGAGGGACAAGCACCGGTTCTGTCCTCCCAAGAGAACAACAGTCTTTGATTTCCAGACTTAGGTCTGGTCATCTACGGACAATGACTTTCCAGAATGGTTGCAAGGTTTTCCCACTATGTACTAAGTGCAATTCTCAGCCTGCAACCCCAAGACATATTATTGACTGTATTGACTCATCTTTGGATGAGCTCTACTCTTCCCCGGCAGACACCATTAAAAATCTCAAGCTTTACAAGCTTGATACTTTAGTGTGATTGAGTGAGATAAGAAAGAAGAAGAAGACTAGCAACTCTCCAATAAGAGGACAACTCTCCCTAAAGGACATTTTAGCTCTGTAATTAGGTGTTGTCCTTTACAGAGGGGTAGTTCTACTGTAACAGTGCTATTACTATTCTGAGACTATGTTGAGTTCGAGAGCATTTCATAAATTTTTTTAGTATAATGGAAGAAGAAAGTCATTGTTAAAAACAATGATGATTTTATACTTTTACTATTTCCAGATCTCTACATGTCCATATATTAGGGCGCCAGTGGCTGCTGAAAAGCAGACCACAAATTTATTCATCTATGGCACATGTAGAGACCTAAAGCTGTGCCGGCTAGCAATTATGTTGATGGGGAAATTAACCAATCAAAAATTTTTTTTTGGTTAGACAAAATTTTATTTCGACTAATAAAATCCTTCAATGTACAACATTTTTTATTATATCAATTAATGAAATCACACACATATATATATAATTTAAAAACATATACAAAAAAAAACTGTAAATAAGGTTAAAAGGGAGGAGTTTTAAACTTTATACAAAAAAAAAAGGCCTATCGTGCCAAAGTCCCATTATCCCCCAACCTACCTAGTCATCCAGCCACCCAGTGTCCACCATTCGAAAAAAAATGGGCAGCCAAGGCCGCAGCTAGCGGCCTTCGCCCTCCGCAACTCCAAGTCTTCTTTCTTTCTCAGAAAAAAATTCAAATTTTTGTCAGGAAAAAAAAATGTCAATATCAAAAATGTCAATCTTCAAGAATGTCAATATCAATCTCCCGCTTCCTTGTCCCAGTGTTGCTGAACTCACCCCCCCCAAGCTATCATCGCCTTTCTCTCTATGAAAAAAAAAATTAAAAAGGCATCTAAAAAAAAAAATGATAAAAATAAATTAAATATAAAATTATTAAAGAAATATTCACAAAAAATAAAATAAAAATACGAAAATATTGAATTAAAAAAAAAATTAATATTGTAGGATCTGGGCATCTTGGGGTCAGCTTGGGAAAGGTTCAGGGCTCGTGGTGGAGTCAGGTCAAGCACCATAGGAAGGTGGCTTGACTACAGGGAAGGGGTGTCTGGGTCCATCTTGGACTGGCTTGTGGTCAAGTCGGCCACCATCGGACATGTGGCTCGACCAACAGGAAGGGGTATCTGAGTCATTCTCAGGCTAGCTTGGTGTTGGTGGGGCCAGGTCATCCACCATAGGTCAGGTGTCTTGACCACCAGGAAGGGGTGTCTGAGTCCATCTTGGACTATCCTGGTGTTGGTGGGGCCAGGTCATCCACCACAGGTCAGGTGACTTGATCACCAGGAAGGGGATCTCGGTCTCTGGCTCGGTGCTGCCAAGGCTAAAGGTGGCTTCAGGCTCCATCTCAACACCTCGCAATCACCAGAGGTTGGTAACTTAAAATGGACAAAAGGTGGGATATATATGGTTAAGTTAGGTGGGGTTCTGGGTTACTTTGGCATATTATGGTCACGAGGTGTCCCAACAATCCTCCCTGCCAAAAATTAATTTTACTAAATAAAAAGGAAAATTAATTTCCAACACCGAGTGAGGAAACTTAATAAAATAAAAAAAATTACATAAAAGAAAATATTTACTATAAAAAATAGTATATCTATACTCAAATATTAATTAATCACTCAAATCCACCCTGGGTGCTAGGGTGAAGTGATGAAAAAAAAAAAAAAACTCAAAAATTCTAAAATCATAAATCTACAAATTTAAAAAATATTATGGTATACACGTATGCAAATGCAATTCATTTTCCTTTTCAAATAATAACAATTATCCAATATATGCATTTTTCACAATGTAACAGCCAAAAAAAAAAAAGTCCTAAAATACATAAAGGTATCAGGGGGGAAAAGACAAATTCAAATCTAATGCGCTTCTTTCTACTAATATTTAATAGGGTAATTCAAATCAGTAATTTAAAACACTTTGATCCCACACACAACTCATTCTGTTAAAACCAATTGAATCTTTGATTAAAAATTGAACTGAAACCTTTTACATGGTTAGACTAGTTGTCTACCTAAATTATTCGGTACATTGACCTCGCATGGCCATACATAACTGAAAACATCCTTTGTTAAAAAAAAAAAATCCTGCTTCACGAAATGTTAAACCAAACCTATAGCTTAACCTTAAGGTATATATACCTCCTTTTTTTTAATGACCTTAAAACACACACAAAAATTACCCTACTTTTTTATAATAAACCTTAAAAAAAAAAATTCTTTTGAACCGGTATTCAAGGTTCAAGACCAAATCTATAATCACAAACTGACACTCAGGTACTTGTTAGTTTACATGGGATTATACCATTTGTCCTCTAGCTGCACAAAGCTAGAGCTTCTCACACCTTCGGGGCTTTCAGGCGGAGGACAAAGACCTTCACATGGTCTCAACACAACTGCTGCTCCCAGAGCAGTCAGAAGAAAGGAATCATGGGACTCTCTCCCTTGACATCCAGTGTGTGCTCCGTTTACCTTGCCTCTGGGGTGTGTACAGTTCAGCCACCTCCCCCCTTCCAAGAAATTCATATTACTTTCGTCTACTAATATACTCTCTATTCATTGACCTGAATCCTATAAATCTACATCTTATAGGTTTGAATTTTTATCAATCTGAAATTTTGGTTCTTTTACAAATTCCTTCAGAATTCTACTCCCTGTATAACTGCTCTTAATTCTACTGTCCTCAATACAACACTTCTAAAACTTTGACTCATTGGCTCGTTCTGGCGTCTCGTTCGCGGTCCTTATAGTTAACTAATACTTTAAAATCTTATCCTATCATGAAACGAGTTTAAACTCGTTGAAGGTCCTAATAATTACTTATTCTGCCTCTCGAATCGGTCTTATACTCGAATTCATTCCAACAAAACGTATGGCAGGGCGAATCCTTTATTAGAAGAAACTTCCGCTAGCTATGGGGGATCAAACTGGTACCAAAAAAAAATTCAATAGACGGAAACTACTTCGTCTAGAATAACTGGGCAATCTCTGCCTACATGCTATTCTTACCGGACCTCCCGTCTGAAACACCCTTGCTCCAGCCACGCTAAAAGCGTCGAAACTACGGTGTCAGATCGGTTACCCAAGGTCGCGCCGTTATACCCCAGGCTATACGGCATGGCTAAAACAAATCCCCCATCCTGCATAAAATTCAATCTATACCTCTTCGTTCCCTCTACTGAGGGGAAGTTTGGTGGGGTTTCCTGGTCTGATCATAACCTCCCACAACCTTCCAGTCTGAGAATCGAGATATGATCATTATCTACGACTCTTAAAATTCAAGTTGATATAAATAACAAGGAGTACTTGATTACCCTAGTAATAGAAATTAAAATTTTATACTCCCGTAAAGGGGAGACCTAACAAAATGGAGCGAATACCTTTCTTAACAATAGAGTTGTACAGCCCTGTGAGGCTATCGTTCCTAACAAATAAAGAAATCAAATTTAAAAATCGAACCTATTAAAATCCTTAACCCTATTCTAATGTATTTTTGGATTAACAGTATGTTAGACTTTAACTTTGTGGTCGCATTCATTGATCATTACATTCACTCTCTCATTCACGATCGCATTCAAACTAGAGTTAGACTCTATCATAAAAACCAAAATACTATAATATCATTATTAATAGGCCTTAACAATAATGAAAATCTTCCAGGACAAAATGTGAAATCAAATAAAATAATAAAATTAAAACAAATTGGGAACTAAAGCCCTAAGTTACTCAAAAGAAAATGCCTCTGTACAAGCTCTATATATACTAATACTTTATACTCGATAAATGATTGTTAACAATAATTGTTAACAATTCTAAGTAATCTGGAAGCTAACCTACTAAAAAAAAAATCAGTGTAACTTCAAAAACTGCCCTTGCCTTGACACCAAGCGACTTTTCACGACAATTCTATATAAAGACATACACTAATTATAATGGCGAATAAAGGACCATTAAGCGTGACACCTCATAAAAGCGGAATTGAGTCACTCCCCTAGCCACCGTGGGTGAATTCACTTTCTTCCTCGTGCGTCTGCCCCCTTTGCAGTAGTCCGACCTCAGCACTCTATTGAAAGATGGATTTATAGGGTTTACGATTCACTACCCAACACTAACATTCTCAAGTGCTTTCCAAGGATCGACTACGGTCTGGGCCTACTTAACTTCTACCCCTGGCTTAGGGTCCCTATACTTCACAACTTTACTCTGAAAGATTGACCTTTCATGTCCTCATTAGAAACCTATTTCAAAGCTACTACCTGAAGGCCAGGGATTATAGGGTTTCTGAATTACCCAACACAAGCCATAGGATGCCTATTAGGTTTGTTGTTTTAGACATAGCCCCCCTCTAAGTTGTGATTTCCTACACCTTCCTTCACCTATTACTCCTGATAATAACTAAAATTTCAGATTTACACTAAATAGTTAATTCACAATGGTATACATTATTCTCATTGGTCTTTGAAACTCGGGTTTTAACAAGAAATAGTTTGTATAGAAAAAAAAATCCTAATGAAGCTTTTACCTTAAAAAACAAAAAAGGTTTAAAAAAAAAAAAAGATTGAAATCTCTAAGCTTCTCATTCTATTGAGATGATTCTCCGTACACACTCCAAAATCCTAGTTATGGTCCACCTCCATAAACTCACAAAAGAAAATAAACTTGTAATAATTACCACCAATTTGGTCATTCGGTACCCAAAATAGTAATCCATCATTAAAAAAAAAAAGTGCAAGGTTCATAAGAAAAATAGAAATCCTATCTTCAAACATTCATCTAATCCTATCTATTTAACCTAAAAAAAAATATTATCATTTACTGTAAAAGCTATCTAGAGGGTCTGTATCCCATCCGTCCTGTGTTTACAATAAGCGACAAAGAGAAAACAACAAAGAAAAAAAAAAAGGAAAAATCCTCAAATTAGACCATATTATAAATCCTAGAATCCTATTAAAAAAAGCAACTACTACACTGACTATCCAACTAATTCAACATTGCTTCATAAAGATTGCTCACAGTGATGGATACCAAGAGAGCCTAAATCTCGTCTTTTAGGTGCTTCACTGTCCGAGACACAAAATCTTAACTCCTAGTTGAAGAAATGGATATCTCTTTAATCATAAAAGTAGGTCTTAAATCTATACTAAAATAAAAGTTTATAAAATTACTAAAAAAAAAAAACAAAGGCTGAGTTTGAAAAAAAAAAGGATGCACAAATGCTCTTACATTTTGATAAATTTACACACAAAAAAAAAAAAGTTCAAAAAATCTAGAAATTACCCTAAAAAAAATTAAATATAAAAACCTTTTACTCTAAATTTAACCTGTTCATACCATGTAAATATTTCCTTTATACTATGAAAAGCTTAATCATGTAGGTCAGCATGTACCTCAAGGGCAGACCATTGGCATGCTAACACTTCTATAAGTGAAAATCATTATTAACCAAAAAGAATGTCAAGAAATGTAATTTTTTTTCATACACTCATATGCAATATTCCTGAAATACCTCATTAAGATAATAATAATTATAGCTTTTGTTATTTCAAACACTTGAAAAGAAAACATGCCTTTTCATTCAATAAATTGCCTAAGAAAATTGTTTCAACCAATAAAGATGAAAAAAAAAATAAAAAAGGCATTTAGGCCTAAAAATAAATAAACTTCTAATTGGTTTAACTATGAACTGGTTTATAAATATAGGTAAACTTAATGAAATGTATTTCATGAATTAGATTATTAGATCTGGGTATATGTAACCATATAATAGGAAAACCTCCCTGCCAATTTCTTACATAATGGTAAGTCATTTGAAATTGACATCTGTTATATGTTTATTATATATGACACTGTCATAGTTTCCATATTAAAGTAAATTAAAAATTATTAACATCATATTTTCTTCTAAGTAAATATATTTTAAAACATCTAAATGTTACAAACAGAAAAGAATTTAAATAAAATATTGTATATAATAAATGTATGAAACAGGTTTATTATTAGTGTATTTTCAATAATATTTGAAAATATAAACGTGTATTCTCTGTATAAAAGAAAGAAATGGTAATTAATTTTAATTAACTATTGTCTGACGTCAGTGTTTCCCATTTCTAGCGCCAAAATTATATTTGGTTCCAGCACATCTGGTGACTCCAGATGTTGTTTTTCTGCACCGAGTCCTAAATTTAAACTAAGCTGCCATCATGGCTCGAATTTCGTCTAAGCCCCAGCTTTGTTCTTACATTGTTACATTGTTACATTCTTACATTGTTACATACGTTACATTCTTCAAAATTACAAAACACAGCATTAAATATACCAATCGACGAAGCTATAATATTGTAAATAAAAATAACGGTTGTTATTTACCTAACTCCCATATATAATTATACCATAAATAGTTTAAAGTATTAAATATAAATGTTTATTAAAACACGAAAAGTAAACTCAACAAAACAATAGTTTTTAGAAGAAGCATTAGATTTGTTTACTTACTACAGAGTGGATATTGGATAATTTTTATCACTTTAAATAATTCAAAACACAAACTTGCTTGTAAAAATGCAAGTTTTTTTTTTTTTAAATATAAATAATTACCTAAAATAAATGTTCTGTGTACATTGAAAAATATTTTATTAGTCTAATTTCCCTGGGTATTGATTCTTAATTAATCTCAGGATGCGTGGACTACTTAGCCCTAATGGCGTTTCACTATGTATATAATTTAGAATATAATAGAAGAAAATTATATACATAATTCGAGCCCCGCGGCGGGCGCCATTGTTGAGTTCGAGAGCATTTCATAAATTTTTTTAGTATAATGGAAGAAGAAAGTCATTGTTAAAAACAATGATGATTTTATACTTTTACTATTTCCAGATCTCTACATGTCCATATATTAGGGCGCCAGTGGCTGCTGAAAAGCAGACCACAAATTTATTCATCTATGGCACATGTAGAGACCTAAAGCTGTGCCGGCTAGCAATTATGTTGATGGGGAAATTAACCAATCAAAATTTTTTTTTTTGGTTAGACAAAATTTTATTTCGACTAATAAAATCCTTCAATGTACAACATTTTTTATTATATCAATTAATGAAATCACACACATATATATATAATTTAAAAACATATACCAAAAAAAACTGTAAATACGGTTAAAAGGGAGGAGTTTTAAACTTTATACAAAAAAAAAAAAAAAAAAAGGCCTATCGTGCCAAAGTCCCATTATCCCCCAACCTACCTAGTCATCCAGCCACCCAGTGTCCACCATTCGAAAAAAAATGGGCAGCCAAGGCCGCAGCTAGCGGCCTTCGCCCTCCGCAACTCCAAGTCTTCTTTCTTTCTCAGAAAAAAATTCAAATTTTTGTCAGGAAAAAAAAATGTCAATATCAAAAATGTCAATCTTCAAGAATGTCAATATCAATCTCCCGCTTCCTTGTCCCAGTGTTGCTGAACTCACCCCCCCAAGCTATCATCGCCTTTCTCTCTATGAAAAAAAAAATTAAAAAGGCATCTAAAAAAAAAATGATAAAAATAAATTAAATATAAAATTATTAAAGAAATATTCACAAAAAATAAAATAAAAATACGAAAATATTGAATTAAAAAAAAAAAACAATTAATATTGTAGGATCTGGGCATCTTGGGGTCAGCTTGGGAAAGGTTCAGGGCTCGTGGTGGAGTCAGGTCAAGCACCATAGGACGGTGGCTTGACTACAGGGAAGGGGTGTCTGGGTCCATCTTGGACTGGCTTGTGGTCAAGTCGGCCACCATCGGACATGTGGCTCGACCAACAGGAAGGGGTATCTGAGTCATTCTCAGGCTAGCTTGGTGTTGGTGGGGCCAGGTCATCCACCATAGGTCAGGTGTCTTGACCACCAGGAAGGGGTGTCTGAGTCCATCTTGGACTATCCTGGTGTTGGTGGGGCCAGGTCATCCACCACAGGTCAGGTGACTTGATCACCAGGAAGGGGATCTCGGTCTCTGGCTCGGTGCTGCCAAGGCTAAAGGTGGCTTCAGGCTCCATCTCAACACCTCGCAATCACCAGAGGTTGGTAACTTAAAATGGACAAAAGGTGGGATATATGGTTAGGTTAGGTGGGGTTCTGGGTTACTTTGGCATATTATGGTCACGAGGTGTCCCAACAACTACAGTATAGAATAAAAATATTATGTCTCTATTCATGATAAAAATTGTGAAAAATTACAAACCAATTTAAAATTTTCAGTTATAAAAAAAATCAGTTATAAAAAAGTATTAAAATTACTTATATATTCTCACAATGAGTATCTTTTTTATTTAAAAAACGCTATCTATATATCAATTATAAATATCCACGCTGCGCGCGTTTGTTTTTGTAAATATTTCTGGTAGGATAAAGTTGATATTTTAATAAGCCCGTTGAAGAGTGATAATCGCTTGAAAGCTAGCGTTTTTTTAATAAAAAGAAACTCATTGTGAGGAAATATTTGTAATTTTAAAAAAGGATTATGTGTAGTGATAACTAGCAAAATATCACATTCAGAACCATTTATTTGGGTTTTATTACCTCAGATCACATATTTAAAATTTGAACTGTATCTTTATAACAACAACAACAACAATAATATACGGAGATATGTAAAAAAAAAGTTGTACATAAAACGTGATAACAAAAAAAAAGTCTATCAACCAATTAAATTAGAAGGGCAGTAAAAAGTGTTACAAGATGTCTAATTAAAAAAAAAAGTCTAAAAGAATGGTTAGGTACAAACACAAGATAACAAAGACCAAATCAAAATAAATTGTGTGTGACAGTAACAGCGTTGTTACCGAAACGTCACACACTATTTATTTGTATTTGGTCTTTGTTACCTTGTTGTGAACATGAAGAAGGATGTTGTGTCTATTTCATGACAGGCATGGCTACAGCTGCCTTGGAGTGTTTGGCATCTTCTGCTCTCCACATCTGGGTGACGGTCTTCAGCTGGGTGTAGAAGTTGAGGCCCTGCACAGTTCAGCCAGGTTGGGACATGATCTCCTGTTGGACATAATATTAAACATAAGACAAAAAATGCTTTTGGGAGAGAGGCTGCTACTTATCATAAAACAGCTTGAGGAGCATGAACTCATTGAATTTGTTTAATCTTTACAAAAGGAGATAAGAAACAACAACAAGACAAAAATGTAACATCTATATCCACTCATAGACAAAGTAAGTTGTACCTTTTAGCATGTATATCGGGATTCAGACAATAACTCTGAAAGATATTACAGTGATCTTTATTGAAGACACACGAGATAACCAAGTGTGAACAAAATACACTCATGGACAAAACTCAAGTAAGTTTTACCTTTTAGCATGTATATCAGGATTCAGACAATAACTCTGAAAGATATTACAGTGACCTTTATTGAAGATACACGAGATAACCAAGTGTGAACAAAATACACTCATGGACAAAACTCAAGTAAGTTTTACCTTTTAGCATGTATATCAGGATTCAGACAATAACTCTGAAAGATATTACAGTGACCTTTATTGAAGATACATGAGATAGTCAAGTGTGAATAAAATTGTCTCTGTCTCCTTAAAATAATTGATGACTGGTGGCATCTAATACTTTCCACTTCCTTAAGTTTTGTACAAATGTTTCTTTGAAATCCAAATGAAATAAACTTCTACTGTGTCCTTACTACAATGAAAAATAGCGGGAGGGTTTGGCTCATCAGTGGGGAACCCTCCTAGCAGTTTTTCCAAATTTAATCCAACAGACTGCTTTTAGAGCTCTAAAAGTATTGGATGATTCAGCTTATATATGCATCAATGAAGAGGGTAACAACGTGGTTACCGAAAGGTCACACACATTATTTATATGAATTTGTTTTTATTTGCCTTGTGTTTCTAATCTATAATCCAAATTGTGCCTTATCAGAATAAGATGCAGAAATCAGCAGAATCCAGAAAAGAGGAAGATCTTCTTTCTTATCTCCACTTAATCATATTAGGGTATCAAGCTTGTTTGACAACCATCATAACTGTGTGAAGTATAATGCGTCTGTCTACCTTTGTCATTAAGACTGGGAGCACTATTCAGAGACATAGCTCCAAAAGAAATGGCAGCCTTTGACTTGAGGAACAGACACCATGTGCATCTGCTCCTAACATGGAGTACAAACGCTGCTCATCCTGTATCTCTGGATTAGGAGCCCTTACAGGGTACTATCAGCCGGGCCAGCTGAACCCAGGTTTTTTAGTGAACTTGTTACTGCTCCCCCTCCTCCTTTTTTATCTGGGCTTGGGACCGGCAAAGGTGGAGTTAGAGGAAGATCTAACCAGTAAGAGCCATCATTGAAAGATGTAATACTCACAGCCTTGCCCATGAAGTTGGCGTCTCCCAGGAAGGAAGCTCTGGATCCAGTGAAGGAGAACATGGGGAGTGGGACTGGGATGGGCACATTCACTCCAACCTACCACACAACTACCTGCTGTCAGGGCCATGATAATCATAGGGAGGGTGGCAGTAACATACACTCTCTATGTATACACCACATCTGTCTACACAACTAGAGACAGCTTAAAACTTTGCACTAAGAGGTGACAGAGTGCCATTTGTTTACTTACACTCCCTACCTATTTATACCAATATGTACTTGAAGTATCAATTTTTTTAACATCCAATATCAATTTCTAATATTTGAAAAAAAAAAGAAGATATTCACTACACTCATGAACACAAGGTAATAAGACCAAATCCAAATAAATAAATAGTATGTGACGTTTCGGTAACAGCGTTGTTACCATCTTCAGACAAAAGTACTGAATGTAGATGTCTGAAGATGGTAACAACACTGTTACCGAAACGACACACACTATTTATTTATTTGGATTTGGTCTTATTACCTTGTGTTTATAATCTATAATCCAAATTGTGTCTTATCTACACTCATGAACAAAACTTGTGGAAGTCTTTGATGTAACCGGACATCTATTTTTTTTTTAAGGAGACAGAGGGGCAATTTTGTTCACTCTTGGTTATCTTGTGTGTCTTCAATATAGGGGTCACTGTAATATCTTTCAGAGTTATTGTCTGAATATCCCGATATACATGCTAAAAGGTACAACTTCCTTAAGTTTTGTCCATGAGTATATAATAGAATATCTCCATTGTACTCTTTCTTGACCATTGATATCTATAAAAAGTACCAGAAGGACCAGAGCCAACATACATTTCAGAACTAAACCATCCAAGAAGGACAATCTAACCCAGCAAGTCTATCTAAGAAAGACCCACCTGTCCCACATCAATCTTATTGGTGAAGGTGTGTGCAGTGGCCCCATTGGTGGTAAAGATGGCTGTGCCGTTGCCATAGGGGTTGGTGTTGATGAGGTCTATGGCATCATCCAGGGTGTCCACTTCCAGCCCAACCAGCACAGGACCAAAGATCTCTTCCTTGTAGCATCTCATGGAGGGCTGCCACAGTCACGGGTTGTCTAGGTGGTTTGTACAGCCATGTGTGCAGGTATGTACACATGTATGTTGATGTAAGCCTCACTGATCTGGCCTGTTTGGCGGACAAATAGTTTATACATATTGGAATAGATGGCATCACGTTCAATTTCTCGAACAGGTTCAAAGATGTTCCTTTCTCAATTTTCTCTGTAAAGGACAACACCTATTTGCAGAGTTAGTGTCCTTTAGACAATTTTATTGATTCTTCTAATTAGTTGTTATTGAAAAAAAAATATGATAAATAAAGGGGTAAATAAAGGATAAATAAAATGTCTTTAGGAAGGAGGCTTCCTCTCTTTGAGAGAGAGGTGCGCTCTTTATAATGGAGAACAGCTAATTAATAAAAATGATAATTTTGGCAATAAAAACTGCCCTTTGTAGAGAGAGGTGGGTCTCTAGCGAGAGTGTTCTCTCATGGAGGTTCACTGTAATACTAGAAATTCTACCAGCACAAACATCCTGTATGAACAGTTTGAAGTTATGCCCTCTGCTGTATATAGTTGAAATCACTACATGACACCACCAGAATGTGGCGATGAAGAGAACACCCACCTTGACTCCAGTAAGGATGGTGGGTCCCACAAAGTTGCCGTTGCTGTACTGCGGGGCCACCTCCACCTTACGACCGTCCAGTTCCAGACGAGCCCCTTCTTCCACCCCACTCTGGATCAGCTCAAGGATCCTCTTCTTGGCCTCCGGGGAGATGACAGGCCCCAGGTCTGCTCCGGGCTCATGGCCTGCACCATGGCAGGTGTGAGGTAGTTTCTCCCATGTAAATAAGTGCGGAGAGACTTGGCTGTCTAGCTATTATCTATACATTCTGGACATTCCATTCACTACACAATGTTTGGCCAAGTCTCTAAAGCCACAGAGCAACTATGGTCACCAGCTATAATCCTTGTTGACAAATTACACAAGATATTGTGAGCCTTCTTGTGGAAGACTAAAATCAAGGCCTCCCTAGATTGATTAAAGCCATAGCCACAAACTATAATATTCACATGAGCTTGCTGAATTCATAAATATCATCCCAACCTGCTAGATTCCAGAAATAATGATGGTAGACTCAATAGTTTTGTTACATTCCTTAAAAGAAAATCGAATACAGTAGAACTACCTCTCTGTGAAGAACAATACATGGTTACAGAGTCAAAGTATCCTCCAAGGAGAAAGTGTCCTCGTACCAGAGCTGCTGCTAATTTGTGACAAAAGACTACCATTTCTTATGTTTAAAATGCACACCCAGGTACAAGCAATAAGGGGTGAATAAACAGCAACATGTGGTTTTACTGAGTAAATTGCTCCAACAAAACTTAAAGAAAGAGTCAAGAACATTCTAGTGAAGACAAGGTCAGAAGGTTAAGAAGGTGTTGTTGTTGTTGTTTCTTATCCCTTTGTCTAAAGATTACACGAATTCCGTGAGTTCATAATCTCATGGAATGGGTATAAGGGTGCAGCTTTCGTTGATCATGACATATGATCCAGGCACACTTTAGTGAAAGTCTGACTTTGCCTGTAGTTTGAGGCCGTTCTTAACATGGAAGCCTTTGCTGCCGACTCTAACATGAGTACAGACGCAGCTCTTCCATATCCCTGGAATGGGACCCTTGCTGAGGTTCATCAACTGGGTCAGTTGAACTCAGAATTTTTAAAGAGGTTAAGAAGGAAGATGACCTTACCAGCATTGACCTTGAGTTTCTTGGCTCTCTCCACCAGCTCCGGGATCCACTGATGAGCCTCTCCCACGAACACTGCGGTGGACAGGGCCATGCACCGCTGACCTGCCGCTCCGAAGGCCGCTCCTACCAACTGTCCCACACACACCACTTGTTACAACTGGGCTCGTATACACTGAGGAAATAGAGGAACAGAATTCTCCTTGGAAATTTTGCCGGGAGGAAATTGATCTATGTTGTTGTTTCTTATCCTCTTGTGTAAAGATTACACGAATTCCATGAGTTCATGCTCCTCGAGCTGTTTTATGATGAGCAGCAGCCTCTCCCAAAGGTCCTGTTTAGTGCATCTAATGCAAGCCAAAATGTGTTCTGGAGCAAATTGATCTATAAAAATAAAGTTCACCTCTCCCATCAAAATAAACGTCAAAATTTGATGTCATCTATCTGTCAAAGATAGTTTTGTGGCTTTGTCACCAACCCAAGGACACTAGTTTGCAATGACGGTCAATAGATGGCATTTAGTTTTGACAGGAGAGGTGCCCTTTGCTTTTATAGAATTCTCCTTATATTGATAAAAACATCCATTGTATTATTTTGGAAATGAAATATACACTCATGGATACAACTTAAGGAAGTGGAAATTCTAGTGATGATGTCAGTTATTTGTGTTCTCCCCATTCTCAAACATCAGGTAGAAAGCTGTTACCTCTTTTAAAATGTCCTAGCCAGTTGTTTCTTTCTCTTATTTATCTTTTTTTTCCTCCCCAACACTTAGTGTAACCATATTCATTACACTCTGGGGACACAGTGTTATTCACTGTTGATATTTAAAAAATTAAATTATTTATTAAAAAACTAGCGGATGTGCCCGGCTTCGCCCGGGTTTTACCCGAGTGAATGTTTGTCTAACGAACATTTGTTAAAACAATTCACTATAAACTTATAAAACGTACTCGGCTTCGCCCCGGGTTTTACCCGAGTAAAGGTTTGTCTAGCGAACATTTGTTAAAACAATTCTCTAAAAACTTATTAAAAAAAAAAGATATATTTTGATAATTTGAAACTCGTAAGTTTGGATCTCTCGATAAAGTGAACATTTTTTCCCGGTCCCTGTGTGCCGTGTCATCCTGAATTTTGTCTTTCCTAATTTTCTACATTAGAAAATCATAGTTTTATCTAGTGAACATTTTTTCCCGTGTCACATTGCCGTGTCATCCTGAGATAATCTTACTTTTGATAAATAAAATTTAAGATAACAAACTTAGTGATAAGAAAACTTGTTATCATCGTCACAATGGGGGCGCTGCTTGCGAGTTAAATCTACAAATCTGCAAATAACTCTAAGGATATTCAAGATATTCAGGAAATTATTTTTCAAAAACCTTCCCGGTGATATACCTAATAATATCCCAAAATTTCACGGCGATTGGATGTATGGTTTTTGAATCTATAGAGTACAGACAAACAGACAGACAGACATTCAATTTTATATATATAGATTTATTATTAAAAAAAAAATAATAATAATAAATAAAATAAAATGGGGCTCTGGCACATTTGTAAGTGCAAAGTCGAACTGCTTTTCACAGTTTGTGTAGAGATGTGGTGCACTTACAGTAAAAGCAGTCGCTAACTACCCACCATGATTATCATGGCCTGTACCACGTGTACTTGGGATAATTAAAAAATAAATAAATAAATTTGATTGTCACAACTGCCCAAAAAAAAAAGCAATTTGCTTTTTACATGTGTAGACATGTGGTGCACTTCTTACAATACATGCGGTTCACTTACAGTACATGTAATGTAAAAGTACAGCAAAAGACAATTGCTAAATATGATCATGGCCTGTACTACATGTACTAATAAAGTAAATAAGCATAAAATAACTAGGTAAGTTAAATGATAAGGCACAATTTGGATTATCTACTTATATAATTGCCTTATTCTCTCTGTGTGAAGTTCACTGTGTGAAGTTCACGGATAGATTTTGGTCAGAATGGATAAAATAAAAAAGTGTCAAGGGATGGGAATCGAACCCACGACCTTCCGCTTACCGGGCAGATGCCATGACCACTAGGCTACCCTGGACATATTTTTCCATTCACATTTTCATTTTTATATTTTCAAGACACACACAGTTTGGGGCGGGACGTTTCACAAGAGAGACATTCACGGCGAGAAATTTATAATTGTAACGAATAGTATTTTAATTAAAACATTTTTAAAATATATACGCACTCGGGTAAAACCCGGGCGTTGCCCGGGCCATTCGTCTAGTTTCTTATAAGCATCGGTGGTTCAGTGGTAGAATGCTCGCCTGCCACGCGGGCGGCCCGGGTTCGATTATCGGCCGATGAATTTTTTTTCTTTTTTATATACAATTTTTAAAACTCATTTATATTATTATCCCTATATATATATAAGTCAGCGTTTGTGTGTATGTATGTTTGCCAACTATACACGTCCACAATACGTAACTAATATGACTGATATTTTAACAGTATATAAAGTAGAATCTGGAAAAACTCTTAGTGAAAATTTCAGGTCTCTATCCCGAATATCCATAGTGTTATTTGCAAATTTGCTCTTTCGCTCGCGCCTCTAGCGGTGAAAATGAGGGGTAATACCAGCTGACCTAATGTACATGTAAAGTTTGGAGCGGGACGTTTCACAAGAGTGACATCCACGGCTCCAATTTATAATTGTAATGAATAGTATTTGAATAAAACATTTAATAGGGTAAAAGCTGGGCGTTGCCGGGTCATTCTGCTAGTATATATATAAAGATAATACAAAGATAATAAATCAGAGTGCTGGAAATATAACAGATTAATTAATTTTATCCTTATTTTTTCCAAAAAAAAAAAGGTTTTTCAAACTAATAATTAGATAGAAACCTTTCGGGTAGTATATTAATCAAATTCTCAAAGTTAAATTTCGATGAAATGAGTAGTTGAAGAGGCATATAGTCATTTTTTTCTATATGCATGATAATATTTAGAGCAGATTGTTGAATTATAACAGATAAATTAGAATATTTATCTTGATTATTTTTAGACGAAAAGTTATTTTAAAAATTTTATTTGCTAGAAACCTTCCCAGCACTATACTAAATAACTTCCCAAAGTTTCATGGCGTTCCAATGAGTGGTTTGGTCAGGCATAAAGGACAGACATACCACACACACACTCACAAACATTCATTTTTCTATATATAGATGACTAGACTGGGTGTTGGAAAAGAAGACGTCCGAAGCAGCCAATGGGAGGCCGGCGGAGGCAGCTACGGGGATGCAGCGGCAAAAATGAGGAAACAATAGAGGAAGAACTTGTAAACAACTTTTTCGAACGCTAGAATTTGCCCTGATCTCCGATTCTTTTAGTGTAAATATTTAAATAATACTTTACTTATTTTCTTAAATTGTAATAAATATAATTTTCCCTCCTGTTTTCGTCGTATATTTTAAAAGTGTTATAAACAACGACGCCTTAACTTTGAACCTTCAACCCCGCCGACCAAGAATAGAGGTGAGTGACTACCTCTATAGAATTTAGATCGTCGTCACAACACAGAGTGGCGGTGAAATCGCAATATTTTTGGCATCCCAGCCGGGACTGTTGAAGGTAAATTCTAGAAGAAAAAAAGGAAGCATTTTGAGCTGACCATTTTGGAACTCGCTAGCTAACCCTACTTGCCGCTTTGTTTACAAGATGGCGGAAGAAATAATTCTACGTTTAAAAAAGAAGCGTGCTGTTAACAGATCATATTTAACGAAAACATGCAATAAGATTGAAAGTGGACTTGACACGCTAATGAGAATTGAACTTGAAGAATTATTAGAACAATTGAATGAGAATCATTTAACGAACTTAAATTAGTGGATCACGAAATAGAAACGCTTCTTGAAACTGACGATTTAGAGAAGGAATTACAGGGCGTAGAGGAATATCGAGAGAAATATATTACTTGGAGATTTAGGGCAAATAAAAAGATTCGCCAATCAGATTTTCATGGCGAAAATATACCGAATTCGAACTCACGAATAGATGAAAATGAAATGAGACATTATGTACCTTCCTGCACGACTATGAAACTTCCGAAATTGATGATATCGAAATTTTATGGAAATTTTAGTGAATGGCTGACGTTCTGGAATTCTTTTGATGCAGCTATACATCAGAACAACTCACTGAACCCGATCGATAAATTTAACTATCTGAAGTCACATCTCGGCGGAACTGCACTAAACACAGTCGAAGGTTTCGCTTTATCTGCGGACAATTATGAGAAAGCTATAAAATTGCTTAAAGACAGATTTGGGCGAGAAGACATTTTGATTAGCCGACATATGAACAATTTGTTGTCAATGAGACCACTCAAAACATCAAGCGATGTAAGAACCTTCCGCGAACTTTTTGACAACCTTTCTGTTCATATAAGAAGTCTCGAGTCACTAAACGTGTCCATTGATGTTTACGGACAACTGTTGTGCCCGATAATAATAAAGCTTCTACCTGCAGACCTTAATTTGGAATTGAACAAAGAACTCCCGACAGGTTATGTAATTAATGACTTGATTACCTTTCTGGAAAGACAATTAACTGCACGGGAGAAGAGTTTTAGAAACGAAATCGGTACCGGGAATGAATCAACTTCTAAACCTAATTTGGTAAACAAACATCCAAAGACAAGATTCTACAATGAAAAACCAATTGCGACAGCTTCAGAACTTTTGAATTCAGTTCACAAATCGAATGAATGTGTATTTTGTGGTAAAGACAACCATGGAAGCCCTAAGTGTGACTTTGCAGCTAATATTAGTTTAAACGAAAAGAGATCACTCATGAAGAAAAAAGGCGTTTGTTATAAATGTCTTCGGCCTTCTCATTTAAGTAAATTTTGCAGAAATGTAGTCCGTTGTTCGATCTGCAACATGTCTTCCCACCTGGATGTCATGTGCACAAAACTGATTTTAGATAGAGGTGGATCTTCCAAGTCTCCAACGGTGCAAGATGAAACTCTCGCCAACTTATCAACCTCCCCAGACGTCTTGTTACCTACTTTGAGAGTGACCCTCAAAGGGAACCGAACGGAGAAGACGGCACGGGCTATAATAGACACCGGATCCCAAAGATCGTATATTTTACATAGTACAGCAATGGAAATGGAGTACGAACAATCTAGGAGAGAGTTCTTCCGGCATTCCTTGTTTGGAGGATCGAGTACCGACGTAGTTGAACATGAGGTCTATACCATTCATTTATCTGACATCAATAATTCCTATCGCTGTGAGTTTGAAGCACTAGGTCAACCCCTTATCTGTGGAAGCATACCTCCGGTGTGTCCAAGATCATTTTTAGAAGGGAGTGAAGAACTCGACGTGTCTGATTTGATGAGAGACCGTATAGAAGTCCTTATAGGGGCGGACATCGCCGGGAGATTGCTAACTGATGATCAGAGAAGGATCTCATCTGGACTGGTGGCAATCCGTACCAAACTAGGATGGACTGTGATGGGAAAGATTCCTCCAACGGAGGTGAGAGATGACATCAGCTCCCTTTGCGTGACCACACTTCTATCTTTGGATCTAGAAAACTTGTGGAAATTAGATACAATTGGAGTCTCTGACGCGGAGGTTGAGAAGAAGACTCAGTCCTTACAAGCTGAAATGGAGGAACATTTCGCCCACACCACGACGCGAGATATCGAGGGGCGCTATGAGGTAGCTCTACCCTGGGTGCAAGACAAGGAAAGGATTCCTTCGAATAAAGACCTAGCCGAAAACCAACTAAGTTCTGTAAGAAGAAAACTTGAAGAAGTTGGAGACATGAATGAGTATGGACAAATCTTTGAAGAATGGATGAAACAGGGGATAATCGAGTATGCCAGAGAGGATAAACTAGATGGTGTACACTACCTGCCACATCGACCAGTGTATAAAAGGAACAGTCACACTTCTAGAATACGGCCAGTATTCAATGCGTCGGCCCGGAAGAGAGGTAAACTTTCCCTGAATGACTGTCTGGATAAGGGACCCAATTTGATAGAAATTATACCAAGACTTTTAAATAAATTCCGGAAATATGAAGTAGGTGTCTCTTCCGATATTGAGAAAGCTTTTTTACAAATTGGAATAAAAGAAGAAGACCGAGATTATTTACGATTCCTGTGGCACACAGAAGACGGAAGATTGATCACGTATCGACATAAAAGGGTTGTTTTTGGAATTACCACTAGTCCGTATCTTTTAAAGGCTACCTTATCTCTCCACTTAGATAAGGCTCCTGAACATTTAAAAATCACAGCTGAACAGTTGAAATCATCCTTTTATGTTGACAATTGTTTATCCAGTTTTCAGAATGTTGAAGAAACGGAGAAATTCGTGAAAGAATCTACTGAACTGCTCTCTACAGCTTGTTTCAATCTCCGAGATTGGAATGTGGACCACAAGATGAAGTACAAGTCCAAGAAGGGCCAGCTGCCCTTTGTGGAGCTGAACGGAGCAGAGATCAACGACTCTGAGATGATCATCAAGGAGCTGGGCAAGCACTACAATGTGGACTTGGACAAGGATCTGGACCAGAACCAGAGGAACATCAGCCATGCCTTCATCTCCATGCTCAACAACCACACTAGCTGGGTCTGCAGGTGGTGGCGCTACAGCCATCCTGGGGAGTTCATCAAAGGAGGACAGGTTGACCTGAAGAAGACTCTCAACTCCAAGCTGCCCAAGGGCATCCTCAACTTCTTGTTCAAGATGGGTTTCAAAAGTAATCTGAAGCAGGCTGTGGGCCATGGTCTGGGCCGTAACACTGAGGAGGAGATTATCTCCTATGGCAAGTCGGACCTCAAGGTGCTCAGTGACTACTTGGCAGACAAGCCCTACTACTTCGGGGATGAGCCTCATTTGTTGGATTGCGTGGCCTTCGCCCACATCAGCCAGTTTGTGTACATCCCCTTCGGTGGCATCAAGGAGTACATGGAGAGTGACTGCGGCAACCTGCTCACCCACCTGGAGCGCATGAAGAACCGGTACTGGCCGGACTGGGAGGAGGCCTGCACCAACCTGGACCTCAACTCCCACCTGCCCAAGCCTGTGGCTGACGAGGAGATCAAGAAGACCCCTCCTGAGGATACGGAGGAGAAGAAGGCCGAGCCAGAGGAGGAGAAGATGGAAGAGAAGGAGCCTGAGGACAAGAAGCCTGTGGAGGATGAGAAGCCCCAGGAGATCAAAGCGGAACAGCCCGTAGCTACCCCCGAGGAGAAGAAGGACTAGCCCCCGCCACATACCAGGCCGATTAAACCCGGCAGACCTCCCATCTCGGGGATGTTCAGCAGAATCACTTAAGGAGACAAGATGGTGGGAGGGACCTGCATGGTTAAAGGTATCCCAAGAAGAGTGGCCCAAATCAACCATTATCCCTGATTTGGAGATTGTTTATTCTGAAAGGCGCAAGACCATCCTGAACACCTTGTGTACGACAAGAGAAAATGAAAATTTATTTGGGCGTTATTCCCATTTTTTGAGAATAGTACGAATCACCGCCTGGATATACAGATTCTTCAACAACGGCAAGATTGATAGAAGAAAGATAATTTCAGAAGATCTCAGTACAGAGGAAATCACTAAGTCAGAAATAATACTGATAAGACTTATCCAGAGAGAATCGTTTTCAGGGCATGAAGATAAGAAACTACAAGGCTTTAAGTTGCTAGTAGACTCTTCAGGGATTTTGAGAATAAAAACTAAAATTTGCAGAAGAGAAGATTTTGCTAATTTTAGAATGCCCATTTTATTGCCCTCAGATCACTTTTTGGTTTCTTTGCTCATCAGGTGGAACCATGAAACCCACGGGCACGCCGGTCTACAAACTCTCCTCGGTATTCTGAGAGAAAACTATTGGATACTAAGATCCAGGAAAACCGTCAAGAAGATCATCAATCAATGCATTCGCTGTAAACGATTCACCGCGACACCAGCTACCGTCGAGTCAACATCATTACCAGAAGACAGAGTACGAGATGCTGCAGTTTTCGAAATAGTAGGAGTTGATCTAACTGGACATCTTATCTTAAAGAATAAGAAGAAAGCATGGATTGTCATCTTCACATGTGCAGTGTATAGAGGAGTTCATCTGGAACTTGTGACATCTTTGTCTATGGAAGCCTTCCTCCAAGCTTTCCGCCGATTTATTGCTCGAAGAGGCCGACCATTGATTGTGTATTCGGATAATGGGACTAATTTCAAAGGTATAGCTAATGCTTTAAAGAAGATTGATTTTTCGAGATTAAAATGTGATCCCACATTGAAAAACATCACCTGGAAATTCATACCGCCTGGTGCTCCTTGGTGGGGTGGATGGTGGGAGCGTTTGATTGGAATGATGAAACAATTGCTCTTTAGGATTCTCGGTCAAACCTCCTTGGGATATGAAGAACTTTCCACGGTAATGTGTGACGTCGAAAGCTTGATGAACACACGCCCACTGACCTACCTAACTGAAGAAAGTGAGGATCTCGCTCCATTGACACCTTCGTTGTTCTTACATGAGGTCAGAGAGGTTGGCGTTCCAGACCTGGACTTGATTGATAACCAGACCCTCTCCCGCAAATATCAATATATCAAACGTGTACGAGAAGATCTTAGAGAACGATTTCGTATCGAATATTTTGGATTCCTGAGACAAGAAACGAGACGCCTGAAGACTACCATACCACTCAAGGTGGGAGACATGGTACTCATTGGACAAGAGAGTTTAAAGAGACTACACTGGCCGTTAGCCAGAATAATCCAACTCTATCCAGGAAAAGACGGACTTGTGAGGGTTGCGAAAGTGAAAACTTCATCAGGTGATAAAATACGACCTATTCAAAAACTCTACAATTTAGAGATAACGCCCGAGATAAGATGTCGAGACCCTCTAACGGAGCGATCTCCCACACAAGAAGTTCGATTGACAACTGAAGAGGACCCTTTGACTTCACAACAAGAGCAACATCACATTGATACCCCGAATGTTGTGTCAAGTTACGGACGGCCCATCAAGAGACCCAACCGATTGGATCTACTGAACTTTTCCTTCCCATGTTTGAGTCGTCGAGACGCCAACTCAAAGGTGGGAGAAATGTTGGAAAAGAAGACGTCCGAAGCAGCCAATGGGAGGCCGGCGGAGGCAGCTACGGGGATGCAGCGGCAAAAATGAGGAAACAATAGAGGAAGAACTTGTAAACAACTTTTTCGAACGCTAGAATTTGCCCTGATCTCCGATTCTTTTAGTGTAAATATTTAAATAATACTTTACTTATTTTCTTAAATTGTAATAAATATAATTTTCCCTCCTGTTTTCGTCGTATATTTTAAAAGTGTTATAAACAACGACGCCTTAACTTTGAACCTTCAACCCCGCCGGCCAAGAATAGAGGTGAGTGACTACCTCTATAGAATTTAGATCGTCGTCACAACACAGAGTGGCGGTGAAATCGCAATACTGGGTGACCCAGGCTTTGCCCAGGATTGACGCTGTGCATATCTACCTGAGTGATATATATTTAGATAAGATTTTTTAAAATAATTGTTTGTTATTAGCATTATCTATTTGTTTGCATCAGCATAATTTTCTCGTTGATAGAGGGCGCTGTTCGTGAGCTAAGTAGAATAATTTGAATATATAGTTTTAATAATTTATTTATATATCTTTTAAAATGCCTATAGTCTTCCCTGCATTTTTTACCTCTGTATGGAAATTTTGGTTTGAATTAGTGAACTACTGCGAATTTGTATACTGGACATACATACAAACAAAAATATTGATTTATATATATGTCATAATTTGTATATAATTGTATGCACCCCCGACCCACTATGCATGTACAATGTATGATTTTCAAAGATTTAATAAAGAATAAGGTAACTGGAGGAAAGAAAGTAGCAAAAAGACATAGGAAGTAGATCTAGAAGAGAGCATAATTATTAATAACGTCACAGTTAACCTTCTGACCCCGGAAACCCTGCGAGCTAAGTTTAAACCAATATTTCCGGACAAGACCGGACGTATCTGGTGACCGCAGAAGTTATAAAGTAGAGAGACATTTCCGGACAGGACCAGACGTATTTGATAACCGCGGAAGTAAATAGAGTCGAAATAACACCCGATACTTCCTGACAAGATCGGCGGTATCTTCCACCAAAGAAAGCCGCAGAACCAATTAGAAAGTATCTCCTAAATAGGTCAACCAATAGAAAAACGGGCACGTTCCATCCCTCGACCAATAGGAAAGAAGCTCAGTCGTGGTGTTAAATCGAAAAGCAAGAATTGTCAGTTGTGCTTTGGCTACCATCGGAACAACACCTAGAGTTGCTCCTTCGCTCCCAACGAGGTGACATCTGCTCTGGACCTCTCTCCCTCTGCTCATCCCATAGCTAAGTACAATCACCACCATGTGATCAGATAATTAACAATCAAAACCCGCTCCGCCTTCTCAAGCTTTCTTTCCTCCAACCCAGTTGCCTTTTATTTTCAAACCCCATCACGTGTCCTGATTATTCCTAACTGTATGCTTCAACTTCCACTCAAACGACTGCGTTTCAACCAATCCTCACCATTCAAATCGAACAACAAGAAATTCCGCAACGATATTGTCACAGAACGGTTAAGTCGATAGGATTCTACAACAGTGTAATACATCAAATATTGCAGTGTAATAACTTTGGATATATTACAATAAGTCGACAGGATATATTACCACATAATTTGAAGAGTCGACAGGATAAAGATATTATGGAGCTTAATCAGGATCCCATAGGCGTAAAGTCGGACGGCCCGACGGAAACAACGGAAAGAAGGCAAGAAGTAAGAGAGACGGGCGAGACAACTGCGCCCCTAGCGGACGCCGTCACCCTGCTGTCGGCGCTCCTAACCCGAGCAAAGATTTCTGATGGAGCTGAGGCGACAATCCCGCCTTTCGATGGCACATACAACGCGACACAGTTTTTCCAAGCATTCGACCGAAAAATGGAAGACGCATCCATGGGAGAACAAGAAAAATTACTCCGCCTGCCAAACTATCTGGTGCGACAACCCCTGGAGCTCTTCAGGAAACTTCGGATGGCCGACCCGGAGCTATTTCCAGGTGAGGCAAACCCTCCTAGATCTCTATCCTGAATCAAGCGAAGCGTCCTTTGCGAAATATTTCGCCATGAAGCTCACTGGACAAGCCAACTTAGAGACCTACTACCGGGAGAAAACCGCCATGGGATTGCAACTAGGACTCCCGCAGGAGGTGATTCTCGAGACGCTGACAGAAGGACAGCCATTCAACGACCAGCGCCTAGTCCGCGTAGTGCCTCCCGAGAACCTAGGAGAGTGGTTCCGACTGGTACAGCGGATCCACGGACCCAGTGTACCGACAACGCGACTCAGAGAAGATCAACCACCCACAATGTCGGGTCCGTATCACAGCACACCCCGACGCCCAGGTGCATGGAATGCACCTCTTCCGCCGTCCAACTGCAAGTTCTGCGGCGCGAGGCACTGGCACAGCGAATGCCGACATCGAGCAGTCCCGAGCCCCAAGCCAACCAACCCAAGCCAAGACGTCCCAGCCGAGCAGCCCTTTCGAGACTAAGGTAGGCACCCCCTCTATGGCGTCAAGAATTGACTTTGAACTCTTATCTAACCCTACCTACCCCTTTAACCATGTATCTAAACATGTACCAAATGAATGCAAGCACGGGCTAGACCAAAACCTGTCCCAAAGGGCTCGTACAGCACACAAAGCCTTCACACATGGAAACCCTTGCCTGCATTCATTGCCCAAACCCCAAATATTTACATGCCACCATTCTAATCTCACACCACGCAACTTTTCATGCCCACAACATATAAAGCCACCACGACTTCAACCTACAATTCCCATAATGCCCAAAAAAGTGTCCGTACACCGACACAGCTCACCCACTTACCACACAAAATCCATACATGACCATACGTCGCCACACCATAACCACGCAAATGTACCTCACAACGACGTGCGTCGCTTGGCTCTGCTAACTCCGGTAAGCTTTGTTTATAAATCTTCTTCCTTACTTGTTATAAAACTAAAATTTTATATATAAATAGCTTAAATCAAAAATAATATTAACTTTTGATCGGCAATTTCTGTTTGAATTTTCGAAGGTTTATTACTAAATATGTAAAAATTTGAAAATGAATGATCTAATTGTAGAACGATTAGATGAACTATGCAAATATTTTACGGACAAATTTGATAACAATCAAAAAACATTAAATAAACAAGATATAGGATATTTAAGGGGAACAATAAAACAGATAAAGGATAATATAACAGAATCACTTAAAATTGATCAGAAAATAAACAAAATCGAAGAATGTATGCAAAATAACTTTACGGTTATCAATAACGATTTATCAAAGATAATTGGGCAGGGTTTAAGTAAAGATTCGTATGCAAAAGTGGCTAAAAATAAAGATTACTTACTTACACAAAAAGTACAACAAAATACTAAGGAACAAACCATTTTTATAACAGCTAATGAAAATCAAGCAATATCACAGGTACAACAAAAGGTAAATGAGGGTATCAAATTTCTTAGACAAGAGGGCAATAAAACAAGAATCAATAAAATAATAAATACAAGAAAAGGAACGATCCTTAAACTGCCTAATGATCAGAATATAGACCAACTGATTGAAAGTTTCAAGAAGCTGGACGAAATCAACCAAATCAGCAAAATATATAAGCCAAAACTAAGAGATCCTACAATTTTGGTTAAGTCGATTAGCAAAATAACAGATCTAACAAATTTGGCAACGATAATCTGTGAGATGAACCCAGAACTTGCTGGGCTAAATAATGAGATCAAGGTCTTATTTCCTATTAAATCTGTAAAGGCTGAGCAAGATGTAGTTCTGAGGGTCTCCCCGGGGGCCTATGCTATTATTAAAAAACTTGGCAAAATATATACTGATATCCAACGGTGCGATATTAAGGACAAAGTGCTTGTTGATCAATGCCAAAACTGCTATTTATTCCACCCTGGACATCGGACCAGAAACTGCCCAAATATAAAGAAATGTGTAAAATGTGGAATGGAAGGACAGCATCACTGCTCCGAAATAATAAGATGCAGCAATTGCTGCAAGCATCCATATTTTAAGAACGGAAATTTAGATCATAAACCAAATACCCAAGCGTGCCCGATCTACGAAAGAGAGATTAAAAACACGATGCAGCGTACCGATTACTCAACAATTCAAGAAGAGGAGAACAAGAATTAAAACACAATTTGAATGCATATGAATGGAAGAAACACAGCTACTGATAGAATTAAAATTATTCAACAAAATGCTAGGAAAAGCAATACCTGCATGAGTGAACTATATTCATCCAAAAAATTCATAAACACAGACTTAATTCTGATTCAGGAGCCTTATAAAATAAAAGAAGATATAATTTTTCCAGGAAACAATATAATATATCATCAGGAAAACAGCCCAAATATAAATACAGCAATAATTGTTAGAAACAATGCGTTACAAATTAAACTAATAAAAGAATTCACTAACTCCTTCGCCACAACCATTTCTATACAAACAGAAAGTAAGAAAATTGTTATATCAAATATTTATATTCACCCCAATTCTATGAGAAAGGAGCACGAAACATTCTTCAGATCACTAACTGAAACATTTATAAACATGCCCCTAATTATAAGTGGTGACTTTAACGCCAGATCGCCATTATGGTACGATTCCACAAAAAATTACAATGGGCATAGATTGATCCCCATCATTGGCGAAACGAACTTAATCATACATAATAATAAATCCACTACATGTCGAAATGCTAGTGTGATTGATCTGACGCTGACTAACAAACAAGCAATAGCAGCTATCAGAGACTGGCACACAGAACAAATATCGCAGATCTCTGATCATGTAGCAATAATCTATGAAGTACATATAACTGACAATTTCACCACAGCTACTAATTATTCCACATGGAAATTCAGTGAAGAAAAGGCGAACTGGTCAAATTTTGGCCAGAATTTCATTAAAATAGATCAAAATAATATTGAAACCTTTTTAGATACAGCAAATACAAGGAAAGATGTCGATAGCGCGGTAAAAGAACTTTCGAACACGCTCATTGAAGCAGCGTATAATACTCTTTAACTAAGAAAAAACAATCAAATAAAAAACAACATAAACAGATGGTGGAACGCGGACTTGACACGCCTTGAGAGCTATTGTAAATACCTCCGTAACTCCTATTATCGGGCGAAAAATCCCTCTATCCATATTCAACAACAGTATAAAAGTGCAAGAAACAAATACGTCAGGGAAATAAATAAGGCTAAAAGAATGTCTTGGAGGTTTTTCTTAGAGGACATCAAATCAAAAAACCCATATGGAAATTTATACAGGGTATACAAAAATATTAAAAACGGTTCTAACCGAAAGGGCATTTTGGAAATCTTAGAAGTGAATAAAGATGAAGAACGATTCCAGAAGACAGTAGAACTTTTGAACAACCTTTTCCCCGATGATAGAGATAATGAAGACACAACCTTCCACAAAAACATAAGGAACTATACTTTAGGATTTCATAATAAAGAAAATATAATAATAACGCCCAATGAAGTAAATGGAATAATTGATGAGCTAAACTCAAAGAAAACGCCTGGAATTGATAATATTTCTAACAATATGATAAAACATACTAAACAACTAATAGTTCCAATACTGGTAAAACTTTTTCAAAAATGCTTAGATTTAAATTATTATCCGAATGAATGGAAAAAATCTGAGGTGATAATTATTCCCAAACCAGGTAAAACAGACATGAAAATTTATAAAAGCTACAGACCCATTTGTCTCAACTCAAACATTTCCAAAATATTTGAAAAAATAATTAACAACAAACTAATAAAATTTTATGAAGACTCGAATCTGCTTAACAATCGTCAACATGGATTTAGAAGATCAAGATCTACTATCTCTGCATTAAATGAAATTGTCAAAATAGCTCTAGAACATAAAAACAAAGAATATACAGCTATAATCGCAGTTGATATAAGTGGAGCGTTCGACAATGCATGGTGGCCGATGGTGCTGAAAAGACTAGATGAGGACAACGTTCAAGCTTCAATAATAAAACTACTGCAGTCTTTTCTTAATAATAGAAGAGTGAGATTTAGATACTCATCAAATGAAACCCACAAAAAATTAAGCAAGGGATGTCCACAGGGTGGGCCTATATCCCCTACAATATGGAATATTATTCTAAACGATTTATTGAATAACTATTCAGAATCAAACAGTGAAATCATTGCTTATGCGGATGATTTAACTGTGATATGTTGGGGAAACAACTTGACAGAACTTCGGAATACAACAGGAAAGGTCATGGGGAGAATTTTAGACTGGTGTGGGAACAATAAGTTGACCGTATCTGAAGAGAAAACGAAAATCTTATACTTGTTTAATAGCAAAATAGCTGCAAAAATTCCTAACACTATCACTGCCAATCGGGTAGAAAAACTGAAGATTATGGGAATAACTTTTAAAAATCATAGAAATAAAAACAAATTGGATTTTGTGCCCCATATTGATGAGATTATTACTAAGACAAATAGAGCTAGTGGATACCTAATTGGATTAACCGGGAAAGCATGGGGACTGGACAGTAAAAGAAGAATAGAACTCTATAAGACACTGTTTCGAAGTTCACTAACTTATGGTTCCACGATCTGGTACAACTTTATACCCAAAAAAGTCAAAGATAAATTAAACTCTCTGCAGTACAAAATTTTGAAGCACAGTACACAGGTTTATAATTCAACATCTTCAAACTGTACTCATATTGTTGCTAGAACTCCAAAGCTCACGGATTTTA
The DNA here is from genome assembly GCA_030710605.1 of Cordylochernes scorpioides. Classification (NCBI taxonomy): domain Eukaryota; kingdom Metazoa; phylum Arthropoda; class Arachnida; order Pseudoscorpiones; family Chernetidae; genus Cordylochernes; species Cordylochernes scorpioides. The sequence goes on from CP092877.1 coordinate 79,345,091, forward strand.
TTGAAACAAATTTACTAAAAATGAATATTGGATACAAAAAATCAGATCCAACTAAAAGAAAAATGATATCTAATTTTATAAACCAGAAATTTGAGGAATACTATGGGGGTGCCAATGATAATTTCAAGGGATTCTTTGATACTTCAAGAATTCCTAACTATGTTCAACCCAACTTCTATAACGTTCAATTTTTTACTGGACATGGTGACTTCAACACATATTTGTTTCGAATTGGCAAAATTGGTTCACCTGCATGCACTTGTGGAAACGAACAACAAACCCCTGAACATCTTCTGATAGACTGTCCACTAACTTCTGATCTAAGGGAAGAAAACCAACTTTACCTGACTAATACAAAACAAGCTGCTTGCAATAAAGACCAATACATCAAGTTTAATAGATTCTGCAGGATGTATATTTTGAGGCGAAAGCGTTGACTGTACATATTTCAAGCTACTACTTATAATTGCTATATGTAAAATTTGACATTGAACGTTTAATTTTAATGATTTCCAATGTTTCAATTGTATTAATTGTATATAATTTAAAATATACACGCAATTATCCAAATTGTGGATATGGCGTGTCTCTCCCAACTGTTAAATAAATAAATAAAACTTCAACCTACAATTCCCATAATGCCCAAAAAAGTGTCCGTACACCGACACAGCTCACCCACTTACCACACAAAATCCATACATGACCATACGTCGCCACACCATAACCACGCAAATGTACCTCACAACATACACGCACCCATACGTCACCACGCAACAAACACGCACAATCCGCACAACAAACGCAACACGCGCGCCAAAAGACAACAACAACCAACAAGCGCATGCACAACCGTTAAGAATAATACAATCATCCCGTCTACACAAAACATAGAGAAAATTCACGCCACCAAACAACCACACAATCGAAAAACATTGCGATCTTTCCTAAAAGCTGTGAACGCCTATAAAGAGTTCATTCCGGACCACGCCCGCTTGCGGACGCCACTTGTCAACCTTCTAAAAAAGGATGTCATGTGGGTCTGGAGTGACGAATGCCAGAAAGCGTTCACTAACCTGAAAGAAAGCCTTAACACACACCCCACATTATACCTTTACCAAGAAGGTCTGCCATGCCAGGTGTACTGTAACACCTCAACATTCGGCATTGCAGGCATTCTTAAACAAGTCTACCCTGATGGGAAGACATACCCAGTTCAACATTTCAGCCGCTCTCTGCGTGGTCACGAGCGAAATTATTCAGACTTGGAACTACAATGCCTAGCCATTGTGGAAAGTGTGGATAACTTCCGCACCTGTCTAATGGGCAGAAAGTTTACAATACTTTCTGACCATCCTGCATTGCAGTGGTTGAAAGAGATCAAAGCCCCGTCAGGCAGATTGTTTCGATGGAGGTTAAGACTGTCAAGATACGAATATGAGGTCCGTAGCATAAATGGAGTACAACAATATGAAACGGGCGTTGTAACTCGTATCCCATTTTGTGGCTTTCTAGATGCGCCACTCATAAAGAGCCAACAGTCTTCTCCACCGGGAAAATCTCGCGTGACTATGGATCACAATAAACTGCGCACCGTCTCCCGAAAAGGAGTACTTAAAACTATAGTCCCAAGTTCACTTACAGCCAGACTTCTTAAGTCCGTACACACACAACACCACCATCCAAACATCTCCAAGATGACGAGACTCATCTCGTCACAATATTATTGGCAGAACATGACACAAGACATCGCAAAACAGGTAAAAACCTGCCCCACATGCCGATTCGCTAGAAGAGTCGATGAATCCAACCAACCTTCACGTAAAAATACCGACACAGGCCCCAAAGCAAAACAAAATTCGTACATAAAGCACAGCGTACACACAACACAAACAATGCCAAAATTACACCACCCACGTCAGAAAAACGATCACACATCTCAACTTAAATCAATTACCGCCGACATATCGCTAATGAAACCATTAACGATCAAACAGGAGAACTGCGAACCTACCAATCATTTAAATTCTACAATTAATAAGGTTCAAGCAAATATTTCAGAGTCCCCATTTACAAAAATATGGAAGAACATGGGGCAATACCCTATCTTTCATCTGATTTTTATCCTTTGTTTGTTAGTTCTACCATACAAATGTATCCCAATTTTATTCATTAATTATTTGTTTATCTATACCATGCCCGCTCATAAAATTTTCGAACTACAAGAGGCAGTTTTTAATTTTGGACAAGCATTTATAAAACTTCTCATAATTTTAGGAACCATTTTTGCAGAAAATCTAAATAGATTCCGAGGAGATAGAAGTAACTGAAAGATGACCAACCAATGTCGGAGAAATCACACTCCAGTAACAAGATCCGAGTCGCACCCAAAAAACAAATAAGCGGAAGGAAGTGAGAATTTTGAGACGCCGCGACAGGAAGCGTAGTTCCGCGGCGATAAATTCGGCCTATGCAAACAGAAAGGAGCGCCTCGTTTCCGATCTCCAATTCCACACCCACAAGACGACACACAAACATTCTAAATGAGCTCACATCCTTATTATAAGTAATCAATTACTTTACAGACTTCTAACATTTTTCACAACACACACAAAGACAAAAATTTATAGGGCATAATTGAGCAATTAAAAAATTTATAGGGCATGTAGATACAAAAGGGTTCAAACCAATACACCTTATTTTTCATATTAATCATTTTCATTATTTTCTCTCAATTAAAAATGTAAATATTTAATCAATTTATCAATTTATTCAACTTATTATCACTTTTAATCATTAATTAACATTTTATTTACCAATTAGTTTATATTATCATAGTTTCAAATCAACGAAAACTCACTGGTATTCTTTTAAAATTGGATATTATATTTTATTTTGATTTACAAAAACATTCTTTTTTTTTATTTTTTTCCACCATGCAATCAAGCATTCACTTTGATTTCTTCCAACCTTTATTTTTATTTTTGATTTCTCAAAAGACCTAATAAAAATCCCTCGATTTCCATTCTCAATTTCGAGCAAAAATATAGTTAGGCATTTTTCTTTTTTTCTCACCATGCACCAAGCATTCACTTTGATTTCTTCCAACTTTTTATTTTTATTTTTATTTTTGATTTCTCAAAAGACCTAATAAAAATCCCTCGATTTCCATTCCCAATTTCGAGCAAAAATATAGTTAGGCATTTTTCTTTTTTTCTCACCATGCACCAAACATTCACTTTGATTTCTTCCAACCTTTATTTTTATTTTTGATTTCTCAAAAGCCCTAATAGAACTCCCTCGATTTTTTTTTCCAATTTCGAGTAGAAATTAGTTAGGCGCATTTTCTTTTCTTTTTAATCCACTATGTACCATAGCATTCATTTTGATTTCTTACAATTAAAAAATTTTTTGATTTCTATTAATTATACTCAACCTATATCATCAACACCATTCTATTTTACTTCTTATATCGCCACCAATGCTTGTATATAGACTCTCAATACCCACAACTAATTTTCCCACAAAATTATTTTTTACTTTACAGAATTCTCTCAGGCTAACCCCTTCTTGAATTCTTCACATGTAGGGGGCGCATCTGTCATAATTTGTATATAATTGTATGCACCCCTGACCCACTATGCATGTACAATGTATGATTTTCAAAGATTTAATAAAGAATAAGGTAACTGGAGGAAAGAAAGTGATATATAGCTAGCAATAAATATGTATATATATATGTTTCTATGAAAATGTTAATCTGCAAGACGCAGGTTATCATCATCCCTTTTTGATTTGTTTTTGTCACTTTTTGGCGTTCCGAAAATAAACAATAAAAGGCTGTATCAGACTTTACTAAGACAATAAAGATTTGCTTAAAATAAATGTGTACGAAGATGTTGCATTTGGCGACGAGGATATAAGAGTAAGTACCCTCGAATTTTGAAGTAAATATTTTTAGAAAATATCTTTGATTTTGCATATAATTAAAAGTAAATTTTAAAAGTCACAATTTGCAAAGTTTTAGGATGCAAATTTAAGAAAGAGTGAAAAAAAAATGGCTAGTTACCAATTTAAGGAATATAATGAGGAAACTGAAACTTTTGAAACGTTTTATGAACGATTGGAACAGTTTCTCATATTGGAGGAGGCAGGGGATGAGAAGAAAAAGGCTTATCTCCTAACCCTCATGGGAAGTAAAACATATGGTGTTTTGAAGAATTTGTGCAGTCCTATTCTACCTAAAGATAAAACTTTTGATAACCTAATAGATATCTTGAAAAGGCACTTCTCTCCAAAGCGCTCAATTGTAGTAGAGAGGTTCATTTTTTTTAAAAGAATGCAATTAAAGGAAGAAAGCATCTCGGATTACTTGGTGGAAATTAAGCGTTTGGCTTCCTCATGCAACTTTGGAAATTTTCTGGAGGATTCTTTACGTGATAAAATGGTTTGTGGATTATATAATGCCAAAATACAAAATAGAATTTTGTCGGAGGGCGACATTTCTTTAGCTAAAGTAATTGAGATAGCATTATCTATGGAAGCGGCCGAGAAAAATACAAAATTATTTCACTTGGAGCAGGGTGAAGATTGTGTAGATAAGTTGAGGATGGAACGCAAGGTTGAATCAAATTTCCAGAATGGCAAATGTAAACATTGTGGTAAACAGCATAAAGAACTATGTAGATTTAAGGAGGCGATATGCTTTAAGTGTAATAAAAAAGGACACATTGCCTCAATATGTTGGAGCAGTAGAAGAAATCTAAGGCAACATCAGAATCAGCCGGGAAATATACATCAGATAGGAGACCAAGAAGAGGAGGAAGAGTATGTCCAGAAAATTATAAGCGTGACGATACCTGAGTATAAAATTAATTTTGCCTCAAGTGACCCTCCCTATCTGATGGAGTTAAAAGTAGAAGGAAACTTTGTTAAATTTGAAATGGATACGGGTAGTGGTCTAACACTGATATCAGAAAAGGATTTTAAAAATAGTCTTCAACACTTGAAATTGGAAAAAGCGAGTATTATTGTAAGAACTTATGATGGTACCGTGGTACCCATTCTGGGTAAAATCAATGTCAAAGTGGAGTGTCAAGATATTACTTACAAACTTAGAGCGTTGGTGGTGAAAGGAGAAAAGAGGGCTTTGATGGGAAGAGAATGGATGAATAGATTGAAATTGGGCTGTTTCGCGGTAAAACATATGCCTGTGGAAAATACCATTGAGGAAATTTTGAAGGAAAATCAAGCCCTATTTGTGGAGACAACCGAACCAATAAAAGGTTTCACATTTTCAGTAAACATGTGTGATGTGAATCCAATTTTCCATAAGGCTCGTCCGGTGCCTTTCGCCATTAGGCCAGCAGTTACTGAAGCATTAGACAAAATGGTGGCTAAGGGTTATCTATGTGAGGTGGTGAGCAGTAAATGGGCCACTCCTGTGGTTGTAGTGCCGAAGAAAAATAAAGAGATCAGAATTTTCTGCGACTTCAAGGTAACTCTAAATAAATATTTGGACACTGCGGCCTATCCCCTTCCCACACAGCAAGATTTATTCTCCACATTGGCCAAGGGAAAATACTTTTCTAAATTGGACTTGAGGAACGCTTATCTGCAATTAGAGGTGGACCCAGGCACCCGACCGTTACTAACGATAAATACTCATAAAGGGCTTTTCAGGTTTAAGAGAATGCCATTTGGATTGGCAAATGCGCCCAGTTATTTTCAATCTGTAATGGATAGGGTTTTGTCAGGTATAGGAGGCGTAATTTGTTATATTGATGATGTCCTTATAGCCACAGCATCAATTGAAGAACATCTGGCGTTGTTGAAGACTATATTTGCTCGCTTGGCGAAGTATAATATCAAACTAAAGAAAGAAAAATGCCTATTTTTGCAAAAAGAAATTGAATATTTAGGACATCTTGTCACGGAAGAGGGCATCAGACCTTTAGATCATAAGGTACAAGCAATACAGAAGGCCAAAACGCCTACGAATATCTCTGAATTAAGGTCATTTCTTGGTTTGGTAAACTTTTATGGGAAGTTCATACCCAATTTGCCAGAGCTTTTGAAGCCTCTTCATGAGCTTCTTCACAAAAAACGTCCTTGGGTTTGGACAAAGGAATGTGGAGAGGCCATTGACAAGTGCAAGAATAGCATTACCTCTGAGAGGGTGCTAGTCCCTTATGATGCGACTTTGCCATTGTGTTTGGCCACTGATGCATCGCAGATTGGAGTGGGCGCTGTGTTGTCACATATTATAGAAGGCCAGGAGAGACCGATTATGTTTGCCTCACGGACTTTATCGGTAGCAGAACAAAATTATTCTCAGATTGAGAAGGAGGCTCTAGCCATTATTTATGGAGTTACCAAGTTTCATCAATTTATTTATGGAAGAAAATTTATTCTTATTACAGACCATAAGCCATTGGTGACCATTTTGGGCTCAAGATCAGGAATCCCCACCTTATCTACTTCAAGATTGCAGCGTTGGGCGCTTATTTTGTCAGCTTATACTTATGATATTAAATTTCGAAGAACTCAAGACCATGGGAATGCAGATCTTCTGTCACGTTTTCCTGTGGGCTGTGATGAAATTCCAAGATTAAATAATGTCTATGCTTTATCCTTTGTGGAAGAATTGCCGATCACAGCAGGGGAAATTGCCACGGAAACTGAAAAAGACGAAGTGCTCTCATTGGCCAAATTTTATACTCAGCAAGGCTGGCCTGAAAAGGTGGCTGATCACCTCAGACCTTATTTTCAAAGGAAACTTGAGCTAACTGTAGATGGGGAGTGTTTGGTTTGGGGAATGAGAGTTGTCATTCCACCATCTCTCAGAATAAAAATGTTGAACTGTCTTCATGAGACTCATTCCGGTATGAACAAAATGAAGGCTGTAGCAAGATCACATTTTTGGTGGCCAAATCTAGATACCCAAATCGAGTTTTTGGTAAATAAGTGCAGAAGCTGTCAGCAATCCCAGGATGGGCCAAATAAAGGAAAATGGCAACCCTGGAGATGGTCAACCAGACCTTGGCAAAGAATCCACATTGATTTTGCAAATAAGGAAAACATTAATTTATTAATAGTAGTAGATAGTCATTCGAAGTGGATCGAAGCCATCCCAATGAGAGAGACCACCACACGCAAAACCATTGAGCAACTACGGCGACTTTTTTCTTCCTATGGTCTACGGAGGAACTTGTATCTGATAATGGACCTCAGTTTACTGGTAGTGAAATGAAAGGTTTTCTGGAAGGAAATGGAATTAAACAAACATTGATCCCGGCGTACCACCCGCAAAGTAATGGCTTGGCTGAAAGAGCGGTTAGAACAATTAAGACTGCCCTGGATAAAAATAAAAGGAAAATTGGGGATACCATTCAAGACACCTTATCAAAAGTTCTTCTGGCATATCGAAGCACCCCGCATGTGACAACAGGAAAGACTCCATCAGAGCTCTTTATTGGGCGTGCGCTTCGAACCAGAGTATCGTTGATACATCCCAGCTTGGCATCTAGAGTTAGGGACCAGCAAGCCAGGCAAATGAAGTATGATCGGCGAACCCATTTGGAAGAATTCCAGATAGATGATTTAGTGTGGTGTAAAAACTTTAGAGGTGGTGATAAATGGATCCCAGGAAAAATTGTGGGCAAGAAGGGAACTAGAGTCTACACCATTTTGATCCACGGACAGGTAAAGGCCTATCACAGGTGTTGTGTTTCTTCACTACATCAGGTTACCGAGATCCACTAGGTCTGTGATAAAATCTTTATTCCCTCATAACACTAATCTGACCGATATTTACAATTTAATGATACATATATATACATAAAAATAATTAACATAATAACAACAAACAAACACTATGCAAAACCTTATTTGCATATCTCGACAATTTATCTAAAACATAACTATTGTTATGCAAAACACCACATCTTCTCACCCCCAATTTGTTACACGATCTTTAAAGTATTCGGGGAGTCTCCGGTTTCTTATTTGGTCTACTTGGCCCAGGTGTTTCCTCCAGCCTTGGTGGGTCCCTCCTGATCGGCATAGTATCCAGGAAGCTCCTGTTGTCCGCATTGGAAGCTGGTCTCGGGGCACCGAGGCGAAAAGTGGGAAGTCCACGCCGGGGTTGCCGTACACGCTCAGCCCGTCACCCTCACTGTACATGCCCTCCTGATCGTTCATGTAACCCGCGCCCATTCCATTAGCTCCGCTCATCATTCCATTGGCGGTTCCATTCATAGCCGCGGCCATTCCATTACCATTCATTACCTCATTGATTTGACATACACTGTCGCCATAATTCATCCATTCAAGACCAATTCCAATCTGGTCAAAAGCCTCCCTTCCAATCAGATTTGGGCCCGGACCTTCGATCACAAGAAATTCCATTGTGATACTTCTTTTGTTTACTTTTACGTCGGCTTTTATTTTACCCAGAATCGATAACCTCTGCCTGTTCCATTGCACCAACTTGGTATAATCCTTCTCTATTCTAGGCCTTTCTGACTTCACCCAAGTTCTTATATACGTCTTCTCAGAAATAATATTTTTTCTGGTTCCTGAGTCAATGAGCATAATCATATCTCGACCGCTAGTCCGTACTTTTACCATATAATTCCGCATGTTACTGGTGTCCTTCACTTGATTTATATTAAAAAGGCCATAAATTGCCTCTGCCTCCTCATCTATCGAGCAGTTATTATTACGATCGCTCCTCCAGTTCCCGTTCTTACAGACCCTAGATATATGCCCTAACTTCTGGCATTTAAAACATCTCTTATCTTTAAAGAAACATTTCTCTTCTCTGTGATTTGTGTATCCACAGCGGAAACATTTAAGAATCTTCTCATTCCCCCGTCTCACCTTAACAGCTCTTCCCATTACATTAATTTCTTCCTGAGGTTTTCCGTCTTTAATTTCTGCAACGTTCCTTACCGCAGCCTCATGTGCCAATGCCATCTCTTGAGCCACTTTAAATGTTAGCATACTGTTCATTAACAGCATTGATTGTATCTCTTCGCTTAGAATGCCGCATACTAGGGCATCACGCAACCTATCTTCCACATCAGGGAATTCACACTTCTCGGCAATTTTCTTTAGAGCTGTTATAAATTCAGATATTGTTTCATTTGGCATTTGAAGCCTTTTCGCAAATTTAAAACGCTGCACTATTATATTTGGCGTTGGATCAAAATATTTTTTAATTCCTGCTACTATCTCCTCCCATTCTGTTTCCAATGGATTCTTGGGAGAGGTCAACGTCCGTATTATATTATACGTTTCTCTTCCGCACAGCGAGAAAAATGTTGCCTTCTTTTTAACGATCTTGACTATATCATTTGCTATGCAATAGGATTCGAAGCGTTCTAAATAGCTTGAGATTTCATTTCCATTGTTCGGGTTGAACTGTTCAATATTCATCATTGTTCGCTTACTTTTCCTTACCAATCAGATTTCCTCTCTTCAATAGTCACAGTCACTGTTGCGTATAGGTTCTTTATACTCGTCGCCACTGTTGTGTTTCTTCACTACATCAGGTTACCGAGATCCACTAGGTCTGTGATAAAATCTTTATTCCCTCATAACACTAATCTGACCGATATTTACAATTTAATGATACATATATATACATAAAAATAATTAACATAATAACAACAAACAAACACTATGCAAAACCTTATTTGCATATCTCGACAATTTATCTAAAACATAACTATTGTTATGCAAAACACCACATCTTCTCACCCCCAATTTGTTACACGATCTTTAAAGTATTCGGGGAGTCTCCGGTTTCTTATTTGGTCTACTTGGCCCAGGTGTTTCCTCCAGCCTTGGTGGGTCCCTCCTGATCGGCATAGTATCCAGGAAGCTCCTGTTGTCCGCATTGGAAGCTGGTCTCGGGGCACCGAGGCGAAAAGTGGGAAATCCACGCCGGGGTTGCCGTACACGCTCAGCCCGTCACCCTCACTGTACATGCCCTCCTGATCGTTCATGTAACCCGCGCCCATTCCATTAGCTCCCCTTATTTGCATATCTCTACAATTTATCTAAAACATAACTATTGTTATGCAAAACACCACAACAGGGATCAAATTAGAAAAAGGTGGAGGAATGGTGAGGAAGATGAGAGTGGAGATGGAGAGCGTCAACCCGAGCACTCAAGAGGAGCAGGTCCCAGTGCCATAATCTCGGAGGTTGTACGAGACAGAGGTTATATGGAGTCGCTGTCGCCAGGACTAACTAGCCAGCGGTCGGATCAAGATTCAGAGGTTCAGAGTGATACAGACGATGGAAAGTCATTGGAGCCTCTTCGCTCGCTGGACCCCGAGGCCTTGAAAGAGGAGGGTCCTGTCCTAAGGCGGAACCCACCTCGAGCGAGGAGACCGCCTGTGAGATTTCGTGTTTGAAGAGAGAAGATGGTGATATATAGCTAGCAATAAATATGTATATATATATATGTTTCTATGAAAATGTTAATCTGCAAGACGCAGGTTATCATCATCCCTTTTTGATTTGTTTTTGTCACTTTTTGGCGTTCCGAAAATAAACAATAAAAGGCTGTATCAGACTTTACTAAGACAATAAAGATTTGCTTAAAATAAATGTGTACGAAGATGTTGCAGAAAGTAGCAAAAAGACATAGGAAGTAGATCTAGAAGAGAACATAATTATTAATAACGTCACAGTTAACCTTCTGACCCTGGAAACCCTGCAAGCTAAGTTTAAACCAATATTTCCGGACAAGACCGGACGTATCTGGTGACCGCAGAAGTTATAAAGTAGAGAGACATTTCCGGACAGGACCGGACGTATTTGATAACCGCGGAAGTAAATAGAGTCGAAATAACACCGATACTTCCTGACAAGATCGGCGGTATCTTCCACCAAAGAAAGCCGCAGAACCAATTAGAAAGTATCTCCTAAATAGGTCAACCAATAGAAAAACGGGCACGTTCCATCCCTCGACCAATAGGAAAGAAGCTCAGTCGTGGTGTTAAATCGAAAAGCAAGAATTGTCAGTTGTGCTTTGGCTACCATCGGAACAACACCTAGAGTTGCTCCTTCGCTCCCAACGAGGTGACATCTGCTCTGGACCTCTCTCCCTCTGCTCATCCCATAGCTAAGTACAATCACCACCATGTGATCAGATAATTAACAATCAAAACCCGCTCCGCCTTCTCAAGCTTTCTTTCCTCCAACCCAGTTGCCTTTTATTTTCAAACCCCATCACGTGTCCTGATTATTCCTAACTGTATGCTTCAACTTCCACTCAAACGACTGCGTTTCAACCAATCCTCACCATTCAAATCGAACAACAAGAAATTCCGCAACGAATTGTCACAGAACGGTTAAGTCGACAGGATTCTACAACAGTGTAATACATCAAATATTGCAGTGTAATAACTTTGGATATATTACATATATACTAGCCAAATGACCCTAAATTATTCAAATACTATTCGTTACAATTATAAATTGGCGATGTGGATGTCACTCTTGTGAAACGTCCCGCTCCAAACTTTGTGTCTGAGAAGCGATATTTTTATAGAAAGATAATCTGGCTTTTGTTTCTGCTCAAATGAATGTTTTTCTGTTAGAATTTTGTTCCTGCTTACAAAATAATGAACTGGTTTCGCCTGTGGTCTCTGCTTTTTGGAATTTTTCCCATATAATTTTGTATCTGATAATCAAACATGATACAGCAATATCGTTATAATCATTTTCTGACTAAAAATATATAGTTTTAATAATTGATTTATATATTTTTAAAATAGCCTATCGTCTTCCCGTATTTTTTACCTATGTATGGAAATTTTGGTTTGAATTAGTGAACTACTGCGAATTTGTATACTGGACATACAAACATACAAACATTCATTTATATATATATATAAGATATAGAAAATAATAAATTAAGGATTCATTTGCAGACACTGTAATTGTTATATATAGGTTTTTAACCTTTAATTTGACAATTTTGAATTTATATTTAGACATTTTTCATTTTAATTTAGACACTTTCATTTTTTTTTTAGACATTTTCAATTTCAATTTAAACAATTTTCATTTCAATTTAGACATTTTTCATTTTAATTTAGATATTTTTCATTTTAATTTAGACATTTTTCATTTTAATTTAGACATTGACTTTTCTATAAAAAGGCAAAGTGCCAAAATTAAAATGAAAAATGTCTAAATTAAAATTGAAAATGTCAATATAAAAATGAATGTGTCTAAATTAAAATGAAAAATGTCTAAATATAAATTAAAATTGTCTAATTAAAAGTTAAAAACCTATATTTGGTCCTTCTATGATTATAAAATTATTTCGTCAGAAAATATTAACTTATCATCATCTTGTTTACAATATTTTATTCCTTCTTAACTAAATTTTAAAACTAGTACTTGTTACAAATAAATAATAATTAATATTTAATATTCTCAAATTTTTTAAATATAAAATATCACATTTGGCGAAAAGAATAAAGGTACGTAGATTACACAAAATGACTAGCGCAACAAATGTCTCTTTGCCGAATTTTTATCAAGAAGACAATTACAAAGTTTTGTTCAATGCATACGTTCAGTGTTTTTATAAATAAAACGCCTGAATTAAATATACTACAATACTTTTAATCCTAGAGTTTCGGCCTTGATACATCCTAAAAAATAGGTCTATTTACAGTTAATGTCATTAATTCAACACCCCAAGGGATCATAGCTTTCGGTGGGAGATCCCCAGATTATTGGCCCAATTATCTATATACAGTAGAACTCCTCAAATTCGGAAAGCTTGGGGCGCAAGGTATTCCGAATTTGAGGATTTTCCGAATTTGAGAGAGTTAGATTTGTGAATATTTATGTGGCATAAATAGGCATTTAGATGACTGAGACAAAGATTTTGAAGCATATGAACAATTTTAGGTTGAATATTATATGTACATTACATAATTTTAATTACGATTTTTAATCAAATGTTCCTTGACTTTTATGAGTTTTGAGCATGAAACCGATGAAAAATAGTAAAATATTTTATTATGTATGTAATGCGTGTTACATAGATAAATTTGTATTAAAGTAACATAAACACACACCTGCATTCTTGTCTATAAAAACCAATTATGTACATATGCAGTCCAATAAACGCAAATTTTGATGGCCAAGTAAGTTATGGCTTGGCAAAGAAGTTGCTGATTGTTGTCTGTTTCTTTGGCTTGTTTAACAAAGCTTCTTCTTCTCTCATAAGCATAGTTCGAAGACTATTGATGGTGTTGTAGCTTGCAAGCATTTCTGGTTCAGTGCGCTTTTCCAAATATTTTAATGCAACATCCAAACTTTTCAACGCTTCGCATCTGGGAACATCCGGCTCCAAACTGTCTTCAGAAGTTGAGGAACTATCATCAGAACTGCTGATTTCCATTTTTTCACTCAAGACAGCTTCAACTATATCATCATTGCTAAGAACATTGTGACCTGGATCATCAAGGTCTATATCGATCCATTCATTAATGCTTTCTTGATTTACTTCAATTCTAGCCTTTGAAATAATTGCTCCAGCCGTCTAATTTCTTGTTCATCTTCATCAGATTCATCCTCGGATAATTGTAATGCATCACCTGCTGTTTCCAAATCTGAATTATTTTTGTGTTCAAGCAAAATCTTCCATCCATTTCTTATTGTAGAAGATTTTAATTCATCCCAAGAATTTCCAAAATTGAATATCGCTTTCTTGATGTCGTACTTTTTTAAATTAGAAAAAGTTTGTTCACCCACAGAGTTATTTGGCTGATCTGCATCACTTGAAAATACTAAACAACTTTCTAACTGTCTTCGTTTATACAACCTTTTAAAGGCAACAATAACTCCCTGGTCCATAGGCTGCAATACAGATGTTGTATTAGGTGGTAAAAACTTGCATTTAATGTTGCCGTCATTACTGATCAGCTCTGTTGGATGAGCGGGAGAATTGTCAACTAGTAGTAACGCTTTTACTTGATCTGGAGCAACTCTTAACTTATTTTCTTGAAAATTGCGAACTTCGTTTATGAACCGTTTAAAAAACCATTCACTAAAAATGCTTTGATTAAACCAAGCCTTGTGTGAAGAATAGTAATGGACAGGCAATCGATCAATGATGTTTTTGATTGCTCTTGGACGTTTTGATTTTCCAACAACAGCCAAAACATTTTTATGTGAAGCGTCTGCATTTGCACAAAGTAAAACAGAGAGTCGATCTTTGGATTGCTTATGACCACTAGCGCTGTTTGCATTTTTGACTTGAGAATTATCGGGTAATGACTTCCAGTAAACTCCTGTTTCGTCAGCATTATAAATTTGGAACAGTTCATACTTTTCGTCAGTCATTAGTTTATGAAAATCATCTTTAAAGCGATTAGCTGCATCTTCGTTAGCACTAAATGCTTCCCCGACAACTCTTTTATTTTTCAAATTATGTCTGGCTCTCTGTATTGTGACAACCATCCACCACTAGCTTTAAAAGTGGGATTATTCAATTTTGATGCAAAATGACTGGCAGCTGTTTGGAGTTCAATACCACGAATAGGAACCCCTGATAATCTCTGACTTTCGTACCAGATGTTAACTGCTTTATCAAAATTTTCGTATAACGGATTTTTTACTTGAGAAAACTTTTTGACATCTTTTTCGGTAGAATCAACAAACTTTGTAAGTTTAAGCTCAGACTTTTTTATATCATAAACAGTTGTCTTAGAAATTTTATACTTTTGCATTATCGTTGTATAGCTTAATCCTTTTTTAATGTCACTAAGAACATCTAACTTTTCACCAAGCTTAGGAATTCGGTACTTGCCTCGTTTTTGCCGCTCCTCTTTGGATGCCATTTTGTTGAAGAACAAACTTGTAAATGCAAAAAATTGAGAGTTGAATAAAAGAATTTGAAACTTACAATGTCTGAAAATGTTTGATAATTTGAACTTTAGGTGAATCAACTTTGCAATAAAAAATGCGTGAATGGCTTATGACGTAATAATGCTGCCTTCTTATTGGACAATATGCTAAACTAAGCACAAAGGTCAAATGAAACTGTTGATTTATTTAAGCTTTTAAAAAGGGGGATAAACCCCTAATTAGCGATTATAAATAATCGGTAAAAGTAAATTAATTAAACACTTAAATTAAAAATAAATTACTAATAAAAATTAAATTAAATAAAATAAAAGCAAAGCAAAAGTAAAATTAAATAAAATAAAATAAAATAATGTTGATATATCAACAAAATAAAAGCATGTGAAAATTGATTTTTTGTATGTAAAAAATACATTACAATACTTTCCGAATTTGGGAGTTTCCGAATTTGAGAATTTCCGAATTTGAGGAGTTCTACTGTATATAAAAATGAATGTATGTGTGTGTGTGTGTGTGTGGTCTGTTTGTCCTTTATGCCTGACCAAACCACTCATTGGAACGCCATGAAACTTTGGGAAGTTATTTAGTATAGTACTGGGAAGGTTTCTAGCAAATAAAATTTTTGTAATAGCTTTTCGCTTTAAAATAATCAAGATAAATATTCAAATTTATCTGCTATAATTCAACAATCTGCTCTAAATATTATCATGATGATACGATGATTTTGTAATGTAGAAAATTAGGAAAGACAAAATTCAGGATGACACGGCAATTTATTTGAGACAAGAATAATGATACAATTCCAAGGCAAGATACTATTCCTTTAACTTCCAATTACCGAGGGAACCAATTAATATTGATTTTATTCAACTTATCGAGTATTTTTCAAGGGACCGGGAAAAAATGTTCACTTTATCGAGAGATTCGTTAGACAAACCTTTACTCGGGTAAAACCCGGGCGAAGCCGGGTACGTCCGCTAGTAATCTATAATTTTTAAAAATACAGTAATAGATGTAAATTTTGTATTTTTTCAATTCGTTTTCCCCAATATTTTTTAATTTACTCCTTTCTACATTTTATTTTGTTTTGTAATGAATCATGATGTGTTTAATCCAGATGAGCCTGATTCTTCAATCCAGAAACAACCAACTACATTTAAAAAAACAGTAGTGCTTCAGTCTCCAACAGTGCATCACAGCTGCAGCTGGACTATTTCAAGTTGTATCCACATGCAATATGATAAAAGCTATTGAGAAGATATTTTTGCCTTTATAACATCCCTTAACAAATTTATACAGCCTATTTTTAGAAAAAAAAAAGAAATATATTTGTTTCTCAACTATTTCAAAGATTTATTTTCCCCTTTAAAAATTTTCATTATCACTCAAATCTAGAAAAGGATAAAATATATTTGTATTCTCAAAATAACTATAAATTAATAAGTGCAATGTCACAAAATAAATCACTGCAGTTCTACAGAAATAGCACCTTACTGTAGCAAACAATTATTGTCATTTAAAAAGCACAAAGCTGTACTCATCCAGGATAAAAAAACCTTAGTCTCTCTTACTGTGACTATGAATAATCCAAGATTATTAAATAAAAAGCATTAATTTATATATACAAGAAAATTTTTCCAACTATTGTTCTCCATCTGTATATAGAACAAGCAGCAACTTGCATTTAAAAATGCACGAATCTGTACATACAGAAGAAAAACCTTATTCCTGCCCTCATTGTGACTATAGGACAAAATGGTCATATAGTTTAAAACTACACCAATCAATACATACTGGAGAAAAACCCTTCGCCTGCCCTCATTGTGACTATAGAACAACAACTGCAGGAAGCTTAAAACTACACCAATCAATACATACTGGAGAAAAACCCTTCGCCTGCCCTCATTGTGACTATAGAACAATAACTGCAGGAAAATTAAAAATACACCAATCAATACATACAGGAGAAAAACCCTTCCCCTGCCCTCATTGTGACTATAGAACAACAACTGCAGGAAGCTTAAAAATACACCAATCAATACATACAGGAGAAAAACCCTTCCCCTGCCCTCATTGTGACTATAGAACAATAACTGCAGGAAAATTAAAAATACACCAATCAATACATACAGGAGAAAAACCTTACTCCTGCCCTCATTGTGACTATAGAACAACAACTGCAGGAAGCTTAAAAATACACCAATCAATACATACAGGAGAAAAACCTTACTCCTGTTCTCACTGTGACTATAAAACAAGCAGAACTTCTGATTTTAAAAAACACCAATTAAAACATACAGGGGAAAAACCATACTCCTGCCCTCATTGTGACTATAGAACAACAACTGCAGGAAGCTTAAAAAGACACCAATCAATACATACAGGAGAAAAACCCTTCGCCTGCCCTCATTGTGACTATAGAACAATAACTGCAGGAAAATTAAAAATACACCAATCAATACATACAGGAGAAAAACCCTTCCCCTGCCCTCATTGTGACTATAGAACAACAACTGCAGGAAGCTTAAAACTACACCAATCAATACATACAGGAGAAAAACCTTACTCCTGCCCTCATTGTGACTATAGAACAATAACTGCAAGAAACTTAAAAATACACCAATCAAAACATACAGGAGAAAAACCCTTCGCCTGCCCTCATTGTGACTATAGAACAACAACTGCAGTAAGCTTAAAAAGACACCAATCAATACATACAGGAGAAAAACCCTTCCCGTGCCCTCATTGTGACTATAGAACAACAACTGCAGCAAACTTAAAAATACACCAATCAATACATACAGGAGAAAAACCTTACTCCTGCCCTCATTGTGACTATAGAACAACAACTGCAGGAAGCTTAAAAATACACCAATCAATACATACAGGAGAAAACCTTACTCCTGTTCTCACTGTGACTATAAAACAAGCAGAACTTCTGATTTTAAAAAACACCAATTAAAACATACAGGGGAAAAACCATACTCCTGCCCTCATTGTGACTATAGAACAACAACTGCAGGAAGCTTAAAAAGACACCAATCAATACATACAGGAGAAAAACCCTTCGCCTGCCCTCATTGTGACTATAGAACAATAACTGCAGGAAAATTAAAAATACACCAATCAATACATACAGGAGAAAAACCCTTCCCGTGCCCTCATTGTGAATATAGAACAATAACTGCAGGAAACTTAAAAAGACACCAATCAATACATACAGGAGAAAAACCTTACTCCTGCCCTCATTGTGACTATAGAACAACAACTGCAGCAAACTTAAAAATACACCAATCAATACATACAGGAGAAAAACCTTACTCCTCCCTCATTGTGACTATAGAACAACAACTGCAGGAAGCTTAAAACTACACCAATCAATACATACAGGAGAAAAACCTTACTCCTGCCCTCATTGTGACTATGGAACAATAACTGCAGGAAACTTAAAAATACACCAATCAATACATACAGGAGAAAAACCTTACTCCTGCCCTCATTGTGACTATAGAACAATAACTGCAGGAAGCTTAAAACTACACCAATATAAACATTCAGGAGAAAAACCGTATTCCTGCCCACACTGTGACTATAGGACTACAAGTACAAGTCTTTTAAAAAGACATCAATTTAAACACAGCAAAAAAACCAAACTCCTCCCCTCAATGTGACTTTAGGACAGACACCCATTACAGTAAAACTCCATTTAGATGACACCTCTCTACAAAAGACAGTTTTCATTTGCAAAATTACCATTTTTGCAATTTAGCCACTCTCCGGTAAGAGGACACCTCTCCATAAAGAACACTTTGGCTCTGCAATTAGGGGTCCTCTACAGGGTGGTACTACTGTATTTCATAATAGAACCTAAAACTTTCATACATTAGAAAACCCAGCAATGGCAAGTCTTCTTTTTTTCTTTCTTATCTCCACTCAATCACACTAAGGTATCAAGCTTGTAAAGCTTGAGACTTTTGATGGTGTGTGCTGGGGAAGAGTAGAGCTTATCAATAGATGAGTCAATAATATGTCTTGGGGTTGCAGGCTGAGAATTGCGACTTCATGTGACACCTTTCCAAATCACTTCTCACTTCGTGTCACAGCGCCACACCACAAAACTTTTGCACTTTTCACGCCAAAGACGCCTTCATGCCTGTGACACATCTCACCCCAAAGCGTGTCCACGTCGAAAGTCGCACTTTCACTCACATCTAAACCTGACATCACTAAATAACATTTTCACTAAGTCTAAACTAACTTCTAAGCACAACCACTTACAAATACTAAGAAAACTATATCTTTCAATTATAATAGAAAATTGTCCACCTCAACAAAAGAAGAGAGAGAAAATCAGTTTCAAGTAAATGACAAAAATAACAAACACCCCGCACGAGTGACCCCCCAATAATAGGATCCCTGAATCTATTTCAGTTACATATCCCCCGTCCAATGTCCTCTCTCCCCTCACAAAGCTATCATCTTGACCGCTATTTTAATGATCGCCATTTTATAGCACTACAGTAAAACCCCGCTAAGACGAACCATGGATATAACGAACCTTCCCTTATAACGAACCCATCGAAAATCCCAATTCCATTCCATTAAAATTACCATCTTTATAACGAACTTTTCACTTTTCAAACTAGCGAACTATCGCTATAACGAACCCAATTTTGGTCCCAAAATATTAAATTCTATCAAAAATACCATGCTTATAACGAACTTTTAATTTTAATTCTAAAATTCCAAAATTATAATTTTCAAAACTAATTAAAATTTTGTGTGAGCTCTAGCTCACAGATCGCAATTCAAAACAAAGAATTTAGCGACATTGGGTGTTTTTATTTACGTTCTATTTTTATACCTTTTAAAATATTATTAATAAAGTTTTTATTTAATTTTTACATATAAGGTGTACTTTTCTTGGATTTTTTTGAAATATGGGGGGCAGGTTGCATTTATACTAATTAAATTATCAGAGGAACTGATCAAAAAGGCAATATTTTCACATGATTTTGTTTTTATTTTAATATACAGCTTTAATATATAGAAATAGGTTAATTTTTAGGGGGAAAAAAGCAGCCAATATTAAGAGGTAGCCTTTTTTTTTTTTTTTTTTGCGCATGCCCTTTAATTATAACCTCAAAAAAAAAATTAAATACCCAAACCGTGGCTATAGTGAACCAAAAGTCCCGTCCCAATGGGGTTCACAATAGAGGGGTTTTACTGTATTTCACACAGACCATTTATATTTTTTCACAAATCTCACAAGCTCATTAATTGCAACACACACAACATATATGCAACACACAACATTTTACATGTTAATTGAGATCACAATACACAACATTTTAGTAACCAATCCAACCAATAAATTGAGCTTCTGAAATTTTGATTTATACAACCGACACAGCGCATCACAATTTATTATTGGTACAATACAATTAATTTCACAATCATATTTCACTGTGATTATAAAAAAAGAGCGTCTAAATAATTTTCATTATTCAACAACTAGAAAAAAGTACAGCTGCCAAACAGTTGTATGTCGCAATTATGCGATCATTAACGTGACCTCATTTTAAAAAAAGCTTTACTAACAATCACCAATTAAAACAACTTGGTAAAGTCTGATCTAGACTTTATAGCGCAAAAGAGAATTCATTCTCTACATATCACCATTTAGGACAAACGAAAATATCATTTCACATATTCCCAGTTTCAGAGTCATAGAAACACCGATATTTACCAAAGGGATATAATCTAGTTACACACCACAGTCCTAACTTCTCTTCAAGAGAAATACTTTTTGTTCAATTTTCCACTACCCAACATTTATCCAATCTTTAATAACCTTTAATTATATTTTAATTTTTGTATAAAATCTTGAATAATTATTTTTATTTTTACCTTTCAATTATATAATCAAATTTTTAATCCAACATTATTTTCAAAAAAATAAAAACTTTATTCATATTTACTTTTATTTTTCGATATTATTTTAGTATTGCCAAACATTGTTTCAAAAATCATTTTTAATTCTTAATTATTATATCTTTTATATAATACATGTTTGATTTTGTCCACTTACACTTTTTTTTACCCGCAATCATATTTCTATCTTTTTATTCACTATATTTTATATTTGTTTAAATACCTTTATTATATGACTATGTTTATCATCAACTATTAGGCATCTACAACAATTGTTTTCAACAATCCTACTCTCTAACCACTTCCCTATACTTTTCATCACTATATTTTTCAGCCATTGCTTCACATCAACGTAGAAAAACGACAGCACTGCTTGGCAATTTTTTTATTTCGTAATTTCAACAAACTCTTTGAACACAGTTCCCCAGATTTAAAATTCCCAACTTCTGGTCTGAACATGCTTCAAGAGTTCATTTCAATCATCCGCAGAGCACAATCACCAACGCATGCACAAAGCGTTCACAACTTTCTTACTTTTTTTTTTCCAGCTCTAGCGGACCACAATCAACCTTTAATTTCGAGTCAAGTCAGACCACCTACTGTCGCTACAACAATTCTACTTATCGCATGGCTCTATTTCACTCCTTTCCCAATCATATTCTTCAACAACTTTTTAACCCAATAACCCTAAAATTGTGACAAAGCACTGTAACCTTTATATAGGATCGCAAGTGAAACATTGCCTAGGAAGAAGCTCAAGTCTAAATCCTCGCTTTGCACCTGGATCTGAGTATTTGGTTTACAGGTGCACTCCTCCCAATTGCATATTATTTAACCCCTAACCCTTTCCAATGCCCGCCAATAATATCTTAGAATGTTTAATTCCTTTCACATAATCATATTATTATGTATTTAATTTAAGCAACGGTTTTATCTAAAAAATTATCTTTTTATATAACCAATATTATAACTTTTTAATTGAACAAGCTTTTTTTAATTATTTTCAGATATATCCAAACAAATCATCTTGTTATAGCCCTTTTTAACCCTCACAGTTTAAATTAATTATAAGAAATTTTAATTACATACCTGTGTTAGAGAGGCTTTACCCGCTTAAACCCGGATAAACCCTTTCACTCCCGGGGCACATCTATGGTAATTTAAACCAACAATCCCTTATTGTATATAACTTATAACAAGATTTTCATGTTGTATAATTGAAACACATCTGTAAATGATTATACGCATGATTGACATGTGTCATTACATCATCATATGTAATGTACTTTGTACAAACTGAGGCCAAATAGATTAATCAATGAGAATAGTTTATATTTATTCTGATAGATGGCACAAGCCATCAGCAACTTTCAGTTGCACGATAAGAAAATGTTTTTTTCATAATTTATGCACCTTATCCTAGTACAATATCATATTTTTGTACTATTTTTTTTCACATTTACTAAGTGTTAAACAAGGATAAGTTATAATAAAGATGATTAGGCACATTTTGAATTATATATTAGAAACAAGGTAATAAAGACAAATCTACATAAATAATGGGACATTTCAGTAACAGCGTTGTACCATCATCAAAGTATTGAATGAGAAAATATATTGCAGCATGATAAAGCACAATTTGGATTATAGATTATAATAAAAGAAAATAAGACCTAATCCAAATAATTTATTAGTGTGTGACGTTTCAGCAACAACATTGTCACCATCATGTTGTTGTTGTGACAAAAATGTTGTTGCCGAAACGTCACACACTAATAAATTATTTGGATTAGGTCTTATTTTCTTTTAATATTGCAGCATGTTTTAAATAGTTACTTTTATCAAATGTGTAAACAAGATGCTGTGATATAATTTCTCATTTAGTATTTTTGTCTGATGATGGTAACAACGTTGTTACCGAAATGCCATACACTATTTATTTGGCTTTGGTCTTATTACCTTGTGTTTATAATCTATAATTCAAATTGTTACCTTATTATAAATGTACCTGTAGAATCTGACTTAAAAAATTCTCCAATGGCCCCCGATTCTTGCAAAAGTCCAACCCCACCAGCGAGTGCAAGTAACCAAACGGGGCTCTGGCACACTTGTGAGTTCAAAGTCAAACTGATTTTAACATGTGTAGACATGTGTTGCACTTACAGTAAAAGCAGTCGCCAAACTTCTACCCACCATGATTATCATGGCCTGTACCATGTGTACTAGAGAGAAGCATCTGACTTTTGGCACTTATAAGGTGTTATACAGTATAACCTCCCTTTAGAGGACACCTCTCCACAAAGGACAGTTTTCATTTGAAAAATTACCATTTTTACAATTTAGCAACTCTCCGGTAACAGAACACCTCTCCCTAAAGGACACTTTGGCTCTGCAACTAGGTGTTGTCCTTTACAGAGAGGTATTTCTACTGTATTTAGCAACTCTCTCGTAAGAGGACACCTCTCTCTAGAGGACACTTTGGCTCTACAATTAGGTGTTGTCCTTTACAAGGAGGTTCTCCTGTACCTTCAATTGTTTCTTGCATTCACTCTAGTGGGTGTGTGAAGCAATATTTTTTTCAAACAGCATCAATGCAGATGATAGACACAATTTGAATTATAGAATATAAACACAAGGTAATAAGACCAAATCCAAATGAATAAATAGTGTGTGACATTTCGGTAACAGTGTTGTTACCATCTTCAGAGCTGTGGTAAAATTTCTCATTCAGTACTTTTGTCTGAAGATGGTAACAACGCTGTTACCGAAACATCACACACTATTTATTTATTTGGATTTGGTCTTATTACCTTGTGTTTTTTGCATCAATGCAGGTTTAGAGTGTGTATCTTGGTTTCCAGAAACAAAGACTACCAGAACAACCATCCAAAACATGTAGGTGTATTAAAAATAAAGAAGGCATCTCCTGACCACGAGCACATGTGCTTTTTAGATAGCAGAGCGCCATCTAGTGGAGCAAAAATAAGCTAAACGTTTATTTAGCTGCTCCGTGATATTTGGCCAACCCAATTTCTTGATAATTCAAGAAAAGCCATCCACGAACGCGTTTCGCGCTTTTGGCGCTCGTCAGCGTGGAGTAGGCTGTAACCACTGCGACCAAAAAGATTTTTGGTCCCAATGGCTTCCCGAGAATTCAAGAAATGGGTATTTAAGGCCAAATTTGCGTAAAGACGCTTAACACATGAAAAAACAATGGCGCTCTGCTATCTAAAAAGCACATGTGCTCGTGGTCAGTATATGCCTTCTTTATTTTTAATATCAACACCTGACCCACTTATCTTTTATTTTTTCTATTGTTTTTTCATGTAGGTGTATGGTCAGACCATTGAGAGAAAGAGACAATATCAAAAATGTTACGATGTACTAGAGCGCCATCTGTTATCAAATTATAAAACTATTTTAGAGGCGTAATATTCTTTTTAAAATAAAACAATTTCTACTGTCCTTACTGTGATGGAAAAATTAAAGGGAGGGCCTGGCTCATCAGTGGTGAACCCTCCCAGCGGTTTCGCCAGTTTAATTTACCATACCGCTGTTATATTGCATTTTTGGAACTTCCTTTTATAGGTGACTGTTGTAAGACTCTTGGAATGGGTATTTTAGAAGAACTATGGACATAAGCTTTTAGGACAGCAGAATTAAATATAATTATAAATATATAATATGCTTCGAGCAACCACTCTTCCGCAAATATCAAATTGTGTCTTTTATTAGAACAATAATGTTACGATGTACTAGAGCGCCATCTGTTATCAAATTATAAAACTATTTTAGAGGCGTAATATTCTTTTTAAAATAAAACAATTTCTACTGTCCTTACTGCGATGGAAAAATTAAGGGGAGGGCCTGGCTCATCAGTGGTGAACCCTCCCAGCGGTTTCGCCAGTTTAATCTACCATACCGCTGTTATATTGCATTTTTGGAACTTCCTTTTATAGGTGACTGTTGTAAGACTTGGAATGGGTATTTTAGAAGAACTATGGACATAAGCTTTTAGGACAGCAGAATTAAATATAATTATAAATATATAATATGCTTCGAGCGGTATGGTAGATTAAACTGGCGAAACCGCTGGGAGGGTTCACCACTGATGAGCCAGGCCCTCCCTTTAATTTTTCCATCGCAGTAAGGACAGTAGAAATTGTTTTATTTTAAAAAGAATATTACGCCTCTAAAATAGTTTTATAATTTGATAACAGATGGCGCTCTAGTACATCGTAACATTATTGTTCTAATAAAAGACACAATTTGATATTTGCGGAAGAGTGGTTGCTCGAAGCATATTATATATTTATAATTATATTTAATTCTGCTGTCCTAAAAGCTTATGTCCATAGTTCTTCTAAAATACCCATTCCAAGAGTCTTACAACAGTCACCTATAAAAGGAAGTTCCAAAAATGCAATATAACAGCGGTATGGTAGATTAAACTGGCGAAACCGCTGGGAGGGTTCACCACTGATGAGCCAGGCCCTCCCTTTAATTTTTCCATCGCAGTAAGGACAGTAGAAATTGTTTTATTTTAAAAAGAATATTACGCCTCTAAAATAGTTTTATAATTTAATATCAAAAATAGATTTATTTATTTAGTTTTCCCCATTGTACAAACATCAGTTGGAAGACAACAGTATAGACCCTCTTGTATACATACATTGTAACATCATTTTACCTGCTGTTGTATTTTTTTATATATCACACGTAACAAACAAACAGTGTTTAATACTTTTGTTTGAAAATGGTAACAACGCTGTGACTGAAACAGTCACCTATATATTAAGATTTGATCTTGTTATACCTCGTGTTTCTTACCTATATTTTATACAATCTTATTATTTTGAAAATAGAGCCCTCCATAAATAGATCTTTAATTAAATAAAAGGCATATATTGAATAGAAAAACAAAAGGTTATTTACTAATATTTCAGTTAGCTAATCGCCAACCTTTTTCAAGGTACAACAATTTATATATAGAGTAAAACTCCTCTATAGCAAACCTCAATGGGACTGAACCTGTTGTTCACTATAGCCATTGTTTGTTATAGCTATAGCTTACTGTTTTATAGAGAATTATTTCAAGGTTTGTTATAAAGGAAGGTTCACTATATCCCAGGTTTGTTTTAATGAAGTTTTACTGTATTCTCTTATCTCAGGTTTATCAACAACAAACAACAACAAAAAGCCTTTATTTAGGGTCACTGACCCTATACAGGATTCACATCTCAGGTTTATCTATTTTTAACAATCATCCAACGACAGCCACATGTTGAAACCTGTTAAACAGCCTTTCAGGGGACAGAGACAAAAATGAGTAGATACCACAATAGGGTTTATCCATTAAAAAAAACATATATAATATATCTATATATATAAAAATCAATGTTTGTATGTTTGTTTGTTTGTATGTTTGTTTGTTTTAATCTTTGGTTTGGGACCCAATTTCTAATAAAATTTCCTGTAAGATGTTCTTTTGGAGAGTTAATCTTTTTTGTTATAAATTTTGAAAAGCAGTTTGTATGTCCGGTATACAAATTCGCAGTAGTTCACTAATTCAAACCAAAATTTCCATACATAGGTAAAAAACACGGGGAAGACGATAGGCTATTTTTAAAAATATATAAATCAATTATTAAAACTATATATTCAAATTATTCTACTTAGCTCACGAACAGCGCCCTCTATCAAAGATTAGATTAAATTATGCTGATGCAAACAAATAGATAATGCTAATAACAAACAATTATTTTAAAAAATCTTATCTAAATACATATCACTCGGGTAGATATGCACACGGGTCAATCCCGGGGCGAAGCCCGAGTCACCCGTCTAGTTAGATAATAAAAAGGCATATATTGGATTTAATAAAAGAATTAATAAATCCAATATATGCCTTTTTATTATCTAATGAATTAAATATGGATTGCTCTATTTTCAAAACAATATATAATATATGTTCCGTTCTCATGTGAAGGCCTGTCTCATCAGTGATAAACCCTACCAGCTGGGTGCTTCACTAATTTTTACTCATTCTGTGCAGTGAAGAGAAAAATTATCATTATAAAACTAAGAGTATATATTGTCAAAAAATTGTTTTATACTAATTAACAAAACCATTTTTATATATATTCTCTAAAGGAAAAAAAATATGCTCTCTAAATATATATATATAAAGAATATATAACATTTTAGTTACAAAACATTTTTTTTTTGCTTATCCCTAGTACATGTGGTACAGGCCATGATATAATCATGGTGGGTAGTTAGCGACTGCTTTTACTGTAAGCGCACCACATGTCTACACATGTGAAAAGCAGTTTGACTTTGCACTTACAAATATGCCAGAGCCCCGTTTGGTTTTTGCAAGAGTCGGGGGCCATTGGAGCATTTTTTTTTTATTTAAACAGAAAAAAGTGTCCAATGCGGGAATCGAACCCGGGTCATAGTGGTCGAAAACCAAACGGTTTAACCAGCCTTCCACCGACCCCCCGTTACAAAACATAAAAGTTTTCAAAGAAAACACCTAATATAGAAATAACAAACTTTACTAAATTGGGATTCAGTGAAAAAAAAATGCTAAAAAATGAGAAATCTCATATTAAAGATATAATAATACATCCACTAAAAAAAATATGGCATCTAAGAAAATAGACTAGAAGTACTAAAAATAGAGCACAACTTACAAGCAATATACAGTAAAACCTCAATATAGTGAACCAGGGATTAGTAGTAAAAATTAGTAACAATGGAGTGGTTCAGAAGCCATGTGAAACTATGTTTCAACTTCCTATGGGATGATTTCAGATATATTTCTGAAGCAGATCTTAGACATGTCTCTGACCTAGGAAAAAAAAAACAACAAGCAAAAACAAATTTAAAAAAAAAAAAACTTTAATAACTAAAAATTTTATTCCATATTAAAAATGTAATAATAATATATTTTATTCTTAACAAGGCTTACAAGGTAACAAGGACCCAAATAAGTGATTTCTATGCGATATTTCATTATACATTAGAACCTCCATGAGAGGACACCGTACTAGAGGACACCTCTCTATAAAGAACAGTTTTCATTTTCAAAATTGCCATTTTTACTATTTAGTAACTCTCGAGTAAGAGGACACCTCTCTATAAAGAACAGTTTTCATTTTCAAAATTACCATTTTTACTATTTAGTAACTCTCCAGTAAGAGGACACCTCTCTATAAAGGACAGTTATCATTTTCAACATTACTATTGGCCTACCTGAAGCAAGAGAATCTACCACCCAACTAGACGAAAGAGACCTCCTCCATACCATCAAAACCCAATGCCTGCAGGAATGGAAATCTGATGCTACACATATGACTGGTACAGAGCAGGAGGGACAAGCACCGGTTCTGTCCTCCCAAGAGAACAACAGTCTTTGATTTCCAGACTTAGGTCTGGTCATCTACGGACAATGACTTTCCAGAATGGTTGCAAGGTTTTCCCACTATGTACTAAGTGCAATTCTCAGCCTGCAACCCCAAGACATATTATTGACTGTATTGACTCATCTTTGGATGAGCTCTACTCTTCCCCGGCAGACACCATTAAAAATCTCAAGCTTTACAAGCTTGATACTTTAGTGTGATTGAGTGAGATAAGAAAGAAGAAGAAGACTATTTAGCAACTCTCCAATAAGAGGACAACTCTCCCTAAAGGACATTTTAGCTCTGTAATTAGGTGTTGTCCTTTACAGAGGGGTAGTTCTACTGTAACAGTGCTATTACTATTCTGAGACTACAGTATAGAATAAAAATATTATGTCTCTATTCATGATAAAAATTGTGAAAAATTACAAACCAATTTAAAATTTTCAGTTATAAAAAAATCAGTTATAAAAAAAGTATTAAAATTACATATATATTCTCACAATGAGTATCTTTTTTATTTAAAAAACGCTATCTATATATCAATTATAAATATCCACGCTGCGCGCGTTTGTTTTTGTAAATATTTCTGGTAGGATAAAGTTGATATTTTAATAAGCCCGTTGAAGAGTGATAATCGCTTGAAAGCTAGCGTTTTTTTAATAAAAAGAAACTCATTGTGAGGAAATATTTGTAATTTTAAAAAAGGATTATGTGTAGTGATAACTAGCAAAATATCACATTCAGAACCATTTATTTGGGTTTTATTACATCAGATCACATATTTAAAATTTGAACTGTATCTTTATAACAACAACAACAACAATAATATACGGAGATATGTAAAAAAAAAGTTGTACATAAAACGTGATAACAAAAAAAAAGTCTATCAACCAATTAAATTAGAAGGGCAGTAAAAAGTGTTACAAGATGTCTAATTAAAAAAAAAAGTCTAAAAGAATGGTTAGGTACAAACACAAGATAACAAAGACCAAATCAAAATAAATTGTGTGTGACAGTAACAGCGTTGTTACCGAAACGTCACACACTATTTATTTGTATTTGGTCTTTGTTACCTTGTGGTGAACATGAAGAAGGATGTTGTGTCTATTTCATGACAGGCATGGCTACAGCTGCTTTGGAGTGTTTGGCATCTTCTGCTCTCCACATCTGGGTGACTGTCTTCAGCTGGGTGTAGAAGTTGAGGCCCTGCACAGTTCAGCCAGGTTGGGACATGATCTCCTGTTGGACATAATATTGAACATAAGACAAAAAATGCTTTTGGGAGAGAGGCTGCTACTTATCATAAAACTGCTTGAGGAGCATGAACTCATTGAATTTGTTTAATCTTTACAAAAGGAGATAAGAAACAACAACAAGACAAAAATGTAACATCTATATCCACTCATAGACAAAGTAAGTTTTACCTTTCAGCACGTATATCAGGATTCAGACAATAACTCTGAAAGATATTACAGTGACCTTTATTGAAGATACACGAGATAACCAAGTGTGAACAAAATACACTCATGGACAAAACTCAAGTAAGTTTTACCTTTTACCATATATATCGGGATTCAGACAATAACTCTGAAAGATATTACAGTGAACTTTATTGAAGATACACGAGATAACTAAGTGTGAACAAAATACACTCATGGACAAAACTCAAGTAAGTTTTACCTTTTAGCATGTATATCAGGATTCAGACAATAACTCTGAAAGATATTACAGTGACCTTTATTGAAGATACATGAGATAGCCAAGTGTGAATAAAATTGTCTCTGTCTCCTTAAAATAATTGATGACTGGTGGCATCTAATACTTTCCACTTCCTTAAAATTTTGTCCAAGAGTGTATAAGAGCAATGAAGTTCCAATGTTTCTTTGAAATCCAAATGAAATAAACTTCTACTGTGTCCTTACTACAATGAAAAATAGCGGGAAGGTTTGGCTCATCAGTGGGGAACCCTCCCAGCAGTTTTTCCAAATTTAATCCAACAGACTGCTTTTAGAGCTCTAAAAGTATTGGATGATTCAGCTTATATAGGCAGCAATGAAGAGGGTAACAACGTGGTTACCGAAAGGTCACACATTATTTATATGGATTTGTTCTTATTTGCCTTGTGTTTCTAATCTATATTCCAATTTGTGCCTTATCAGAATAGGATGCAGAAACCAGCAGAGTCCAGGAAAGAGGAAGATCTTCTTTTTCTTTCTTATCTCCACTCAATCATATCAGGGTATCAAGCTTGTTTGACAACCATCATGACTGTGTGAAGTATAATGCGTCTGTCTGCCTTTGTCATTAAGACTGGGAGCACTACTCAGAGACATAGCTCCAAAAGAAATGGCAGCCTCTGACTTGAGGAACAGACACCATGTGCATCTGCTCCTAACATGGAGTACAAACGCTGCTCATCCTGTATCTCTGGATTAGGAGCCCTTACAGGGTACTATCAGCCGGGCCAGCTGAACCCAGGTTTTTTAGTGAACTTGTTACTGCTCCCCCTCCTCCTTTTTTATCTGGGCTTGGGACCGGCAAAGGTGGAGTTAGAGGAAGATCTAACCAGTAAGAGCCATCAGTGAAAGATGTAATACTCACAGCCTTGCCCATGAAGTTGGCGTCTCCCAGGAAGGAAGCTCTGGATCCAGTGAAGGAGAACATGGGGAGTGGGACTGGGATGGGCACATTCACTCCAACCTACCACACAACTACCTGCTGTCAGGGCCATGATAATCATAGGGAGGGTGGCAGTAACATACACTCTCTATGTATACACCACATCTGTCTACACAACTAGAGGCAGCTTGAAGCTTTGCACTAAGAGGTGACAGAGTGCCATTTGTTTACTTACACTCCCTACCTATTTATACCAATATGTACTTGAAGTATCAATTTTTTTTTAAATCCAATATCAATTTCTAATATTTGAAAAAAAAAAGAAGATATTCACTACACTCATGAACACAAGGTAATAAGACCAAATCCAAATAAATAAATAGTATGTGACGTTTCGGTAACAGCGTTGTTACCATCTTCAGACAAAAGTACTGAATGTAGATGTCTGAAGATGGTAACAACACTGTTACCGAAACGTCACACACTATTTATTTATTTGGATTTGGTCTTATTACCTTGTGTTTATAATCTATAATCCAAATTGTGTCTTATCTACACTCATGAACAAAACTTGTGGAAGTCTTTGATGTAACCGGACATCTATTTTTTTTTTTTTTAAGGAGACAGAGGGGCAATTTTGTTCACTCTTGGTTATCTTGTGTGTCTTCAATATAGGGGTCACTGTAATATCTTTCAGAGTTATTGTCTGAATATCCCGATATACATGCTAAAAGGTACAACTTCCTTAAGTTTTGTCCATGAGTATATAATAGAATATCTCCATTGTACTCTTGACCATTGATATCTATAAAAAGTACCAGAAGGACCAGAGCCAACATACATTTAAGAACTAAACCGTTCAAGAAGGACAATCTAACCCAGCAAGTCTATCCAAGAAAGACCCACCTGTCCCACATCAATCTTGTTGGTGAAGGTGTGTGCAGTGGCCCCATTGGTGGTAAAGATGGCTGTGCCGTTGCCATAGGGGTTGGTATTGATGAGGTCTATGGCATCATCCAGGGTGTCCACTTCCAGCCCAACCAGCACAGGACCAAAGATCTCTTCCTTGTAGCATCTCATGGAGGGCTGCCACAGTCACGGGTTGTCTAGGTGGTTTGTACAGCTATGTGTGCAGGTATGTACACATGTATGTTGATGTAAGCCTCACTGATCTGGCCTGTTTGGCGGACAAATAGTTTATACATATTGGAATAGATGGCATCACATTCAATTTCTCGAACAGGTTCAAAGATGTTCCTTTCTCAATTTTCTCTGTAAAGGACAACACCTATTTGCAGAGTTAGTGTCCTTTAGACAATTTTATTGATTCTTCTAATTAGTTGCTATTGAAAAAAAAAATTATGATAAATAAAGGGGTAAATAAAGGATAAATAAAATGTCTTTAGGAAGGAGGCTTCCTCTCCTTGAGAGAGAGGTGCCCTCTTTATAATGGAGAACAGCTAATTAATAAAAATGATAATTTTGGCAATAAAAACTGCCCTTTGTAGAGAGAGGTGGTCTCTAGCGAGAGTGTTCTCTCATGGAGGTTCACTGTAATACTATAAATTCTACCAGCACAAACATCCTGTATGAACAGTTTGTAGTTATGCCCTCTGCTGTATATAGTTGAAATCACTACAT
The DNA here is from genome assembly GCA_030710605.1 of Cordylochernes scorpioides. Classification (NCBI taxonomy): domain Eukaryota; kingdom Metazoa; phylum Arthropoda; class Arachnida; order Pseudoscorpiones; family Chernetidae; genus Cordylochernes; species Cordylochernes scorpioides. The sequence continues at coordinate 79,377,601 of CP092877.1, forward strand.
GACACCACCAGAATGTGGCGATGAAGAGAACACCCACCTTGACTCCAGTAAGGATGGTGGGTCCCACAAAGTTGCCGTTGCTGTACTGCGGGGCCACCTCCACCTTACGACCGTCCAGTTCCAGACGAGCCCCTTCTTCCACCCCACTCTGGATCAGCTCAAGGATCCTCTTCTTGGCCTCCGGGGAGATGACAGGCCCCAGGTCTGCTCCGGGCTCATGGCCTGCACCATGACAGGTGTGAGGTAGTTTCTCCCATGTAAATAAGTGCGGAGAGACTTGGCTGTCTAGCTATTATCTATACATTCTGGACATTCCATTCACTACACAATGTTTGGCCAAGTCTCTAAAGCCACAGAGCAACTATGGTCACCAGCTATAATCCTTGTTGACAAATTACACAAGATATTGTGAGCCTTCTTGTGGAAGACTAAAATCAAGGCCTCCCTAGATTGATTAAAGCCATAGCCACAAACTATAATATTCACATGAGCTTGCTGAATTCATAAATATCATCCCAACCTGCTAGATTCCAGAAATAATGATGGTAGACTCAATAGTTTTGTTACATTCCTTAAAAGAAAATCGAATACAGTAGAACTACCTCTCTGTGAAGGACAATACATGGTTACAGAGCCAAAGTATCCTCCAAGGAGAAAGTGTCCTCTTACCAGAGCTGCTGCTAATTTGTGACAAAAGACTACCATTTCTTATGTTTAAAATGCACACCCAGGTACAAGCAATAATGGGTGAATAAACAGCAACATGTGGTTTTACTGAGTAAATTGCTCCAACAAAACTTAAAGAAAGAGTCAAGAACATTTTAGTGAAGTCAAGGTCAGAAGGTTAAGAAGGTGTTGTTGTTGTTGTTTCTTATCCCTTTGTGTAAAGATTACACGAATTCCGTGAGTTCATAATCTCATGGAATGGGTATAAGGGTGCAGCTTTCGTTGATCATGGCATATGATCCAGGCACACTTTAGTGAAAGTCTGACTTTGCCTGTAGTTTGAGGCCGTTCCTAACATGGAAGCCTTTGCTGCCGACTCTAACATGAGTACAGACGCAGCTCTTCCATATCCCTGGAATGGGACCCTTGCTGAGGTTCATCAACTGGGTCAGTTGAACTCAGAATTTTTAAAGAGGTTAAGAAGGAAGATGACCTTACCAGCATTGACCTTGAGTTTCTTGGCTCTCTCCACCAGCTCCGGGATCCACTGACGAGCCTCTCCCACGAACACTGCGGTGGACAGGGCCATGCACCGCTGACCTGCCGCTCCGAAGGCCGCTCCTACCAACTGTCCCACACACACCACTTGTTACAACTGGGCTCGTATACACCGAGGAAATAGAGGAACAGAATTCTCCTTGGAAATTTTGCCGGGAGGAAATTGATCTATGTTGTTGTTTCTTATCCTCTTGTGTAAAGATTACACGAATTCCATGAGTTCATGCTCCTCGAGCTGTTTTATGATGAGCAGCGGCCTCTCCCAAAGGTCCTGTTTAGTACATCTAATGCAAGCCAAAATGTGTTCTGGAGCAAATTGATCTATGAAAACAAAGGTCACCTCTCCCATCAAAATAAACGTCAAAACTAGATGTCATCTATCTGTCAAAGATAGTTTTGTGGCTTTGTCACCAACCCAAGGACACTAGTTTGCAATGACGGTCAATAGATGGCATTTAGTTTTGAAAGGAGAGGTGCCCTTTGCTTTTATAGAATTCTCCTTATTTTAATAAAAACATCCATTGTATTGTTTTGGAAATGCAATATACACCCATGGATACAACTTGAAGAAGTGGAAATTCGAGTGGCGATGCAAGTTATTTGTGCTCTCCCCATTCTCAAACAGCTGCTACCTCTTTTAAAATGTCCTAGCCAGTTGTTTCTTTCTCTCTTATTTATATTTTTTTCTCCCCAACACTTAGTGTAACCATATTCATTACACTCTGGGGACACAGTGTTATTCACTGTTGATATTTAAAAAATTAAATTATTTATTAAAAAATTTATTATTATTAAAAAATAATAATAAAAAATAAAATAAAATGGGGCTCTGGCACATTTGTAAGTGCAAAGTCGAACTGCTTTTCACAGTGTGTGTAGAGATGTGGTGCATTTACAGTAAAAAGCAGTCGCTAACTTCTACCCACCATGATTATCATGGCCTGTACCACGTGTACTAGGGATAATTAAAAAATAAATAAATAAATTTGATTGTCACAACTGCCCAAAAAAAAAAAGCAATTTGCTTTTTACATGTGTAGACATGTGGTGCACTTCCTACAATACATGTGGTTCACTTACAGTACATGTAATGTAAAAGTACAGCAAAAGACAATTGCTAAATATGATCATGGCCTGTACTACATGTACTAATAAAGTAAATAAGCATAAAATAACAAGGTAAGTTAAATGATAAGGCACAATTTGGATTATAGATTATAAACACAAGGTAACAAAGACCAAATCCAAATAAATAATTGTGTGTGAACTTTTGGTAACAGCATTGTTACCATCTTCAGACTGAAATGAAAGTGAAGTACATTTGTCTGAAAATGGTAACAACACTGAAACGTCACGCACTATTTATTTATTTGGATTTGGTGTTATTACCTTGTGTTTAAGGTATGTTAAAGATATTTTATGAGAGAAGTAAGTATAGGGGGGAGTTTAGGTGAGGCCTACCTGGTTAAGTGTATGTTCTTTATTGGCATCTGGCATGATAACTCCATGGTTCTTTGCACCCTGCAAGGTAAACCAAGGTTAGGTTGGTCGGATTTGGTTTGGAATATGTACCTACCATGTTACATTGGACTCTTTTTCCTTTCTTGGAGCCCCGCTCGTAGATGTATTGTCCCTATACATTCAACATGGATGTGTGAACCTCCATCTAAATGTGCCATAATGTGTTTGTAGACTCACAGCTCTGTCTGATCCCACGAAGGAGATGGCTTTGATATCGGGATGGTCACAGATGAAATCCACAGCTGGCCACACATAGCAGCCGTTGTTAGTGATGACAATTGAAGCAATGGACAGTGACATCTGGTAGGGAAAAAAAGAATCAAATACAAACTAGTAAGCTGTGTGTGTCAATGTATAGTAGCATTGATGTCATTAATTATCTAAATAGATATGGGTCACTTCTCCCGTCAAAATAGACGTCAAAACTACGGGAGAGGTAACCCATATCTTTTTAGATCAATATCCTCCCGGCAAAATTTCCATCTATGTCATTAATTATTTGTAAAATAATCTAATTGATCTAAAATATGGGGGGGGGCAGTAATACATAATTTTGATAAATTTACCCTTCATCACTATATACAATCACTATGTACATGTCATCAGTAGCGTCTGTACTCCAAGTTAGGAGCGGCTGCACAGGGCGACTGTTCCTCATGTTAGAGGCGGCCATTTAATACCAGGTCAAAGTCCAAGTTACACCTCTCTGTAGGTGACCTCAGGGAAATACTGGATAAAACCAGCGCTTTAACGTAACTGGCATATAACCTATATGGAGTCGTGAGGATAAGTAAAAAAAAAAAAAACTATGTACATATGGTACAGGCCATGATAATCATGGTGGATAGAAGTAGGCAAATGCCTTTATAGTGTAAAATATGTCTACATATGTGAAAAACAGTTCGGCTTTTGAATTTACAAGTGTGCCAGAACCCTGTTTGATTACTTGCAATTTCTCGTGTGGTTAAACTTTTGCAAGAATGGGTGGTTATTGGAGCATTTTTTTTAAATTAGGTAAAAAAGTGTAAAGTTCTACAAGCTTGATACCCTCAATATGATTGTTGCGTGGAGATAAGAAAGAAGAAGAAGCGACCATTTGTTCAAGTATTCCAATACCTTTGTGTTGGCCATGGATGACATTAACCACCCCCTGGGGAATTCCGGCTTCCTTCACAAGCTCCATGAGTATCATGGCTGCTCCGGGATCCCTCTCTGATGGCTTCAGTACGAAGGTGTTTCCACACACCAGAGCGAGAGGGAACATCTGAACACATCAATCATATACAGTTAAACCTGTCTATAGCGCCTACCTCTCTATAATGGCCGATTTTAAATACGTAGTACGATGCGATTTACATTAAAAGTGACCTGTCTATAGCACCCCCTCTCTATAGCACCCTATTTTGGTGAGTCCCAAGAGGGGGCGCTATAGACAGGTTTAACTGTATCTTGTTACTCACAAGGCATAAATAGTTTGTATCAATTGGTAGTTTGAAGAGGAAAGAAATGATACATTTAAACCTCATGTTCCAAGCCAAAGTGGTCTTCTTAGAGTTGGTGGGCTCTGGCACACTTGTAAGTGCAAAAGCCGAACTGCATATGTAGACATGTAGTACACTTACAGTATAAAAGCATTTCTTTATCAATCATGAGGAGTCTTTCAGCTGAAAGAGTCTCTGATGAAAGACCACATCCAGGAGAGATCTAGTTTAACTGTTTTTTTTTTAGGATGGGGTCTCTCACAAGAGACTTTCCTGTATTACAGAAATGTCTATTGTCCTGCAGGCACAACAATAGAGTGGGAGCAGACAATAAGAAGAAGCACCACCTACCCAGAGAGGAATCATAGCGGGGAAGTTGAAGGGGGTGATCCCTGCGCACACCCCCAGAGGGAGGCGGTAGGAGTGGGTGTCCATGTTGGCAGCGATGGAGGGCAGTGTCTCCCCCAGTCCCAGGGTGGTGGCGCTGCAAGCATGCTCCACCACCTGGAGACCTCTGAAGACATCTCCCTCAGCATCCATCAGTGTCTTGCCCTGCTCCAGAGTGATGTTCTCTGCCAGTCGTTTCTGCAGACACCCATTGTTGTCAGAGAGGCAGTCTCCCAGAGAGAGATATTGTTATATTTAACATGCTGCTAACTATCTATTGCTATTAATGATGACAAGCTTATGTGTTGGATCAATTATTTTATTGATAACCTTATTATTTCATCGAAGCTGATCTTTTAGTAGCCATAAGTCTCTAGAAACTTCCTATCCAGTTTCAAGAGACCTGTTTATGATAAGGTACAATTTGAATTATAAAAGTAATACGGCCAAATCTAAATCAATGACGAAGAAGGTCTCTTGAAACTGGATAGGAGGTTTTTAGAAACCATTGGCTCCTAAAAGAAGATCAGGCTTAATGAAATACAGTTAAACCTGTCTATAGCGCCCCCTCTAAATAGCGCCCGATTTTAAATACGTAGTACGATGTGATTTACATTAAAAGTGACCTGTAAATAGGAAAATATAACGATGATTGAAGAGGAGTGTCGTATAAGAACTTTATTCTCAAGCTTTCAGACGTATGCGTTGACCTCTCTATAGCACCCCCTCTCTATAGCACCTTATTTTGGTGAGTCCCAAGAGGGGGCGCTATAGACAGGTTTAATTGTATTAGAAAATATAGCAATACAATATATGATCCTAGATAAGAGCTCATCACCATTAAGTACTTTCACATAAGGAGTGCTATATATTTGTCACCCAATAGAAAGGTTGCTGGTGTGGAACTCACCATATTGGACCTGATGAGATGCTGGAGACGGAACATGGTCTGCTGTCTGCTGAGGATGGTGGTGTTGGACCAGCTGAGGTAGGCTTCCTTAGCTGCAGCCACGGCAGCTTCCATCTCTGTCTGGGTGGACTGGGGCACTCGGGTCACTACCTCGTTGGTGGCCTGCATCCCATCCTTCTTGTTACATGTGCTGTGTAGTACAAACTGGATTCCTCATACTGCTTTCTCACAATATTTTAAATATGATAAGTCACAATTTGGATTATTAATATATACAGTTAACAGCGTCATAATCAATTCTGTCACCGTTTGCTTTTGTGAATGGAATAAATACCCAAATATGGCCATTTCTCATAACCATTGGTGGTTCAGTGGTAGAATGCTCGCCTGCCACGCGGGCGGCCCGGGTTCGATTCCCGGCCGATGCATTTTTTTTTTACAATTTTTAAAACTCATTTATATATTATACAAGAATGACATCCACGGCGCCAATTTATAATTGTAAGGAATAGTATTTGAATAAAAACATTCAATCGGGTAAAACACGGGCGTTGCCCGGGTCATTCGGCTAGTAGATTATAAACACAATGTAATAAGACCAAATCCAAATAAATTAATAGTGTGTGATGTTTCGGTAATAATGTTGTTACCGAAATGTCACACACTATTTATTTATTTAGATTTGGTCTTATTACCTTGTGTTTATAACCATCTAAACACTAAGAAAGAAAGAAATTTAAAAAATGGCATCTCCTTATCATGCAACTAAAAGTTGCTGATGGCTTGCGCCATTTATCAGAATAAATATCAACTATTCTTCGATTTTTAATTATTCCCGAATTGTGGCCAAATACCCATTCTTGATCAATACAAAAAAGCTAACCACGTACAGGTTTCGGGCTGTTGCCCCTTTTCAGCGTTTTGCAAGCTTCACCTCAAAGACCCAAAAAACTGGTCATTCAGGCATCCTGATAAATCATGAAATGGGTAGTTATGGCCAGAATTGTGTGAGAACACGAAACAATGTGAAAAAAATAGTACAAATGTGATATTGTACTGGGATATGATGGATATATTAAGAAAGAAAAAAAAATGGAAATTTTGCAGGGAGGATATGGATCTATAAAAATAAAGGTCACCTTTCCCGTCAAAACTGGATGCCATCTACTGACTGTCATCACTTTGATCCATTAGATCCCTTGTGGATCTCATGGAATAAAGTCCGCCTTGGACTGACGAGGTCCATTAGACAGAAACCATGGTCTCTAGGTGGGCGTTTCTCAGTTTGCCAAAGCTGGTGTGGTGGCTTTTTCTACTTACCTGAGACAGCTATTTTGCGGTGATGATCAAAAGATGGTATCAAGTTTTGACATCTATTTTGACGGGAGAGGTGACAGAGCACAGATGTGGTCACGATAATCATGGTGGATAGGAATTTGCAGCTGTGGTTTGCATCTGTGTACTTAGAGTACAAGTACTTAATGCCAGAGAGAGTCACCCACCAAGATTATCATGGTATAGTATTTTCTTGTATTTCCTGTATACTATGTGTATCCTGACTTGGAGCTGATATGATGATCAAAATGCACTAAGACCCCAAATCTGATAAATATACATTTTTATACGATGCTATATGTTATGATAGATTAAACTGGCGAAACCTTTGAGAGGGTTCACCACTGATGAGCCAGGCCTTCCCATTATTTTATCATTGCAGTAAGGGCAGTAGAAAATCATTTTATTAAAAAAAGAAAAAGAATCATACGCATAAAAAAAAAAGTTCAAATTTCTTATATATTTTTACAATACACGAGGTTTATTTTAGTAATAATTAGAAAGTGGCATTGCAATGATCACACCAAAGATGGTAGCAAATAGTGTTAGTAAAAGTTAATAGAATTTACTAATTTTGGATTTGGTTCTGTTATCTTCCAGAATTTTCAAATATACTCTAGTTATAAAGCACACAATTTGGATTATAGATTATAAACACAAACGTAATAAGACCAAATAAATAGTGTATGACATTTCGGTAACAGCGTTGTTAGCATCTTCAGACAATCTAAAAAAAAAATTTTTAAGTGTTTTTTTTTTCCACTTTTAATTCTAAGAATAATATTCTGTATTTCTCAGAAAACCATCTTCTTCTTATCTGCTATCTTGTTTTACACACTTGATAACACAGTAACTATTTAAAACATGCTGTGGTAAAAATTTCTCATTCAGTACTTTTTGTCTGAAGATGGTAACAACGCTGAAACGTCACACACTATTTATTTGGATTTTGGTCTTATTACCTTGTGTTTTTTTAAGGTGATCAAGATGTGTCGAGTACAAATCTTGGGGAATGTTAACTGGGAATTGTGGAAGAACTCTCCTTGAACTCAGGGGAAGAAGTATCAACAGAGAGCGGATGATAACCTTGGAGAGACATGTGATAAGATCCCAGACTGGGACGTCTGATTAGGTCCATATCTGACTGGAAGGTATGGGGGCAAGGGGAAAAAAATGGGGAAATAGCATTTCATACTTCATGTTTTTTTTTTATGATAAGATATACAAAATGGCTTATATAGATTAGAAACAAAAGTGAATAAATAATACAAATGTGATATTATACTGGGATAAGGTTAATAAATTAAGAAAAAAAAAAAGGTATCTCCTTATAGGGCAACTGAATAAATTTGTTTCTCTTTGATTTACAGACTTAAGTCTGGTCATCTACGGACAATGACTTTCCAGAATGGTTGCAAGGTTTTCCCACTATGTACTAAGTGCAATTCTCAGCCTGCAAACCCCAAGACATATTATTGACTGTATTGACTCATCCATTGATGAGCTCTACTCTTCCCCGGCAGACACCATCAAAAGTCTCAAGCTTTACAAGCTTGATACCTTAGTGTGATTGTGTGGAGATAAGAAAGAAGAAGACTAAGTGCAATTCTCAACCTACAACCCCAAACCATTAAATGTATTGTCTCATCCATTGATGAGCTCTAGTTATTCCCAGCAGACACCATCACAAACTCTACATGCCTGATACCCTTAATGATTGTTGAGTGGAGATAAGAAAGAAGAAGGTTAGAGATAGTAAACTAGATAGCTAAGTCCTATTATCTCCCATTTTTTCTTTACCCTTTTAAGTATCTATTTAAGATAAACTGTTATCTATGTTTATAGTAGTCCAATTAAATATCTGGTTGCAAGGTGTTCCCACTATGTACTAAGTGTCAACCTGCAACCCCAAGACATATTATTATTATTATTTTTTTTTGCTTATCCCCAAGAATAAGAAAATGCCTTTTTTTTTTATAAATGTATTCTGATAGATGGCACAAGCCATCAGAAAATTTCAGTTTCCCTATAAGGAGATGCTTTTTTTTAATAAGGTTACAATGTCACATTCAAATCGATAAGTTATGTGTTGATGGATTCAAGCCATATTATTGACTGTATTGACTCATCCATTGATGAGCTCTACTCTTCCCCGGCAGACACCATCAAAAGTCTCAAGTTTTACAAGCTTGATACCTTAGTGTGATTGAGTGGAGATAAGAAAGAAGAAGAAGAAACATAAGGTAACAATGTGAAAAAAATTGTACAAATGTGATATTGTACTGGGATAAGATTCATAAATTAAGAATAAAAAAAGCATCTCCTTATTAGGGCAACTCAATACATTTTTTCCGATAGATGGCGCAAGCCATCAGAAACTTTCAGTTGCCCTATAAGGAGATGCCTTTTTTCTTTTTTTAATAAATTTATTCGGATAGATGGCACAAGCCACCAGCAACTTTCAGTTTCCCTATAAGGAGATGCTTTTTTTTAATAAGGTTACAATGTCACATTCAAATCAATAAGTTATATGTTGATGGTTCGGTAACAATGTTGTTACCATCATCAGACAAAAGTACTGAATGAGAAGAAATATTCCAGAGCATGTTTTTTTAAATAGGTAGTACTCAATTTTTCTATTCTTGTGTGACCTGGATATTTGGTGATTTGAGCTCCAAGAGAACCTGGGTTACCTCAATATTTTTCTTTGCTTATTCAGTACTTTTGTCTGAAGATGGTAACAAGGCTGTTACTGAAACCTCCAACACTATTTATTTATTTGGATTTGGTCTTGTTACCATATGCATCATATTATTTTATTTCCTTATTGAGTACTTTTGTCTGAAGATGGTAACAAGGCTGTTACTGAAACCTCCAACACTATTTATTTATTTGGATTTGGTCTTGTTACCATATGCATCATATTTTTTTATTTCCTTATTCAGGACTTTTGTCTGAAGATGGTAACAACGCTGTTAGAGAAATCTCACACACTATTTATTTATTCGGACTTGTTACCATACGCCTCAAAATACCATATGCTTCATGTTTTTTCTCTAAAAGTCTTCATTTTTGTATTTATACTCAGATAGTGTGTATGGAACGCTTCACGATTTTGCGTGTCATCCTTGCGCAGGGGCCATGCTAATCTTCTCTGTATCGTTCCAATTTTAGTATATGTACCGCCGAACAAGCGTGTACTCAGATAGTGTGTAGTAAGGAATTAGTTAGGAGAGTCATCTGGTCTCCTGGTGGTGGTCTCTTACTGGAGGTTAGGATTTGGTCTTATTATCTTGTGTTCCTAATCTGTAATACCCAAAAATTATGACTTTATCATTACATGAATACACCTATTTAGATGGCTTATACTTTAAGTTATATTATACATACACTTGTAGAAATATAAACACAAGGGAATAAGACCAAATCTAACTAAATAAATAGTGTGTGATGTTTTAGAGTTGTTACCATCATCAGACCTTCATTACTTTTGTTTGATGATGGTAACAATGCTGTTACCAAAACGTCACACACTATTTATTTATTTGGATTTGGTCTTGATTACCTTGTGTTTCTAATCTATAATCCAAAAATTGTGCCTTATCATTGCATGGATATACATATGTAGAAGGCTTATACTGTGTAAGTTACATTATACACACATTTAGAAACATAAACACAAGGTAATCAAGACCAAATCCAAATAAATAAATAGTATGTGACATTTCAGTAACAGCATTGTTATCATCATCAGACATTCAGTACTTTTGTCTGATGATGGTAACAATGCTGTTACCGAAACTTCACACACTATTTATTTGGATTTGGTCTTATTAACTTGTGTTTATAATCTTTAATCCAAATTGTGCCTCATCATGTAGAACCATAGTTATGTGATCTCTACAGTTAGTTGTGCAACTCCGCCTTTGCCAGTCCCAAGCCCGGATGAAAAAGGAAGAGGGGGAGCAGAAACAACCTCGCTAAAAAACCTGGGTTCAGCTGGTCCGGCTGATAATACCCTGTAAGGGCTCCTAATCCAGGGATACAGGATGAGCAGCGTTTGTACTCCATGTTAGGAGTGGCTGTACATGGCATCTGTTGCTCATGTCAGAGGTGGCCATTTCTTTTGGAGCTAAGTTGGCCTGCTACTGAGTAGTGCTCCCAGTCTTAATGACAAAGGTAGACGTATTCTACTTCACCCAGTCATGGTTGTTGTCAAATCTCTTTTGATGAGCTCTACTCATCCCCAGCAGACACCATCAACAAGCTCTACAAGCTTGATATCATAATATGATTGAATGGAGATAAGAAGTTGTGTAGAAGGGGAGAAATAGACTTACCGGATTGTGAAGGTCAATCCACTCTGATGTCTTGGACTCCACAAACTGGCCGTTGATGAAGAGCTTTGTGGTTGGCTGGATACCAGAGCATCATGGTTATCATGTGCTGCAACAAGATGGCTGCCACACTCACCGCTGACGATGCGTAGCCATGTTGGGAGAGAAACAACGGATTGATCTGTACATCACCACCAACAGTATATAACTCTCTCCCAGGACAACCAAACAATGGAAATAGCGGAGAACACAAACAAAAAAAATTCCAAGTTTAATGACCCATGAATGATACTGTTCTAATTACATTGGAAAAATATTGGGAGGGCCTGGCTCATCACTGGTGAACCCTCTGTGCAGTTTGGCTAGTTTAATCTTGCAGACTGCTCTTAAATTGGGCTGTTTTAGTATGTATATCTAGCACTATACTGGAATTATTTGGAAAAGTATTTAAGTAAAATATAAATAATGAGATAAGGCACAATTTGGATTATAGATTATAAACACAAGGTAATAAGACCAAATCCAAATATATAAATAGTGTGTGACGTTTCGGTAACAGCGTTGTTACCATCTTCAGAGCTGTGGTAAAATTTCTCATTCAGTACTTTTGTCTGAAGATGGTAACAACGCTGAAACGTCACACACTATTTATATATTTGGATTTGGTCTTATTACCTTGTGTTTATAAATAATGAGGGTTCACAACTGATGAGCCAGGCACTCCCAATATTTTCCATTGTGCAGTAAAGGTAATAGCAAGTTATTTTCATATTAAGCATCCATGTTGACCTCAAATAAAATATGGGGATTTGAAGCTGGAGATTAACTATATTATAATTAAATGATTTGTATAGACAATGTATTTAAGATGCTTTTTCGTTAAAAAAAAAAAAAAAAAGACCGACATTAAAGATATTTAAAGACAACTTTAATTAGCAGACGTTAGAGATATTTAAGACAATGTTAAAGGGCAAATGGCCGTTTTATAACACAGAAATATTTATCGTGAAGATAGAGGCTGCCTGGCCGGCATTCATATTTATATTAAAAATAGACACTTCGGCCAGTTGGAGTTTTTTAATCCAACTGGCCGAAGTGTCTATTTTTAATATAAACAGAAATATTTGTAAAACTGTTATTGATCTAACTTTATAGTAATTTTCGGGCTTGTCCGTTTCAGTTTTATGGATAGAACTTTAAAACGGCACAAAATATGGTAAGTATAAATATTTTGTGGTTAAATATCTTACCGAAATTTACTTATGGAATAATTAATTTTAAAACATACCTTTAGCTTAAAAACATTTCTACAAATGATAGATGCCATGATAATTTAAAGGTCTTTCCGAATAAGAGACTCCTTTAAAGATTGAATAAAAGTAAATAAATTGGAAATGGTCAAAGGCTATATAAATCTATCTTCGAAAATTCTATTTGACTCCCCCCCCCCCCTTTTTTTTTTTTTTCTATTCTTTATTTCCCTCTAATTATTAATGTATTTTTTTTTCTCTCTCTTTTTTTTTTATTATCAAATAATAATTTCCCGTTATGTATATAGTATAACGAATAGAATCCACAAATAGAAGAAACGTCACTTGAAAATCTAGTAATTTTACTCAAAATATAATTTCCTATATTTTTATTCTATCGAAATTTACTTTTTATTTTATTGAAGTCTTTTTAATATCAATTCTATCATTTTTTCATCAATCATGACTACTTTTTAAAAAACTAGTTGAATATATAAGCGTGATTGAGTCCTAGCTATCGATTCGAAATAAACATATATTAAAAATAAAAGAAGCATATCCTGACCACAAGCTTTATTTTTTATTTTTTCTATTGTTTTTTCATGAACATATATGTTAGAGGAACCCGAGTTATCTCTATTTACTCTCATATATGTTATTTTATGTCTTTTAAGTTCGAAGGTAATAATAATAAAACTAGATCTTAATAAATACAACTTTTATTTTAATACAATCTCTAGTTATTTATCATTTAACTCTATATAAAATATACATTGATTATATATAGTTTTGATATAGAGGTAATTAGATATATTACCTATCATTTTCTTATGTAGCTCAAATTACTTGATTTAAGAAGAAAAAAAAAAGTTAATTTGACTCTAAATTTTAAAGAAAACATTTTAAATATTTCAAATTTTTATTTTATTTATTTATTTTGTAAAATATTCTTTTAAAATATGAAAAGAGAGGATAATATTTTTTTAATGGATCTCAGGTTTTTTTTTTTTTCCTGTAGCGTATATAGAATGCCTACTGCCATACCCCATTGAAAACGCCGGTTCTTTTGCGTATATTGAATAACTCTAAGCACATTTTTCCACGTAAAGTAACATAGGTAACCTAGTCTCGATTTCACGCTAAATATATTTCATTATTTTTTAATTTAGAATTTTGAGCTCCTTTTCAGAAAGGATCAATAAAATACAAAGCACGTTTCAAAACTTTGTTTGTAAACAAAGTTTTAAAATTTTTAAAAGGTAATAATAAATATATAAATCTAAATTTTAAAAATAATAAAATTATTATATTTTTTTTTTCAATTAAACAAATAGGTACACAAAAGCTTATGATATAGTTGTCTAAACTAAGCGTTCTTTCTAAAAACAATCAAAATATTGAATTATTTTCACGAAGTAAAAGCGTTTTTATTTACAAATACAGTAATAAATTGTCAAAAAGCAACCAGATCAGATTTAGAGACCACTATTAAAATTCTAAAAGGTTATTTTCTTGTTAAAATAATTATAATATATTTAATTGATGTATTTCCCAGCATGATAGGCAACATAAAAGCTCTATACTGTTGTGTTTGGAAAGGAATTATATAATAAACACTGGAGACTACCGATATTTAATTGGACTACTATAAACATATATAACAGTTTATCTTAAATAGACACTTAAATGGGAGATATTAGGACTAGCTATCTATTTTACTATCCCTAGCCTTCTTCTTTCTTATCTCCACTCAACAATCATATCAGGCATGTAGAGTTTGTGATGATGTCTGCTGGGAATGACTAGAGCTCATCAATGGATGAGTCAATACATTTAATGATTTGGAGTTGTAGGTTGAGAATTGCACTTAGTCTTCTTTCTTATCTCCACTGAATCATATTAAGGTATCAAGCTTGAGACTTTTGATGGTGTCTGCCGGGGAAAAGTAGAGCTCATCAATGGATGAGTCAATACAGTCAATAAGGTGCAGGTTGCAGATTGACACTTAGTACATAGTGGGAAAACCTTGCAACCATTCTGGAAAGTCATTGTCCGTAGATGACCAGACTTAAATTTGGAAATCAAAGACTGTTGTTCTCTTGGGAGGACAGAACCGAGCTTGTCCCTCCTGCTCTGTACCAGTCATGTAGAGCAGCACTTAGTACATAGTGGGAAAACCTTGTAACCATTCTGGAAAGTCATTGTCCGTAGATGACCAGACTTAAGTCTGGAAATCAAAAACTGTTGTTCTCTTGGGAGGACAGAACCGGTGCTTGTCCCTCCTGCTCTGTACCAGTCATGTGCAGCAGCACTTAGTACATAGTGGGAAAACCCTGCAACCATTCTGGAAACTCATTGTCCATAGATGACCAGACTTAAGTCTGGTAATCAAAGACTGTTGTTCTCTTGGGAGGACAGAACCGGTGCTTGTTCCTCCTGCTCTGTACCAGTCATGTGCAGCAGCACTTAGTACATAGTGGGAAAAAGCTTGTAACCATTCTGGAAAGTCATTGTACATAGATGTACTGCCGTTCCCTTGGGAGAGCAGAACTAAACCTATCCTTGAAATATGTTAACACTTGACGCTACACCCACAGACTTCAGTCTAAAAACATGGCTAAACCTCATCCCTATTGGAAATGGGCTCTCATCAGAGGTTCTATTTAATTGAAAGACTCCTCATGACATGACAATCTCTGATAAGAAACCATCTCCAGGACCCATGTTCTCTCATGGGTAACTCCACTGTACCATTTCTATCACCATTCCAAATTGTAAGTTTGATCATATTTATTAGCAACAACAAAAAGCCTTTATTTAGGGTCACTAACCCTATACAGGATTCACCAGAGGTATGCATAAGAACAAAGCAGTGAGACAAAGGAAATAACGATATAGACAGAAGAAAAAGAAAAAAAAAATAAGAAAGAGAAAGAGGGAAGCAAGAAAAACAACACAAAAAGAGTGATCATATTTATCACTGTCACTGGTGTCAATCAGCGATATCTATCATATTATTATCCCTAGTACACATGGTACAGGTCATGATAATCATGGTAGGTAGAAGTTAGTGACTGCTTTTACTGTAAGTGCACTACATGTCTACACATGTGAAAAGCAGTTCGACTTTTGCACTTACAAATATGCCAGAGCCCCATTTAATTACTTGCACTCGCTGGTGGAGTTGAACTTTTGCAAGAATCAGGGGCCATTGGAACATTTTTTTTTTTTTTTAATTAGAAAAAAAGTGTCCAATACGGGATTCAAACCCGGGTCATAGCAGTAGAA
Source organism: Cordylochernes scorpioides (assembly GCA_030710605.1). Lineage (NCBI taxonomy): Eukaryota > Metazoa > Arthropoda > Arachnida > Pseudoscorpiones > Chernetidae > Cordylochernes > Cordylochernes scorpioides. The sequence goes on from CP092877.1 coordinate 79,393,334, forward strand.
AACAAACGGTTTAGACCATCCTTCCACTGACCCCCACATCAGGGATATCTAACGCTGTATGACGATGCCATCTGTGTATGTGCAGAGATGGGGAAGCCCAAGAAGAACAGACCATCAGCAGGAAGAAAACCAAAGAGCCACAACAAACCCCCAGAGCCAGAGGAGCTCAAGAAAGCCAGACATGAGATCTACAAACTGAGTATGTCAGGTTCCAACAAGGAAGACAAGGAAATGTTGGCTGAGAAACTTCTTGTCCGACTTGGAGCAAAGGTAAATCAAGTTATTAGATGTTCTAACATTAACTTGTCATTTCCTCCAGTCTAATAATACAATGAAGCTGTTTACAAATCATTCTACACTTGTTGCTCTTCTTATTCCCAAGGCCTAAAATTTGGCATGAAAGTCTTCTTCTTGCTTATCCCTAGTACATGTGGTACATGCCATGATAATCATGGTGGGTAGAAGTTGACGACTGCTTTTACTGTAAGTACACCACATGTCTATACATGTGAAAAGCAGTTTGACTTTGCACTTGACAAATATGCCAAAGCCCCGTTTGGTTACTTGCACTCGCTGGTGGGGTTGGACTTTTGAAAGAATCAGTGGCCATTGGAGCTTTTTTTTTTTCTTAAATCAGAAAAAAGTGCCCAATACGGAATTTGATCCCGGGTCGTAGCGGTTGAAAACAAGACCATCCTTCCACCGGCATGAAAGTAATGATGAAGATTTACCTTCACAATGAGTAAATGCATTATCTGTCATGGATTTTTAGAATTTGAAGCACCTGTTATAGAATAATAAAAAGGCATCTCCTGATTGTCAAAATGTTCATTTTTGCTATTTAGCTGGTAATCTCTCTCTAGAGGACACTTTGCTCTGCAACTAGGTATCGTCCTTTACCAGGTTCTACAGTATAAAGATGGCAAAATTAAGGATTGGAATAAAAACCAGAGGAAATGTTGACTAACTTGATATCTTTTGTTCTCACTATATACTGTTTATTTGATCACCTTGATGGATTCCCATCATTTCAGAGTGGGTTCTTCACTTTTGAAGGTCACAATAATGTCGGTGGAAGGCTGGTTAAACCGTTTGGTTTACGACCACTACGACCCGGGTTCGATCCCCGCATTGGACACTTTTTCTGTTAAAAAAAAAAAATGCTCCAATGGCCCCCCGATTCTTGCAAAAGTCCAACCCCACCAGTGAGTGCAAGTAACCAAACGGGGCTTTGGCACATTTGTAAGTGCAAAGTCGAACTGCTTTCACATGTGTAGACATGTGGTGCACTTACAGTAAAAGCAGTCGCTAACTACCCACCATGATTATCATGGCCTGTACCACGTGTACTAGGGATAAGCAAAAAAAAAACAATAATGCCATTTGTCTCTGTCTCTCTTACCCTCTTTTTCTCCAGCAACCACCACAACTCTTTGTTGTAATGATCTCTTTTATTTCTCTAGCTTCTTGCAAAAGGACAACACCTAGTTACAAAGCCAAAGTATCCTTTAGGGAGAGATGTCCTTCTTACTGGAGAGTTGCATGATAATTTTGGTGATTAGAGAGAAAATTGTCCTTTAAAGAGAAGTGTCCTCTTACCAGGAAGTTGTTAAATAGTTTTTTACTTATCCTTTTAGTCTAAATTAGACAAGATCTTGGAGGTTGTGCTCATAAAGAAGCTCAAGAACTCTTCTTGGTTGTCTGTACAGGGATCTTGTGTGCACGACTCCATATAGGTTATATGCCAGTTACGTTAGAGCGCTGGTTTTATCCAGCATTTCCCCGAGGTCACTTACAGAGGGGTGTAACTTGGACTTTGATCTGGTATCAAATGGCCGCCTCTAACATGAGGAACAGACGCCCTGTGCAGCCGCTCATAACATGGAGAACAGACGCTGCTGATTATCCTGTAACCCAAGGGTAGGAGCCCTTACAGGGTACTATCAGCCGGGCCAGCTGAGCCCAGGTTTTTTAGTGAGATTGTTACTGTTCCCCCTCCTCCTTTCACATCTGGGCTTGGGACTGGCAATGGCGGAGTTGAGCTATGGCTAAATAGTAAAAATGGTCGTTTTGATAATGAAATCTGTCCTTTAAAGAGAAAGTGTCCTCTTACTGAGAGTTGCAAAATTGTAAATCTGATGATGAAAAAACTGTCCTTTCTAGAAAGGTGCTAGAAAGCAAGAGTGTCCTCTTATAGAGATTCTACTGTATATGTTAATACACTTTCCTCCTTTTATTTATTTATTTTTTGTCTCTTTTTAGACCTATCAGATGAATCAATTTATATCTCTTGTAGCTAAATGCATTGCTAAATAATTCTCTTGACATCTTAGTTTATTTTTACTCATATTTAAGTAGGATTTAAAAACTCTATGAGAGGTTTAACCTCCTCCCCCCCCCTTTACACTTGTACCTATATAAACAATTGATCCCATGACTGTGCTGCAGCCTTACAAGAGCAAGGCCGTCAACTACAAGAATCTCATTGAGGAGAAGAGAATGAAAAAACAAGAAGAAGAGGAAGATAGGAAAATGGTAACTTTCCCCAACCATACTTCTGTCTTGTCTGAGATATGTGTTTGTTTAAACTCATGGACAAAACTTAAGGAAGTTTTACTTTTTAGCATGTATATCGGGATATTCAGACAATAACTCTGAAAGATATTACAGTGACCTTTATTGAAGACACACAAGATAACCAAGTGTGTATACACTCATGAACTAAACTTAAGGACGTTGTACCTTTTAGCATGTATATCAGGATTATGACAATAACTCTGAAAGATATTTGATACACAGTGATCTTTATCGAAGACACATGAGATTACCAAGTGTGAACAAAATTACCTGTCTCCTTAAAAAAAAAAATAGACAACCGGTGACAACAAAGACCTTCCACTTCCTTAAGTTTTGTCCATGAGTGTATGATAAGGTGCAAATTTGATTTAAGATCAGAACTAGGAGGTATTAATAAGACCAAATAAATAAATAGTGTGACTTTCAGGTAACAATTTTGTTTATTTATTTGGATTTGGTCTTATTACCTTTAATTTCTAATCTATAATCCAAACTGTACCTTATCAAATGAATAATTCAAAAGTGGAAACCAAGAATTCAGAAATCAATATTGTCATTGTACCTTGGGGAGAGGAATGTACTTTACATTAACTCACATTTGACTTTTGTGTTTCAGAAACTGGAGATGGGAGAGCTGGTTGATAAAAAGAAGAAAATTTTCAGGTATTGTATAGTTTTTTTTCTTATTTATATATAGTAGAACTACCTCCCTATAAAGAACAACACCTAATTGCAGAGCCAAATTGTCCTCTTACCAGAGAGTTGCTAAATAGTAAAAATGGTCATTTTGCAAATGAAAACTGTACTTGTGTAGAAGTGTCCTCTAGCGGGAGTATCCTCTCATGGAGGTTTTTTTTTTTACTGTATAGTAAAACCCTGCTAAAATGAACCTAGGATATAGCAAACCCTCCCTTATAACGAATTTTAAATAATCCCTATTTTTATTTTATAATTCAGTAAACTATGGCTAAAACAAACCATGGATAAAGTGAACCACAGGTTCAGTCCCATTGGGGTTTGCTATAGAGGAATTTTGCTGTATATACAAAAAAATATATTAAATTTTTTTAATTAACGAGAGTGTAATAAGTGAAGTGTGTCAATACAATTTACTATAAATATACAAATTTTTAAAATGTTTTTAAAATTTGTGTACAATGATGATCAAAAACTATTCTAAAAATATATATATTTTTTAATATCCTAACATATGGTAATCTATAAAAATTTGTTTAATTAAAAAGGCATATATTGGGTCAAAAATTTTTTTATTCATTTACTAATATTTCAGTCCTTTTATCAAGGGATAACAATATATGTTGTAATACTGTGAAAAAAGTTGGCATTCAGCCAACTGAAATATTGATTAATAAATAATTTTTTTATCCAATATATGCCTTTTTTAATTAAAGATCTATTTATAGATTTGCTCTATTTTCAAAACGATATAAATTTGTGTTTTGTTTTTTTCCAGGAAACAGGATAAAAACTGGGTGACCAACTTTGACAAAGATTTTGGCCATACAAAAAAGAAAACTATGAAATGAACAACTCATTATCTTTATTTTCTTTGTAAACTCAACATATACTGTACATAGATGTAATTGCATATATAAATACTCTGTTATATTTATATGTAAATATATAATCAGGACTTTCCTTGAATATGGAGAAGTTTATAAACCTTTCTAAAGTTTGAATCAAATTTCTAAAATGTTATAGATAAATAAAATCTATTTTCTTTATCAAAAGTTTGGTAACTCTTAAAAAGTTCTATATTTTTTGTTATTATGATTCCTTGTGTATGTAGTACAGGCCATGATAATAGATTTTTAAATTGGAAAATCCAAAAAGAATACAGTTAAACCTGTCTATAGCAACCCCTCTTAATAGAACCTTCCTCTCTATAGGGCCCGATTTTAAATATGTAGTACAATGCGATTTAAATTAAAAGTGACATGTCTATAGCACCCCTTCTCTGTTCTACCCTATTTTGGTGAGTCCCAAGAGGGGGCGCTATAGACAGGTTTAATTGTATATTAAAATATTGTTGTTTACCTCTTAGAGAGAAATAGTAATGATGTATAACAAAAGATAATTACAAAGTAATATAAGACCAAATCCAAATGAATAAATAGTGTGTGACATTTTGGTAACAAGATTATTACCTGAGTAGCGGTGGACCTGAGATCGAATCCAGCATTGGTCACTTTTTTTCTAAATAAAAAATTGCTTCAATGGCTTCTTATTCTAGCAAAAGTCCAACCTCACCAGTGAATGCAACAAATCAAAGATGACACATTTATAAGTGGAAAAGTCATACCAAGAAGAGATAATAGCTAACAGCAACAAGTTTCTTTATTAAAAAGGTAAAAACTTTGCGAGCTTTCGGACAATAGCATTCTTCTTGCTGCACATGACTGGTACAGAGCAGGAGGGACAAGCACCTGTTCTGTTCTCCCAAGAAAACAACAGTCTCTGATTTACAGACTTAAGTCTGGTCATCTACGGACAATGACTTTACAGAATGGTTGCAAGGTTTTCCCACTATGTACTAAGTGCAATTCTCAACCTGCAACCCCAAGAAATATTATTGACTGTATTGACTCATCCATTGATGAGCTCTACTCTTCCCCAGTAGACACCATCAACAAGCTTTACAAGCTTGATATCTTAATATGATTGAGTGGAGATAAGAAAGAAGAAGAAGAGCGTTCTTCTACAGGCTGAATACGAATACAGGTATTACAGCCTGTTAAGGGATGTCATTGTCCGAAAGCTCTCCAAACTTATATATCTTTAATGAAGAAACTGGCCGTCATTAACTTTTCTCTCTTCTTAAAAATGATACCTGGTGATTCCTCCTATTGCAAAAGTAAAATGGCTTTCCACAGTAAAAGCAGTTGAAAATTACCACCCACTATGATTATCATGGCCTGTTCCATGTGTACTATAGGTTTAAAAAAAAAGTTATATATTATTATTTCAGGTGATTCTATGTCCAAAGATATATGCTTTATCAATCAGGCTCTTCCAAGGCTATTAATTCAATAGTCTGGTGGTAAAAGATAATCTAGATGGTCTGTTCATTGGGTATTTTCATGAGAAAATATATTGTAAGGGTTTCCAATTGTCATTAACCTAATAATAAGTCATCTACCTTTAAAAGCTTTTTTTAAAAGAGTCATTCAGTCTTTGATGATGGTAACAACGCTGTTACTGAAATGTTACACACTGTTTATTTATCTTAATTTGGTTTTATTACCTTTTTTTTATTTCTAATCTATTAGCAGCAACACATAAAATTCCGAGGATAAGTTTCTTTTATTTCAAAAATTATATCTTGAGCTTTCGGGCGTAAACAGCCCTTCTTCAGGAATATTGGAAACAATTTCAAGTAGAAATGTTTGTACACAAATAGATGGTATCTTTCTTTGGTCTTGTATAGCGTGAGTGAATCTCATACCCACGTGATTTAGTTTAAATCTAAAAAAGCCTTTATAAAGAGAGGTGCCCCGCCCCCAGAAACATTGACCGATTACATTGAACATATTGAAAGGATCACCTGTCTTAAAATGAATATTCCATGTCTGAATTAAATTTTATACACACAAATTAATCGGGAAATTGCTATTGTTTATCTAGAATGTAGTTTTATGTATCAGGATTGTGTATTAAGCTATTGTATATTTCTGGGATATCTATATGTCTATTGATGCTCTGGTGTTTTTTGGATACTATTGCTTCTAGGATTAGTCTTTTATGTTTATTTTTTATGTTGGTGTAGTAGGTTTTGGTTCAGCTAAATTAAAAGTATGGCCTGTTGTTTTAATATGTTGAAAGATAAGTGATCTATTGTCTTTGTTTTTTATATTTCTATTGTGTTCATTAATCCTGTCCTTGACTGACCTGCCTGTTTCTCCTACATATATACTATTACAATGGTTACATTTAACGGAATAGATGGCCTGTTTGTTGTGTATTGGTAGGATAGGGCTATTGTTTTTGGTGTTAGGATTTCTAACTATAGAACCAATGTTTGGAGTATTTTCATAAAAAATTCTGATTCCGTGTTTTTTAAGTTCTCGGAAACACGGAATCAGAATTTTTTATGAAAATACTCCAAACATTGGTTCTATAGTTAGAAATCCTAACACCAAAAACAATAGCCCTATCCTACCAATACACAACAAACAGGCCATCTATTCCGTTAAATGTAACCATTGTAATAGTATATATGTAGGAGAAACAGGCAGGTCAGTCAAGGACAGGATTAATGAACACAATAGAAATATAAAAAACAAGACAATAGATCACTTATCTTTCAACATATTAAAACAACAGGCCATACTTTTAATTTAGCTGAACCAAAACCTACTACACCAACATAAAAAATAAACATAAAAGACTAATCCTAGAAGCAATAGCATCCAAAAAACACCAGAGCATCAATAGACATATAGATATCCCAGAAATATACAATAGCTTAATACACAATCCTGATACATAAAACTACATTCTAGATAAACAATAGCAATTTCCCGATTAATTTGTGTGTATAAAATTTAATTCAGACATGGAATATTCATTTTAAGACAGGTGATCCTTTCAATATGTTCAATGTAATCGGTCAATGTTTCTGGGGGCGGGGCGCCTCTCTTTATAAAGGCTTTTTTAGATTTAAACTAAATCACGTGGGTATGAGATTCACTCACGCTATACAAGACCAAAGAAAGATACCATCTATTTGTGTACAAACATTTCTACTTGAAATTGTTTCCAATATTCCTGAAGAAGGGCTGTTTACGCCCGAAAGCTCAAGATATTATCTTTGAAATAAAAGAAACTTATCCTCAGAATTTTATGTGTTGCTGCTAATTATACACCAGAGGATTCCACCTTACGATTTCTAATCTACAATCCAAATTGTACTTTATCATCATTCTCCTACATATTAGGATGGAGTTGGAGACTTATCCTGGTGTCTACTCATCTTCTCCTATCTTAGCTGCTTTATGGTGTTGTCGGCCCTTTCCCATGTGAAGGTACCAGGTAGAGGTTTTCCCTTCCTAAGAGATGGAACGTTATAATAATGCATTTCTATAAATCTCCATTCCTTTGGTGGCATATTAAATATATCTTCATAATTTGCATTGAATTTGTAATTAATCCTATTAGATCCCTAGAATCCTAAATATGCAAACAAAGATTGACCTACTTCAGACATACAATGAGAGAAAATGGTTTAGAAAAGACATTGATGTTGGAAAAATTGAAGGAAGTGAGGAACACCTACAATGAGCTGACTAAAAGGATTCAAGAAAACAACAGGAAAGTCACTAGATGAGCTGTGACTGATGGTCACTAACAGATCAAATTGGAGAATATTTATCCATATAGTCACCAAAAGTCTATTTGATGGATGCTAACAACAACAATTTGCATGATTTTATTTATTTGTTTTCACTCAAAGACAATCTATTCCTTTAGATTCTTTTCTGTCATCTGTTTTTCCCTCTTATCATTTACATCTTTATTGGAATATCTTCCCATCTCATTTTAGTTTCTCCGTTTTGGGATCCAGTCCATTTATCTTCCAGAAATTTGCCTAACAATCTAGAATAACTTATTGGAGTAATTGTAATATCTTGTAGAATTAGACAACCACAATCACACCTTAATATAATGGGTATTTATTTACATTCCAAATTACAAGAGTATTTTTGCATTCATAACATGCAAGACATTGATGAGTATGATGATATATCCAGATACAGAGTGCATTTTATAGAGTATTCATTCTGAATATAGAGCAATCCATATTTATTATCTAAAGAGCTATACCACAGTAATTATAATTACCTTGATGGCTTGCCCCATCTGTAGGAATAACCTGGTTGCTGTTTACTATCCAAACCCACAAGTTTCAAAAGAATGGTCTGCTCCATGCAGTAACTTCACACAGTACTTCTTCGTATGTTGACCCAAATTGTCAGACTTCCATTCGATTACGCAATGGAAGACTTGCTTCGAGAGAGAGAGAGATCTCAGGTAAATCTAAATTTTCAAATAGGTTATCGTTTTTCCTTGATAACTTGGCGATTTCTTAATTGATTTAAATGGAAGCAATCTTCCAGCCATCTTGTTATATGGCGATGGCTTTGGTAAAATATATAGCATAGTTATTTCCCACTCAATTTTTGAATAAGACAGAGTGGAGGGGGAATGGGGCGGATTAAGAAAGATGGATGGATAGATTTTTTTACTACCATGTCATATTTACTAAACAAAGCCATAAAGAACGAATTTTTCTTTTCATGCGCGCAAAATCATCTTATATATGTTGATAATTTTACAATAAAACATATTTGCAAAAAAATACATCATAAACTAAAATGTTATAGCCAACTAGCCGAACTAGCCTATTCAAATACTATTCGTTACAATTATAAATTGGCGCCGTGGATGTCACTCTTGTGAAACGTCCCGCTCCAAACTTTGTGTCTGAGAAGCGATATTTTTATAGAAAGATGATCTGGCTTTTGTTTTCTGCTCGAATGAATATTTTTCTGTTAGAATTTTGTTCCTGCATACAAAATAATGAACTGGTTTCACCCGTGGTCTCTGCTTTTTGGAATTTTTCCCGATATAATTTTGTATCTGATAATCAAACATGATACAGCAATATCGTCATCATCATTTTCTGACTAAATATATATAGTTTTAATAATTGATTTATATATTTTTTAAAATAGCCTATCGTCTTCCCGTATTCTTTTACCTATGTATGGAAATTTTGGTTTGAATTAGTGAACTATGCGAATTTGTATACCTGACATACAGACAGACAAACATACAAACATTCATTTTTATATATAGAGAAAGATTAAACTAATACAATATAATAAAAAAATTCAATTACTAAATGTGAATTACTTTCAGTATAATTTCGAATATCGTTTTTGTTGTTGTTGTTGTTGTTGTTGATTCTATTACAACTTAACTTTGTTTATTCAAAGGTTATAAGAATAAAAAAAAATGGTTGATGTTATATTTTTCTATACACTCACACAAAGAAATTTTTTATTTTTTCAAATGGAGAAAATTGAGCAGTTTTTAAAATATAAACTCTAATAAATACTATAGTATCCCAAAAATAAGCAATGTGCTTATCCAGACCTTTAAAATATGTAATATATTATACAAAAATTATTAAGAAAGCTGGAAATTTAAATAATATTATTTAAATAATATTAAGTATTTATTTATGGATTGCTCTATTTTCAAAACGATATTCCCATTCATAATTTATTTTTATCGCAGACTTATTTAAAAGTAATATGTAGTTTATTTTTGTTTATATTGGCTTTATTGAATTTATTGAATTTCGTAAACGGCGCGTTTTCAGCTATAGTTGCGTTTCATTCTAACTCGTATATATAAATATAAAATATAATGATTACAGCTTTTCATTCAATAACGTTAAAATGATTTTAATTTTGGGACCCACTTCAAGTGGCAAATCGTCTTTTTTAAACTGTCTGCAAAATAAAACGCCCTCAAAAGTTTTTCCAACCGTAGGCCTAAACGTTTGTATTCTTAAATTTGGTTCAAAAGGTGATATTAAAATACACGAATTAGGTGGTGCACTATATCCAATTTGGAAAAGCTACTTTAAAGAATGCACATCAATAATATATGTAATGGATGCAGCCGATAAAAAAGTGATTAGTATATCAATGATATATTTGATGGAGATTATTAAGAACTGTAAAGTACCAATATTGCTTATATTCAACAAGACAGATTTGATGCCTGTAAGTCAAGAATTAAAATATTTATTAAGACTTGAAGAAATAATATCTCTACATAAGATTGATCTTCAAACTATAGAGTTTAATTCAATACACAGGCCAAATATGAATAAAATTAAAGAATGGATTAAAATTCATGGGTAAAAATATTTTTTAAAAATTCACTTGAAGTTAAAAACAAAATTTCACTATGCATTTAAAATTTTTAAAAATTCTATTAGGAATGTGAAAGAATAATGCAATCTATGAGTGGAAGTATATTGACAGCTGACCACTACTTTTATAACCTCAAATATTGACTAGAGGAGAAGATAAAGGCCAGAAGAGAATTGTAGACAACTGACAATTTAAACAATTTTATTGATTCTTCTAATTAATTGTTACAAAGATGGAAAAATATATAATAAGATAGTAAATAAAGGGTAGATAAAATGTAGGGAAATATATATAGTTGTGTACAAATTTCTTCAGCAAGGAAGACTTCCCCACCTTGAGAGAGTTCTCCTCCAGACAAGGTCTTCACTCCTCAGTTCCACGCCGAGGAAGTACTTATAGATGCGTGTCTTGGAAGACGTCAGGATGGCCAGGGCGTCATCGTCTAGGCCATGCCCGAAGACCCAACCCTACAGGTCAGGGAGCCGCCCGATTATGGTAAATGCCTCCCGGATGAGAGGCCTGATGTAGTGATTGAAGCGATGAAGAGAATTGTAGAGGATTTGGTATTCCTTGTGATCACATGTTTGAGCTGTGGCGGCCATTTATTTTGGAGCTAAGTCGGCCTGCCACTAGGTAGTGCTCCCAGTCTTAATGACAAAGGCATTCTACTTCACCCAGTCATGATGGTTGTTAAACAAACATCATCAAGGGTCACAACTTGATACCCTAATATGTTTGAGTGGAGATAAGAAGAAGACATGTTTGAGCTGAACTCTCTGAAAAAAAGAAAGACAAATAATTGAAACCTTTGAAATGTAAACATGGAGAAAGTTACTCAGAGTGCCACGGACAGATAAATGGACAAATATTTCAATCATAAATTAATCCTATTGATCCCTAGAATCCCAAATATATAAACAAAGATTAACCTTTGGACTTATAATGAAATCAAATGGTTTATAAAAGATGTTAGAAAAAAATTGAAGGAAGTGAGATAAACCTACAATGAGCTAGCTAGAAGGAGTGAAGAAAACAACCAGAAGGTCACCAGATAAGCTGCAAGTGATGGTCACTAACAGTTCAAATTGAAGAATATTTGTCCATATAGTCATCAATCAATTGACTTGATGGACATAAACAACAAGTATTGACCAGAACTCCGCCCATGCCGGTCCCAAGCCTGGATGAAAAAGGAGGAGGGAGCAGTAACAAGCTCACTAAAAAAACCTGGGCTCCGCTGGCCTGGCTGCTAGTACCCTATATGGACTCCTGATCCAGGGATACAGGATGAGCAGCATTTGTACTCCATGTTAGGAGTGGCTGCACATGGCGTCTGTTCCTCATGTCAGAGGTGGCCATTTCTTTTGGAGCTAAGTCGGCCTTCCACTGAGTAGTGCTTCCAGTCTTAATGACAAAGACAGACACATTCTACTTCACCCATTGTGGAGATAAAAAAGAAGAGTATTGACCAGACTACCAATTTGTCATGTAGATTTCCCTACCATCTTGGAGAATAAACCAAGGAAAATCCCTAGATGATCTTGTTTATGGAAGCCATCAAAGTTATCTACACCTTGCAATCTCAAGATCACAACGCAAGGTAAATATTATTTAGTATTTATAAGACATCAACTTGCCATCTCTCTATATAAGAAACTACAGTCGAACCTCTTTAATTCAACACCCCAAGGGATCAGAGCTTTCGGTTGAATTAAAGGAAGTGTTGAATTAAGGTTATATGATTAGGTAATCATCTAACTCGCTAAAATAATATTTTTTAAAAATAGCTTTGTAATATAAATTAATGATATTAATTGAAACCATTGTGTGTTTTTATATTATTTTCATGATTAACTTTTAGTATGAGTGACAAAATGGCATTAATACATATTTTAGAAACATAAATAATTGTAACAAATAAATTTATTGGCAATGTGTTTCTTTTCAGTAATATAATCAAATATTAACTCTACAGACATTAAAATATTAAATATAATATATTAAATAATATTTTATTCTAATTGAAAAATATAGCAGTTGAAAGGAAATAAATATGGTAAATATATAAAAAGAAAATTTTAAAATATTATTTTAAAATAATCATGAAGAGATCTTTTAAAAAATTCCTTTATAGATATCTGTTTTTGCACTGAAATCCTATTCAGGATGTATTCCAGATGGCATTTTGAAAAAACATGCATGCCTTTCTTCCTCTGAAATGTCTTTTAATAAATAAATTTTAATGTATTAAAGGCATCCACTGCTGCTGCAGGTGTTATTGATTTTGTGTTTAAATCTTTTATAATAACACAGAAATGGAATATTGAAATAAAATGTTATCATAATCATTGTTGGATCATTTTATAAAGATTTATTTATTTAAAAAGAAATTATTTATAAATTTAAAAATAGCTAAAATATTTCAATGTTAAAAATAAAAAATAAAAATTATTATTAGTTAGCGCATGATGCCGAAATTCCCGCGTAAAAAAAAACAACAATAACATCCGCGAAATTGCGCAACGGCACTGCAAAGTAAAACTTAAACTAACCAGAAACCAAAAGTGCGCAGGCGCGATCGTATCGGCGCCCGCCGATGCCGATCTCGCCGCCCGCCGATGTCGATCGTCGCCGCCGTAATACCGTTTAGCGGTAAAGTTGCATGTAAAATAACATTCAACTGTCGAAATTCGAATTTTAAAATGGTCGAACTATCGGAACTGTCGTATTATCGATACTGTCGAATTACGGTTTGTTATTTGATAGGCCGGAGGTCGGGACATCGGAACATGGTCGAATTATCGCCGAGTGTCGAATTGGGGTGTGTCGAATTAACGAGGTTATACTGTATTTAGCACATTTATTAACACAAGGTAATAAGACCAAAGAAATAGTGTGTGACATTTCGGTAAAAGTGTTGTTATCGAAATGTTGCACACTATTTATTTATTTGGATGTGGTCTTATTACCTTGTGTTTGTAATCTATTATCCAAATTGTGCCTTATCACCACATTTTTTTGTTCTAGATAATGATAAGGCACAATTTGGATTATAGATTATAAACATAAGGTAATAAGACCAAATAAATAAATAGTGTGTGACGTTTCGGTAACAACTTCTGTCTATCGATACTGTTGGCCAAATAGATTTGCTTCCTTCGCCTTTTTGGGGGCAATTTCTTCCCCCAAGGATAAGAAAGTATCCTTCTTCATAAGAATGAAATCAAAAGCTTATCCCGGCTTTTATTTGGTTTCCTTTTGTGTTAGCCATCCCATTAGGATGTTGCCCTAATACAGTAAAACCTCACAAGGTAATAAGACCAAATCCAAATAAATAGTGTGTGACGTGCAGCATGTGGTAAAATTTCTCATTCAGTACTTTTGTCTGAAGATGGTAACAATGCTGTTACCGAAACGTCAAACACTATTTATTTGGATTTGGTCTTATTACCTTGTGTTTAAAATCTATAATCCAAATTGTGCCTTATCAACAGTAAAACCTCCTTATGAGGATACCTAGTTGTAGAGCCAAAGTATCCTTCAAGGAAAGGTGTCCTCATACCGGATAGTTGCTAAATATTACTTATTTTATACAAACATGATCATTTTTACAATGAAAACTGATCTTTGTAGAGAATGTTGGCACATGTTAGCTGTGTTTTATCTCTTTTGTCTTGCAAATTACTTTTTCAATATTAATTTTTGATGAGGCACAATTTGGATTGTAGATTATAAACACAAGGTAATAAGACCAAATTTATTTATTTGGATTTGGTCTTATTACTGATGAGTTCGTGAGCATTTCATATATTTTTAGTATTTCCAGATCTCTACATGTCCATATATTGGGGCGCCAGTGGCTGCAGAAAACCAGACCACAAATTTATTCATCTATGGCACATGTAGAGACCTAAAGCTGTGCCGGCTAGCAATTATGTTGATGGGGAAATTAACCAATCAATCTTTTTGATTAGACAAATTTTTATTTTGACTAATAAAATCTTTCAATGTACAACATTTTTTATTTATTATATTAATTAATGAAATCACACACATATATATATAATTTAAAAATATATATATATTAAAAAAAAAAACTGTAAATAAGGTTAAAAGGGAGGAATTTCAAACTTTATACAAAAAGAAAAAAAAAAGGCCTATCGTGCCAAAGTCCCATTAACCCCGACCTACCTCTTCATCCCAGCCATCCATGTCCACCATTCGAAAAAATGGGCAGCCAAGGCCGCAGCTAGCGGCCTTCGCCCTCCGCAACTCCAAGTCTTCTTTTCTTCTCGAAAAAAAATCTAGTTTTTCTTAATAAAAAGAAATATAAAAATCCCAATGTCAATATCAAAAAATGTCAATCTTCCAGCATGTAAATATAAATCTCCCGCTTCCTTGTCCCCGTGTTGCCGAACTCCCCCCCCAAGCTATCATCCTCTTTCTCTCTATGAAAATAAAAAAATTAAAAAGGCATCTTAAAAAAAAATGATAAAAATAAATCAAATATAAAATTATTAAAGAAATATTCACAAAAAATAAAATAAAAATACGAAAATATTGAAAAAAAAAAAAAAAACAATTAATATTGTAGGATCTGGGCATCTTGGGGTCAGCTTGGGAAAGGTTCAGGGCTCGTGGTGGAGTCAGGTCAAGCACCATAGGTCGGTGGCTTGACTACAGGGAAGGGGCGTCTGGGTCCATCTTGGACTGGCTTGTGGTCAAGTCGGCCACCATCGGACATGTGGCTCGACCAACAGGAAGGGGTGTCTGAGTCCATCTCAGGCTAGCTTGGTGTTGGTGGGGCCAGGTCATCCACCATAGGTCAGGTGTCTTGACCACCAGGAAGGGGTGTCTGAGTCCATCTTGGACTATCCTGGTGTTGGTGGGGCCAGGTCATCCACCATAGGTCAGGTGACTTGATCACCAGGAAGGGGTGTCTGAGTCCATCTTGGACTATCCTGGTGTTGGTGGGGCCAGGTCATCCACCATAGGTCAGGTGACTTGATCACCAGGGAGGGGTGTCTGAGTCCATCTTGGACTATCCTGGTGTTGGTGGGGCCAGGTCATCCACCACAGGTCAGGTGAATTGATTACAGGAAGGGGGTCTCGGTCCCTGGCTCAGTGCTGCCAGGGCTAAAGGTGGCTTCAGGCTCCATCTCAACACCTCGCAATCACCAGAGGTTTGTGGCTTAGATGGACATATGTGGGATATGGTTAGGTTAGGTGGGGTTCTGGGTTACTTTGGCATATTATGGTCACGAGGTGTCCCAACAATCCTCCCTGCCAAAAAATTAATTTTACTAAATAAAAAGGAAAATTAATTTCCAACACCGAGTGAGGAAACTTAATAAAATAAAAAAAATTACATAAAAGAAAATATTTACTACAAAAAATAGTATATCTATACTCAAATATTAATTAATCACTCAAATCCACCCTGGGTGCTAGGGTGAAGTGATGAAAAAAAAAAAAAAAACTCAAAAATTCTAAAATCATAAATCTACAAATTAAAAAAAATATTATGGTATACACGTATGCAAATGCAATTCATTTTCCTTTTCAAATAATAATAATTATCCAATATATGCATTTTTCACAATGTAACAGCCAAAAAAAAAAGTCCTAAAATACATAAAGGTATCAGGGGGGAAAAGACAAATTCAAATCTAATGCGCTTCTTTCTACTAATATTTAATAGGGTAATTCAAATCAGTAATTTAAAACACTTTGATCCCACACACAACTCATTCTGTTAAAACCAATTGAATCTTTGATTAAAAATTGAACTGAAACCTTTTACATGGTTAGACTAGTTGTCTACCTAAATTATTCGGTACATTGACCTCGCATGGCCATACATAACTGAAAACATCCTTTGTTAAAAAAAAAATCCTGCTTCGCGAAATATTAAACCAAACCTATAGCTTAACCTTAAGGTATATATACCTCCTTTTTTTTTTTAATGACCTTAAAACACACACAAAAATTACCCTACTTTTTTATAATAAACCTTAAAAAAAAAAATTCTTTTGAACCGGTATTCAAGGTTCAAGACCAAATCTATAATCACAAACTGACACTCAGGTACTTGTTAGTTTACATGGGATTATACCATTTGTCCTCTAGCTGCCCAAAGCTAGAGCTTCTCACACCTTCGGGGCTTTCAGGCGGAGGACAAAGACCTTCACATGGTCTCAACACAACTGCTGCTCCCAGAGCAGTCAGAAGAAAGGAATCATGGGACTCTCTCCCTTGACATCCAGTGTGTGCTCCGTTTACCTTGCCTCTGGGGTGTGTACAGTTCAGCTACCTCCCCCTTCCAAGAAATCCATATTACTTTCGTCTACTAATATACTCTCTATTCATTGACCTGAATCCTATAAATCTACATCTTATAGGTTTGAATTTTTTATCAATCTGAAATTTTGGTTCTTTTACTAATTCCTTCAGAATTCTACTCCTTGTATAACTGCTCTTAATCCTACTGTCCTCAATACAACACTTCTAAAACTTTGACTCATTGGCTCGTTCTGGTGTCTCGTTCGCGGTCCTTATAGTTAACTAATACTTTAAAATCTTATCCTATCATGAAACGAGTTTAAACTCGTTGAAGGTCCTAATAATTACTTATTTTGCCTCTCGAATCGGTCTTATGCTCGAATTCATTCCAACAAAACGTATGGCAGGGCGAATCCTTTATTAGAAGAAACTTCCGCTAGCTATGGGGGATCAAACTGGTACCAAAAAAAATTCAATAGACGGAAACACTTCGTCTAGAATAACTGGGCAATCTCTGCCTACATGCCAATCTTACAGGACCTCCCGTCTAGAACACCCTCGCTCCAGCCACGCTAAAGGCGTCGAAACTACGGTGTCAGATCGGTTACCCAAGGTCGCGCCGTTATACCCCAGGCTATACGGCATGGCTAAAACAAATCCCCCATCCTGCATAAAATTCAATCTATACCTCTTCGTTTCCTCTAATGAGGAGAAGTTTTGTGGGTTTCCTGGTCTGATCATAACCTCCCACAACCTTCCAGTCTGAGAATCAAGATATGATCATTATCTACGACTCTTAAAATTCAAGTTGATATAAATAACAAAGAGTACTTGATTACCCTAGTAATAGAAATTAAAATTTTATACTCCCGAAAGGGGAGACCTAACAAAATGGAGCGAATACCTTTCCTAACAATAGAGTTTTTACAGTCCTGTGAGGCTATCGTTCCTAACAAATAAAGAAATCAAATTTGAAAATTGAACCTATTAAATTCCCTAACACGCTCTATAGTAATTTTGGTCTAACAGTATACTAGTTTTTAACCTTCTCATCATTTATTCCACTTCACATTCATACAAAAAAAAAAATTCAGTCACTGTGGGCATTCATTCTAAAGTTAAAAGCTGCTATAGACGCCAAAACACTCAATAATCTCTATCAAATAAACCCTAACAATTTCTAAATTCCAGGACTAATGTGAAATCAAATAAAGTTTTCTAATTAAAACAAATTGGGAACTAAAGCCCTAGGTTACTCAAAGAAAATGCCTCTGTACAAGCTCTATATATACTAACACTTTATACTCGATAAATGATTGTTAACAATAATTGTTAACAATTCTAAATAATCTGGAAGCTAACCTACCAAAAAAAAAAAAAGAATCAGTGTAACTTCAAAAACTGCCCTTGCCTTGACACTAAGCGACTTTTCACGACAATTCTATAAAGACACACACAAATTATAATGGTGAATAAAGGACCATTAAATGTGACACCTCATAAAAGCGGAATTGAGTCACTCCCCTAGCCACCGTGGGTGAAGTCACTTTCTTCCTACTTCACCTTGCGTCTGTCCCCTTTGCAGTAGTCCGACCTCAACACTCTATTGAAAGATGGATTTATAGGGTTTACGATTCACTACCCAACACTAACATTCTCAAGTGCTTTCCGAGGATCGACTACGGTCTGGGCCTACTTAACTTCTACCCCTGGCTTAGGGTCCCTATGCTTCACAACTTTACTCTGAAAGATTGACCTTTCATGTCCTCATTAGAAACCTATTTCAAAGCTACTACCTGAAGGCCAGGGATTATAGGGTTTCTGAATTACCCAACACAAGCCATAGGATGCCTATTAGGTTCGTTGTTTTAGACATAGCCCCCCCTCTAAGTTGTGATTTCCTACACCTTCCTTCACCTATTGCTCCTGATAATAACTAAAATTTCAGATTTACACTAAATAGTTAATTCACAATGGTATACATTATTCTCATTGGTCTTTGAAACTCGGGTTTTAACAAGAAATAATTTGTATAAAAAAAAAAATCCTAATGAAGCTTTTACCTTAAAAAACAAAAAAGGTTTAAAAAAAAAAAAGGTTGAAATCTCTAAGCTTCTCATTCTATTGAGATGATTCTCCGTACACACTCCAAAATCCTAGTTATGGTCCACCTCCATAAACTCACAAAAGAAAATAAACTTGTAATAATTACCACCAATTTGGTCATTCGGTACCCAAAATAGTAATCCATCATTAAAAAAAAATGTGCAAGGTTCATAAGAAAAATAGAAATCCTATCTTCAAACATTCATCTAATCCTATCTATTTAACCTAAAAAAAATATTATCATTTACTGTAAAAGCTATCTAGAGGGTCTGTATCCCATCCGTCCTGTGTTTACAATAAGCGACAAAGAGAAAACAACAAAGAAAAAAAAAAAAAGGAAAAATCCTCAAATTAGACCATATTATAAATCCTAGAATCCTATTAAAAAAAAGCAACTACTACACTGACTATCCAACTAATTCAACATTGCTTCATAAAGATTGCTCACAGTGATGGATACCAAGAGAGCCTAAATCTCGTCTTTTAGGTGCTTCACTGTCCGAGACACAAAATCTTAACTCCTAGTTGAAGAAATGGATATCTCTTTAATCATAAAAGTAGGTCTTAAATCTATACTAAAATAAAAGTTTATAAAATTACTAAAAAAAAAAACAAAGGCTGAGTTTTAAAAAAAAAGGATGCACAAATGCTCTTACATTTTGATAAATTTACACAAACAAAAAAAAAGTTCAAAAAATCTAGAAATTACCCTAAAAAAAATGAAATATAAAAAACCTTTGCTCTAAAATTATCTTGTTCATACCATGTAAATATCTCCTTCATACTATGAAAAGCTTCATCATGTAGGTCAGCATGTACCTCAAGGGCAGAGCATAGACATGCTAACACTTCTATAAAAGTAAAAATCATTATTAACCAAAAAGAATGTCAAGAAATGTATTTTTTTTCATACACTCATATGCAATATTCCTGAAATACCTTATTATAAGATAATAATAATTATAGCTTTTGTTATTTCAAACACTTGAAAAGAAAACATGCCTTTTTATTCAATAAATTGCCTTAGAAAATTGTTTCAACCAATAGAGATGAAAAAAAAGACATTTAGGCCTAAAAATAAATGAGCTAAATGGTTTAAACTATCAATTGGCTTATAAATAAAGGTGAACTTAATGAAATGTATTTCATGAATTAATATATTAAATCTGGGTATATGTAACCATATAATAGGAAAACCTCCCTGCCAATTTCTTATATAATGGTTAAGTCATTTGAATTTGACATCGGTTATATGTTTATTATGACAGTGTCATAGTTTCCATATTAAAGTAAATTAAAAATTATTAACATCATATTTTCTTCTAAGTAAATATATTTTAAAACATCTAAATGTTACAAACAGAAAAGAATTTAAATAAAATATTGTATATAATAAATGTATGAAACAGGTTTATTATTAGTGTATCTCCAATAATATTTGAAAATATAAACGTGTATTCTCTGTATAAAATAAAGAAATGGTAATTAATTTAATTAACTATTGTGTTGTAAAACTTGGAATTCTGTCGTCAGTGTTTCCCATTTCTAGCGCCAAAATTTATATTTGGTCCCAGCACATCTGGTGACTCCAGATGTTGTTTTTCTGCACAAGTCCTAAATTTAAACTGAGCCGCCAATCATGGCTCAAATTTCGTCTAGGATCTAGCGTTGTTTTTGTCTAATTGTACGTTACAGCTATAACATTGTAAATTAAAAATAACGGTTGTTATATTTACCAAACTCCCACTTATCATAATACCGCAAATTAAAGTATTAAAAATAAATGTTTATTAAAACACAAAAATTAAACTTAAACTCGACAAAACAATAGTTTTGAAGAAGCATTAGATTTGTTTACTTACTACAGAGTGGATATTGGATCATTTTTATCACTTTAAATAATTCAAAACACAAGCTTGCTTGTAAAAATATTCAAGTTAAATATATAAATATCTACCTAAAAATAATTATTCTGTGTACATTGAAAAATTTATTTTATTAGTCTCATTTCCCTGGGTATTGATTCTTAATTAATCTCAGGATCGCGTTCTACTTAGCCCTAATGGCGTTTCACTATGTATATATTTTTAAATATAATAGAAGAAAATCATATACATAATTCGAGCCCCGCGGCGGGCGACATTGATGGGTTCGAGAGCATTTCATAAATTTTTTTGGTATAATGGAAGAAGAAAGTCATTGTTAAAAACAATGATAATTTTATACTTTTACTATTTCCAGATCTCTACATGTCCATATATTAGGGCGCCAGTGGCTGCTGAAAAGCAGACCACAAATTTATTCATCTATGGCACATGTAGAGACCTAAAGCTGTGCCGCTAGCAATTATGTTGATGGGGGAATTAACCAATCAATATTTTGGCCAAACATATTTTATTTATTCTAATAAAATAAATTTTCAATATACTACACAAGCAGATATATATATAAGATTTCATGGAAAAGGATAATAAAAAAAAACTATATAAGTTTAAAATTGGGAGGAGTTTAATATACATATAAATGTAAACACACACAAACAAAAAAAAAACCTATTATGCCATTATCCCCAGAATATCCCCACCTACCTTCAGCCACCCATGTCCACCATTCGAAAAAATGGGCAGCCAAGGCCGCAGCTAGCGGCCTCCGCCCTCCGCAACTCCAAGTCTTCTTTCTTTCTCAAAAAAAAAAAAATCAAATTTTTGTCAAGAAAAAGAAATGTCAATATCAAAAATGTCAATCTTCAAGAATGTCAATATCCCGCCTCCTTGTCCCAGTGTTGCTGAACTCACCCCCCCAAGCTATCATCACCTTTCTCTCTATGAAAATAAAAAAATTAAAAAGGCATCTTAAAAAAAAATGATAAAAATAAATTAAATATAAAATTATTAAAGAAATATTCACAAAAAATAAAATAAAAATACGAAAATATTGAATTAAAAAAACAATTAATATTGTAGGATCTGGGCATCTTGGGGTCAGCTTGGGAAAGGTTCAGGGCTCGTGGTGGAGCTGGTGCTCTGCATGAAGATGGTGAAGCCAGGTCAAGCACCATAGGTCGGTGGCTTGACTACAGG
Source organism: Cordylochernes scorpioides (assembly GCA_030710605.1). Classification (NCBI taxonomy): domain Eukaryota; kingdom Metazoa; phylum Arthropoda; class Arachnida; order Pseudoscorpiones; family Chernetidae; genus Cordylochernes; species Cordylochernes scorpioides. Next base: position 79,415,349 of record CP092877.1, read on the forward strand.
AAGGGGTGTCTGGGTCCATCTTGGACTGGTTTGTGGTCAAGTCGGCCACCATCGGACATGTGGCTCGACTAACAGGAAGGGGTGTCTGAGTCCATCTCAGGCTAGCTTGGTGTTGGTGGGGCCAGGTCATCCACCATAGGTCAGGTGTCTTGACCACCAGGAAGGGGTGTCTGAGTCCATCTTGGACTATCCTGGTGTTGGTGGGGCCAGGTCATCCACCACAGGTCAGGTGACTTGACCACCAGGAAGGGGATCTCAGTCTCTGGCTTAGTGCTGCCAAGGCTAAAGGTGGCTTCAGGCTCCATCTCGACACCTCGCAATCACCAGAGGTTGGTAACTTAAAATGGACAAAGGTGGGATATGGTTAGGTTAGGTGGGGTTCTGGGTTACTCTGGCACATTATGGTCACGAGGTGTCCCAACACATACATGGATTCTATTAACTTTATCATTCCTCAACAATTTGGATTCAGAAAAGGACACTCCACAACCCACCAGCTAATCACAGTAATAGACTACATCCAAATAAGAAAGTCCCACAAGGAGGCAGTAGGTGCTGTTTTTCTAGACCTTACCAAAGCCTTTGATAGAGTATGGCATGATGGCTTGATAGCAAAATTAACAAAAAATCAATTTCCAAGGGATTTCATCAAATTCTTGAAAAACTATCTCCAGGACAGAACCTTTTCAATTAAGCAAGGGAATTATATAACCACGGCAAAACCAACCCAGATTGAAGTCCCTCAAGGCTCTATCCTTGGACCCTACCTATTCAACATCTACATCAACGATTTCCCTCAACATCCAAAATATCAAATAAAACTTTTCGCAGATGACGCAGCAATTTTAGCAAACTCCAAATCAATAGGAATAATAACTACACAACTCCAAAATTACATAAACAGTATAACCAAATGGTGCAACGATTGGAAATTAGACATCAACCCAAAAAAGTCTCAGGCAATAATTTTTCCTCCACTAGACAATAAAAAATTCAAGCCACAATCCATCCTAAAGGTAAACCAGAGCCCTATTAACTGGACTGACAGCGTTAAATATCTTGGAGTTACCTTAGACTCCAAGTTGAAATTCAACATGCATGTCAAAAATATCATAAAGAAAGCAAAAATCGCAAAAATAACATTATCAAGCCTGTTCAACTATAGAAGCAATTGACTACAAAACAAAAGTTTACTCTATACAGAAGTTGTATCCTCCCGATAGTAACATACGCACTCCCAATTTGGTGTAAATATATTACAACCACAAACAAAAATAGGATAAACGCATTTATGAGAATCTGCCTTCGGACAAGTATAGGAGCTCCATTCAACCTATCAAACAAGATACTGAAAGAGGACTTGAACCAACCCGATCTAGAAGATATGTACCAAACTTCCGTTAAGAAATCATATCTCCAAATGCAAAATTCAAATAATCCAACCATACAAGATATTCTACAAAATAAAGGAGATATCAATCCCCGATTCCGACGACCTGGCCCTGACACTTAGTCAAGAGCTCATCGCCCAACAGCTGCCCTCCTGCAAGGCCTAGGGGGACCACTTCTACTCCACCAACTCGCCATGGGTAAATAGCCAGGACAAGGTGACTCGCGAGCTGTGCTCGAATGTAACACCTGTAAATTGAGACGAAATAAATAAAAAAATTAAAATGAAAAATGTCTAAATTAAAATTGAAAATGTCAATATAAAAATGAAAGTGTCTAAATTAAAATTAAAAATATCTGAATATAAATTAAAATTGTCTAATTAAATGTTAAAAACCTATATTTGGTCCTTCTATGATTATAAAATTATTTCGTCAGAAAATATTAACTTATCATCATCTTGTTTACAAAATTTTATTCCTTCTTAACTAAATTTTAAAACTAAGTACTTGTTACAAATAAATAATAATTAATATTTAATATTCTTAAAATTTTTAAATATAAAATATCACATTTGGCGAAAAGAATAAAGGTACGTAGATTACACAAAATGACTAGCGCAACAAATGTCTCTTCCCAATTTTTATCAAGAAGACAATTACAAAGTTTTGTTCAATGCTTACGTTCAGTGTTTTTATAAATAAAACGCCTGAAGTAAATATACTACAATACTTTTAATCCTTGAGTGTCGGCCTTGATACATCGTAAAAAATAGATCTATTTACAGTTAATGTCATTAATTCAACACCCCAAGGGATCTGAGCTTTCGGTGGGAGATCCCCAGATTCTTGGCCCAATTATAAAATATAATTTTTTAAAATACAGTAATAGATGTAAATTTTGTATTTTTTAAATTCGTTTTTCCCAATATTTTTTAATTTACTCTTTTCTACATTTTATTTTGTTTTGTAATGAATCATGATGTGTTTAATCCAGATAAGCCTGATTCTTCAATCCAGAAACAACCAACAACTACATTTAAAAAAACAGTAGTGCTTCAGTCTCCAACAGTTCATCACAGCTGCAGCTGGACTATTTCAAGTAGTATCCACATGCAATATGATGAAAACTATTGAGAAGATATTTTTGCCTTTATAACATCCCTTAACAAATTTATACAGCCAATTTTTAGAAAAAAAAAAATATATATTTTTTTTCTCAACTATTTCAAAGATTTATTTTCCCCTTTAAAAATTTTCATTATCACTCAAATCTAGAAAAGGATAAAATATATTTGTATTCTCAAAATAACTATAAATTAATAAGTGCAATGTCACAAAATGAATCACTGCAGTTCTACAGAAATAGCACCTTACTGTAGCTAACAATTATTGTCATTTAAAAAGCACAAAGCTGTACTCATCCAGGATAAAAACCTTAGTCGCTCTTACTGTGACTATAGAATAATCCAAGATTATTAAATAAAAAGCATTAATTTATATATACAAGAAAATTTTTCCAACTATTGTTCTCACTCTGTATATAGAACAAGCAGCAACTTGCATTTAAAAATGCACGAATCTGTGCATACAGAAGAAAAACCTTATTCCTGCCCTCATTGTGACTATAGGGCAAAACGGTCATATAGTTTAAAACTACACCAATCAATACATACAGGAGAAAAACCTTACTCCTGCCCTCATTGTGACTATAGAACAACAACTGCAGGAAACTTAAAAAGACACCAATCAATACATACAGGAGAAAAACCCTTCCCCTGCCTTTATTGTGACTATAGAGCAATAACTGCAGGAAACTTAAAAATACACCAATCAATACATACAGGAGAAAAACCCTTCCCCTGCCCTCATTGTGACTATAGAACAATAACTGCAGGACACTTAAAAAGACACCAATCAATACATACTGGAGAAAAACCCTTCGCCTGCCCTCATTGTGACTATAGAACAATAACTGCAGGAAGCTTAAAACTACACCAATCAATACATACAGGAGTAAAACCCTTCCCCTGCCCTCATTGTGACTACAGTGCAACAACTGCAAGTAAATTAAAAAGACATCAATTCATACATACAGGCGAAAAACCATACACATGTTCTTACTGTGATTATAAAACAAATACACCTACTAATCTAAAACAACATTTAAACACTCATATAGTAGAAAGACCTCATTCTTGCCCTCACTGTGACTATAGGACTGCAAGTACAAGTAATTTAAAAAGACATCAAATTAAACACAGCAAAAAAACCTAACTCCTGCCCTCAATGTGACTTTAGGACAAACACCCATTACAGTAAAACTCCATTTAGATGACACCTCTCTACAAAAGACAGTTTTCATTTGCAAAATTACCATTTTTGCAATTTAGCCACTCTCCGGTAAGAGGACACCTCTCCATAAAGAAAACTTTGGCTCTGCAATTAGGGGTCCTCTACAGGGTGGTACCACTGTATTTCATAATAGAACCTAAAAACTTTCATACATTAGAAAACCCAGCAATGGCAAGTCTTCTTCTTCTTCTTTCTTATCTCCACTCAATCACACTAAGGTATCAAGCTTGTAAAGCTTGAGACTTTTGATGGTGTGTGCTGGGGAAGAGTAGAGCTTATCAATGGATGAGTCAATAATATGTCTTGGGGTTGCAGGCTGAGAATTGCGACTTCACGTGACACCTTTCCAAATCACTTCTCACTTTGTGTCACAGGGCCACACCCAAAAATTTTGCACTTTTCATGCCAAAGACGCCTTCATGCCTGTGACACATCTCACCCCAAAGCGTGTCCACGTCGAAAGTCATACTATCACTCACATCTAAACCTGACATCACTAAATAACATTTTTACTAAGTCTAAACTAACTTCTAAACACAACCACTTACGAATACTAAGAAAACTATATCTTTCAATTATAACAGAAAATTGTCCACCTCAACAAAAGAAGAGAGAGAAAATCAGTTTCAAGTAAATGACAAAAATAACAAACACCCCGCACGAGTGACCCCCCAATAATAGGATCCCTGAATCTATTTCAGTTACAAATCCCCCGTCCAACGTCCTCTCTCCCCTCACGAAGCTATCATTTTGACCGCTATTTTAATGATCGCCATTTTATAACACATATTTCACACCAACCATTTATATTTTCTCACAAATCTCACAAGCTCTTAATTACAACACACACAACAGATATTAAACATTTAAAATACAATATTAATATAATACAATATTATTATAATACAATATTAAACATTTTACATGTTAATTGAGATCACAATACACAACATTTTAGTAACCAATCCAACCAATAAATTGTGCTTCTGAAATTTCGATTTATACAACCGACACAGCGCATCACAATTTATTATTGGTACAATACAATTAATTTTACAATCATATTTCGCTGTGCTTCTAAAAAAACAGCGTCTAAATAATTTTCATTATTCAACAACTAGAAAAAGTACAGCTGCCAAACAGTTGTATGTCGCAATTATGCGATCATCAACGTGACCTCATTTTAAAAAAAGCTTTACTAACAATCACCAATTAAAACAACTTGGTTAAGTCTGATCTAGACTTTATAGCGCAAAAGAGAATTCATTCTCTACATATCACCATTTAGGACAAACGAAAAGATCATTTCACATATTCCCAGTTTCAGAGTCATAGAAACACCGATGTTTACCAAAGGGATATAATCTAGTTACGCACCACAGTCCTAACTTCTCTTCAAGAGAAATACTTTTTGTTCAATTTTCCACTACCCAACATTTATCCAATCTTTAATAACCTTTAATTATATTTTAATTTTTGTATAAAATCTTGAATAATTATTTTTATTTTTACCTTTTAATTATATAATCAAATTTTTAATCCAACATTATTTTCAAAAAAATGAAAACTTTAATCATATTTACTTTTATTTTTCAATATTATTTTAGTATTGCCAAACATTGTTTCAAAAATCATTTTTAATTCTTAATTATTATGTCTTTTATATATTACATGTTTGATTTTGTCCACTTACACTTTTTTTACCCGCAATCATATTTATATCTTTTTATTCATTATATTTTATATTTGTTTAAATACCTTTATTATATGACAATGTTTATCATCAACTATTGGGCATCTACAACAATCGTTTTCAACAATCCTACTCTCTAACCACTTCCCTATACTTTTCATCACTATATTTTTCAGCCATTGCTTCACATCAACGTAGAAAAACGACAGCACTGCTTGGCAATTTTTTTTTTATTTCGTAATTTAAAACAAACTCTTTGAACACAGTTCCCCAGATTTAAAATTCCCAACTTCTGGTCTGAACACGCTTCAAGAGTTCATTTCAATCATCCGCAGAGCACAATCACCAACGTATGCACAAAGCGTTCACAACTTTCTTACTTTTTTTTTCCTGCTCTAGCGGACCACAATCAACCTTTAATTTCGAGTCAAGTCAGACCACCTACTGTCGCTACAACAATTCTACTTATCGCATGGCTCTATTTCACTCCTTTCCCAATCATATTCATCAACAACTTTTCTGCAACAACTTTTTAACCCAATAACTCTAAAATTGTGACAAAGCACTGTAACCCTTATATAGGATCGCAAGTGAAACATTGCCTAGGAAGAAGCTCAAGTCTAAATCCATGCTTTGCACCTGGATCTGAGTATTTGGTTTACATGTGCACTCCTCCCAATTGCATATTATTTAGCCCCTAACTCTTTCCAATGCCCGCCAATAATATCTTAGAATTTTTAATTCCCTTTCACATAATCATATTATTATGTGTTTAATTTAAGCAACGGTTTTATCTAAAAAATTATCTTTTTATATAACCAATATTATAACTTTTTAATTGAACAAGCTTTTTTAAATTATTTTCAGATATATCCAAACAAATCATTTTGTTATAGCCCTTTTCAACCCTCACAGTTTAAATTAATCAAAAGAAATTTTAATTACATACCTGTGTTAGAGAGGCTTTACCCGCTTAAACCTGGATAAACCCTTTCACTCCCGGGGCACATCTATGGTAATTTAAACCAACAAACCCATATTGTATAAAACTTATAACAAGATTTTCATGTTGTATAATTGAAAAACATCTGTAAATGATTATACGCATGATTGACATGTGTTTCATTACATCATCATATGTAATGTACTTTGTACAAACTGAGGATAAATAAATAAAACTCTGTAATAGATTAAGAGTTGAGCTGAAGCAGGAGATAGAAGTCAAAAACGTCTAAAATCGAGATGTAACAGCCCCAAAACAACATCTAAAGATAGATAGGAAACTGTCAGGATGGCGCCAGTGTAGAATTTCGCCAGCCAATCCACGCTCTTGTTGCATCTGCTGAAATGCAATACTTCCTCTCTTCGGAAAAGATATATAAGGCCTCCATCCTAGCCAAAAATATATTCACTTCACCATCAGAGTGAGCCCTCGTCGGTTGTCACCAAAGTCCTCCTCATCCACCATGTAGACCAGTAAGAATTCTTCTATCTCCATCTTTCGCTACTAGCTCAACTTCTATCAGTTCACGGAACTTTCCTAGTGAAACTGTGCCTTCGTTTTTTGTGTGGACATTCCCAAGCTTTCCACTCTGCCTCGACCACGACTGCCTGTACTCTGTGAGAACTGTTAAAGGTCTCCCAAGGTGCAGAGAAGTACTGGAAAACTCTCCACGCCCTGACTATCCATCTCTATTACTACAGGTGTGCCCCTTTCGGTTACCATACCACAGCGAGAGACCCTCGGTTACCACAGTATAGCGAGAGTCGACAGGATCGCACACCATATATTGAGTCGACCGGATACCTGATCACATTTCTAGTCAACAGGATTCTATAAGAGTCAACAGGACCTCACCGCATATATAATCATCAATACAACTTATTACAAAATACTTAAACCTGCTTTAAATGTTTCTGAATATATATCAAAATAAACTTGTATCAAATTATAAGTTTTCTTCATTTGACTTTATTGCTAATACACACACAAAAGACCAAAAGCAGTAGTTATTTCAACTTTTGTGAATCTTTTTTATTATTTTAATAAAATTAAACCATATCTTTTAATAAGAAATGAAAATATACAGTAAAACTCCTCTATAGTGAACCCCAATGAGACAGCTTTTGTTTCACTATAGCCACGGTTTGGCCATTTTTCGTAAACTTTTCTAAATTTTTAGACTGTATAATTAAAAAACAGCCATACAAACAGGAAAAGGCAGCCACTTAATAATGGTCACTTAAATTGACCTATTTCTTTACAGTAATGCTGAATATTCAAAAGAAGTCATTTGATAATAGGTTCTTCTTATCATTAGCATACGTGTTTATATATAAACCTATGTATTATTTAAAAATTAAGTCAAATACCCTAGGAAAAACATTATTAATTATATATTTAAAAGGTATAAAAGTATTTTAGAACATCTTTCTCAAATAATATAATACTATATTTATTTGAAAAAATGCCTCTTATACCTTGTTGTTTGAAAGTGAAAAGTGAAATTTGAAAATCAGAATTGTCTTAAATAATGGTTATTTCCATCAAAGGAATAAAGCTCTGTGTATTCTGAATCAATTGAGGATGAATCAAAAGTATCCAATAGAAAAAAATCGGACGCCAAACATGTTGATACGATAGCGCGATCGGTAAAATTGCGAATTGTAAAATGACATTTGAAATACTATCCCACATATGTTTCTTTTCAATGAATAAATTTTGAGTTTTTGTTGAAAATAAACACTTGCGGAATAGTATTTCAAATGTTGTTTTACAATCACGAGCCGCATTATATTATATTGTATTAAAAATTGCGAATAAATAACGCCAATTTGAAAACACAAAATCGGCGGTAAAACAGCCGGCCAGGGGGAATATCCGCGAACCCTGAATGAGTCATATACCTAACAAGAATTCCATTCTAAAAATAGAACTGTGGTGGTAGTTTTTGAGAATTTAAAAGTTGATTTGTTTGTGGCCCATGAGACACGGGGAACTTGGGGGGGGGGGAACTTTTTTAAAAATTCTTTTTCCAATTCCAGTTTCTACATATTCTTCTGAAGTGTATATTAAATTTTGTTTTTAACCTGTTATTCAAACCATTTCTGGCTCTAAAATTATTTGGGATTATTTTTTAGCCTTGATATAGAACGCTTCTAAAAGGGCATGCTTTATGGAAGCCATTTGTATTTTTCTTCTATTTCAAATTTGTCGAATGCAAAGATATTCTATTAAATAAAAGTAGAATGTGTAAAAATTTATACAACATACAGCAAAAATAGAAAGGAAATGAAAACAAACAATGCCGCTAATTTTTTTGTTTTGAAATCGCGATCTGTGAGCTGAAACATGCTCAAAGGTTTGTTGTTTTAAATTTTTTTTTTTAATCACAATTTTAAGTTCGTTATAAGCATAGTATTTTAAATAGTTAACCCCCCACACTGATAAAACAGTGTTTACCTTACAACCCTGAACACTCGGATTTTCCTGGAAAATCTCTTAAAGATTTCTTGAAAAAGACATGGCCCACCTGTGCTGTGTGAGCAGAAGAGCTTAAATTGACTTGTTCCATATGTAAATACCTGTTTTCTTTCCTCTTTTCGCTCTCCACTTCTCCCATCCATATTTCCAAATTTTTTTTTTTTCTTTTCTTTCTTATATAATTTTTATTTTTCTTATAATCTGTATATATTTACCATATGTATATAATCTTTCTCCATTTTTATTTCCCACTTTCATAGGTTTCTCCGTCTTGTAACCCCAAGGAGAATCCTCTGTAAGACCTGTGTGTCTTAATAAAGGCTTTTGTGTGCGGGTGTGTGTGTGTGTTTCATTCCTTTTATAATATTTTATTGTACATATATCTTGATTGCTTATTGGAGCGAGAGAGGACCGAGACTAAGACTGTGGATCGCGACCTACGAGGAAGACAATAAAAAAAAAAATTTTAATAAATTTTATCATTTTGGGACCTAAAATAGGCTCGTTATAGAGGTAGTTCATGATTTTAAAAAGCGCAAAGTTCGTTATAACGATGGTATTTTCAATGGAATGGAATCTGGAATCGCCGTGGGTTCATTAAAAGGGAAGATTCGCTATATCCAGGGTTCGTATTAACGGGGTTTTACTGTATATATTTTTAACACAGGTAAAAGGGGAAGATTTTTTATTTATAAAAGAAAAAAGAAATTGCGCCGAAATGGTATAATTTAATATACACAGAAAATGTGCTAATACCTCTTGTTGAAAATATTTAACTATATATTGTTAATATCTGTTCTTCAAACAACTCTGGCCACATGGTGAAATTATGGAAGCGATTAAATATGTCATTTTGGCTCATTATTTTAAGAGAAATCTTCCAGATCCAAACTGTGGGTTATTTGAACCATTCATTTATATGGTTTTTATTATACTTTAATACATAACTCTAATGAAATGTTCCAAATTGTGTAAATCCATATCTATCTTATTTTTATAATTGATAGTCTAAAGAAGTATTTATTATATCAAATTAACACACAGAACAAATTATTTTTATATATTTTCTTAAAGAACTTAGATTTTTCCTTTATACACTTTTTGATTTTAAAAGTTTTTTGGGAATCACACAAGTACTCTATACCTACTATAATTTAGTATATATATATATATATATATATATATATATATATATATAGAGTGGGGAGTGTACTCTTCAATTTTGTATTCAGGAAAGGTTTTTTTTCCTTTTTTTAAGATAATTGCATGCAGGTGACCAGATTTTTAAAAAAGGCTAATAGTGTGGATTATTTTTCCTTTAATAAAGAGTTTTCTCATTTAGTGTTTCTATTTGATATTTCATATGAAGCAGAATTTTTGTTTTGTTTTGACTGTTTTAATTGGTTGAAGTAGACATTTTTCTGAGATTCTCTATTGCATCATAGTGTCTTCCTTTGTGAATAAGTTGGCCTTTTGATTTTCAGGTACCTTCACATGTGATAGAATGATCTTAAATCATATTTTACTAATTTCATTCAGTTTGTTTATTTCTTTGGAAATAGTCTTGTGTATTGTAATAAATTTTGATGAATAACTGACCAATAAGAAGCCTATCTGGCCAGTAGTAATGACGTGCTCCTTCTTGTTAATGGTTGTTGTTGGATAATGTTCCCTGTACATTACAGCTTGCTCTTTATAATGCATGATGGTAGATAAAAAGAGTCGAACATGACATGAGAAACAGACGCCATGTGCAGCTGCTCCTAACATGGAGTACAAACGCTGCTCATCCTGGATTAGGAGCCCTTACAGGGTACTATCATCCGGGCCCAGGTTTTTTAGTGAGCTTGTTACTGCTCCTCCTCCTCCTTTTTCATCCAGGCTTGGGACCGGCAAAGGCGGCATTCAAACATCTTTCCATCTTTAATATATACAGTGTGAGAATAATTACATAAAATGTGTAAATATGAATAATTTTTTAGCAAATTTGCAATGAGGCTTGGATATAGGATGACAAACTCTTTTAGGTTAAGATATTATGAATATGATTCCTATACTATAATTGAGTATTCCTTTAATTGCATAGTTATAAGAAAATATAGGTACTGTTCAAAATGAGATATCATGTATAATGTTGTATGATGAAATCATTTATGAATATTAATTATATTAAGAGTAAAACAAATAGAAAAAATAATTGTTAATTTCTTTAAATAAGTAATCATTTTGTAAGGCATAATTTAGATTGTAGTTTAGGATTACAAAGATGTAGTTTGTCTCTCACACTTTCTGATCTGGTGATGAGCCCCTTCAGCATGTCTTATCTCCTTGTAAATGTTCATTAGGTTCTAGCCACTAGCTTGTGGGCCTTCCTGGTTATTAAGGGCATGTTCTTAAAGATACTATTCCTTTAACTTCCAATTACCGAGGGAACCAATTGATATTGATTTTATTCAACTTATCGAGTATTTTTCAAGGGACCGGGGAAAAAATGTTCACTAGATAAAACGATGATTTTGTAATGTAGAAAATTAGGAAAGACAAAATTCAGGATGACACGGCAATTTATTTGAGACAAGAATGATGATACAATTCAAAGGCAAGATACTATTCCTTTAACTTCCAAATACCGAGGGAACCAATTGATATTGATTTGATTCAACTTATCGAATATTTTTCAAGGGACCGGGGAAAAAATGTTCACTAGATAAAACGATGATTTTGTAATGTAGAAAATTAGGAAAGACAAAATTCAGGATGACACGGCAATTTATTTGAGACAAGAATAATAATACAATTCCAAGGCAAAGATACTATTCCTTTAACTTCCAATTACCGAGGGAACCAATTAATATTGATTTTATTCAACTTATCGAGTATTTTTCAAGGGACCGGGAAAAAATGTTCACTAGATGAAACGATTTTGTAATGTAGAAAATTAGGAAAGATAAAATTCAGGATGACACGGCAATTTATTTGAGACAAGAATAATGATACAATTCCAAGGCAAAGATACTATTCCTTTAACTTCCAATTATCGAGGGAACCAATTGATATTGATTTTATTCAACTTATTGAGTATTTTTCAAGGGACAGGGAAAAATGTTCACTAGATAAAACGATGATTTTGTATTGTAGAAAATTAGGAAAGACAAAAATCGGGATGACGCAGCTATTTATTTGAGACAAGAATAATGATACAATTCCAAGGCAAAGATACTATTCCTTTAACTTCCAATTACCGAGGGAACCAATTGATATTGATTTTATTCAACTTATCGAGTATTTTTCAAGGGACCGGGAAAAATGTTCACTTTATCGGGAGATTCAAATTTACGAGTTTCAAATTATCAAAATATATCTATTATTTTTTTATAAGTTTATAGAGAATTGTTTTAACAAATGTTCGTTAGACAAACCTTTACTCGGGTAAAACCCGGGCAAAGCCGGGTACATCCGCTAGTAATTATAATATAAATGAATTTTAAAAATTGTAAAAAAAAAAAAATGCATCGGCCGGGAATTGAACCCGGGCCGCCCGCGTGGCAGGCGAGCATTCTCGCCACTGAACCACCGATTTTTTTAAGAAATGGCCATATTTGGGTATTTATTCCATTCACAAAAGCAAACGGTGACAGAAATATTGATTGTTGATGACTGATAAATGTATATGGTAATTTAAACCAACAACCCTATATTGTATAATACTTATAACAAGATTGTCATGTTGTATATAGAAACACATCTATGAATAATTATACGCATGATTGACACGTATCATTGCATCACCATATGTAATGTACTTTGTACAAACTGAGGATTAATAAATAAAACCATGTAATAGAATAAGAGCTGAGCTAAGCAAGAGATCGAAAGAGAAATAGAAATCAATCTTAAAAAGGAATTTGGCAGCCCGTTGCCATCAAGGTCAAAGGGTGCAGAATGCCGCAGACGTTCAAAGTCCGAATTCTCGCATGTCTCCCCCCTCCTCGGGAATGGTATATAAAAACCTCGGTTTAAGCCCAATTTAGACAGTCACTTCACCATCGGCGTGTGCCCTTGTTGGTTGTGGCCAGGTCTACCTCATCGACCATGTAAAACAGTAAGAACCCTTCTAACTCCATCTTGCTCTTAGCTCGACTCCTATCTGTTCATGGAACATACCTACTACAGCTGTGTCTCTTCGTTTTGTGTGTGTGGACATTCCCAAGCTTTCCACTCTGCCTCGACCACGACTGCCTGTACTCTGTGAGAACTGTTAAAGGTCCTCCAAGGTGCAGAGAGGTACTGGAAAACTCTCCACGCCCTGACTGTCCCTCTCGGTTACTACTGGTTTGACTCTCGGTTACCACAGCTATAGCGAGAGTCGACAGGATACCTCATCACAGATAAGTCGACTGGACCTTATCACAGAAGAGTCAACAGGATGACCACAACGAAGAAGGCAGGAAGTCTGTCCAGATAGAAGCGAGAAAGAGCAAAGATGGAGGAACAAGCCCGCCAGTCCAACGAAACGACCAAGCAATTTCCTCCCAAAGACACAGCCGAAAATCCAGCAAAATAAGCCGATGAGAAGTTCCCCACCTTCGGCCTTACAACGCAACCATCTTCTAGGCGACATGCCTCCATCGCCAAACAGAAGTTACAAGCTTCTACAAGCCTTACATGGAGCGTCTTTCCCATCAGCAGGACAACAACTAAAGACCAAGTCTCCTGACTGAACAATCCTTAAAACTGTAAGTTTAAAAACCTATGTAACTTTCTCCTCATGCTCACAATTTAATGTTTATTTTCACTGTAATCATTTTAAATCAATTTTTACCATTATTTTATCATTTCAATTCAAATTTTAAATCTTTTACACCCTCATTTATCAAATTTTACTTTATTTTAAGCAACTTATAAATTTTAATCCATTACTTTCAATTTTACATTAAAAAAAATCATAATATTTTTAAATTACTCGAATCATAATTCTAAATTTATTTGTTTTTTCCTAATATCTTATTTTTATAGCAAAACACCAATTTTTTAATCAAATACTCAAAACTTCGCAGAAATCATTGTTATGTTCACTATTTTATGTAAACGCCCCAGTCAAATTATAAGTCACTATCACGCCATTGCCCCTTTTACAAGGAAAATTTTTGCACTACCATAATCAACGATTTAAAAAATATATTCAAATTTTAATAAACATAGGTGAAACGCATTTTTTTTTTAAATCGCAAAAATCGAAAGATGCAATATCTTCAAAATCACAACTAGAAGAGTGTCATTCCCCAAAAACAAGTTTAAAATCCAACATAGTTTCACTCCCTCGTCCTTTCCTTTTACATGCATAATTATTAATCATCCACACATCTCTCTCAACAAACTACAACACACTCCCCATCACTTTTTCCAATTGGCCACCATCTATTAGCGCGCGACTTGGCAACAAATCAATCTCGAGCCACACAAGCTCCATATCGTCGCCACTAAACGTGCCACATCCACTAACAGCCAAAATATCTCGATGTGTTTTGCACAACCACCACCCATGACTAGTAAATTTGTTGTTCATGGTGAAACAAGTTAGATGCTGTACCAAAAACGAAGACTTCACGTGACACCTTTCCATTCAATTCACTCACTCGTGTCACACAGCGCATCACAACAATTTTCTCACTTAACAGGCCACAAAGACGCCTTCATGCCTGTGACACTTCTCACCCCAAAGCGTGTCCACGTCGAAAGTCACACTTTTAATCACATCTAAACCTGACATCATTGAATAACATTTTTACTTAGTCCGCAACAACGTCGAAACAACACTTACAAACACAGATAAAACTACATTTTTCAAATAGACCATAAAATGGCTAACAAGCTTACATCACTCTCAAAGAGAGTTTAACCAGTAAAGCAGTACCCTAACGTGCATGCAAACCCTCAAAACTGTACTACAACAAGTATTTCCAAAACGTCTGTTATCTGACAGAGTGCCCGCTTTTACCTCAGAAAAATTCCGTAAATTTCTAATAACACATGGTATACAACCCCTACTCACCACAAGCAATAACCCACAAGCAAACGGTTTAATAGAATGCTTAAATGCCACCATTACAGGCAAGCTCAGACTAGCTTATCTAGAAAATCCAAAAGCTTCCTGAACTCAACTAGTTAAACGCATCACTCAGACGTATAATAACACACCCCTACTGTCACCAGTTTTCCACCCACCTACTTAATGTTCGATGTTGTCCCCCCAGATCTAAGAACTCATCTTAATCCATACCCCGAAATAAATATAGCTTGAGAGATAGCACACTCTCGTACCCAAAATAAGCATAAAAAAGATGAAACATTTGATAAGCAGCACAGAACACCACATTTCAAAGTGAATGATCTTGTTTTGGTCGAAAATTATAGACATCCCGACACAGGCAAATTAGCACCATATTTTACTGGACCATACACAATAATTGAAATAATCTCACCCAATGTCGTTCGAATAGATCGCCCCAATCAACCTCTCAATAGAGACAGTGACACCATACATGTCAATAAATTAAAATATTACACAGAGAATGTTCTGTACATTACACCAACCCATTTGGATCTGTATTACTTACTCTCTTCCACACAATATTTCTTTGAACCCACCAGATCCAGACTAGAAGAGAAAGAATTTCAAGCCAGTGCGCTGTAGACAAGCCCCATATTTCCCCCTTCAAAAATAATAAACCTCGCACCCCGGTCGTAAAAATGGATGTAATCACCGCTAGTTGACTGACATACCAAAGGGATATGAACTAGTTACACACCACATTTGTAACTTCTTTTTAGAAGAAATACTAAACCTTCATCTATACTCATTGTAATAATCTTTAACTATATTCTATTTTTTGTATAATATATTTTAAATTTTATTTTTTACCTTTCAATTATATAATCACAAGTTTCTAATCCAACATTATTTTTAAAAAAAATCAATTTTACTTTTATTTTTCATAATATTATTTTAGTCAAATTACAAAAAAATTTCCTTTAATTTTTCCATTGCAGTAAGGGCAGTAGAAATTGTTTTATTTTAAAAAGAATATTACGCATATAAAATAGTTTTGTAATTTGATAACAGATGGCGCGCTAGTGCATCGTATTATAATTGAATAAATGAAACAAATCGATATTTGCGGAAGAGCGATTGCTCGAAGCATATTATATATTTATAATTATATGTAATTCTGCTGTCCTAAAAGCTTATGTCCATAGTTCATTTAAAATACCCATTCAAAGAGTCAAGCATCAGTATCACTATAAAAGGAAGTTCCAAAAATGCAATATAACAGCGGTATGGTAGATTAAACTGGCGAAACCGCTGGGAGGGTTCACCATTGATGAGCCAGGCCCTCCCTTTAATTTTTCCATTGCAGTAAGAGCAGTCGAAATTATTTTATTTTAAAAAGAATATTACGCGTCTAAAATAGTTTTGTAATTTGATAACAGATGGCGCGCTAGTGCATCGTATTATATTATTTTAGTATTACAAAAGATTTATTTGTTGTCATAAATCACTTTAATTCTTCATTATTATTACTTTTATATATTGATTGTTTGATTTTATCCACTTAAACTTTATTCAACCACAATGATATTTCTATATTTTATTCATTTTATATTTGTTTTTCTACCTTATATAATATGAACATGTTTATTGTCAACTATCGGGCATACAGCAATCTATTTCTCTAACCACTTCAGTGTACTTCTCACTACTATCTTCTCAGTCATTGCTCGCATCAACGTAGAAAAACGACAGTACTGCTTGACAATTTTTTTTTTTGATTTCGTAATTTCAACAAACTCATTGAGCATAGTTCCCCAGATTTAAACATCCCAACTTCTGGCTTGAACACGTTTCAAAAGTTTATTCCAATCATCCGCAGAGCACAAATCACCTACGCATGCATAATGCGTTCACAACTCTCAAATTTTTTAGCTCTAGCGGACCACAATCAACCTTTGATTTTAAAGTCAAGTCAGATCACCTACTGTCGCTTCAACAATTCTAATTAACGCATGACACTCTATTTCACCCCTTTCAATCATATTAATGAACAACTTTTTTCTTCAACAACTTTTCAACCCAATAACCCTACAATTGTGACAAAGCACTGTAACCTTATACAGGATCACAGGTGAAACATTGCCTAGGAAGACGCACAAGTCTATATTCTCGCTTGCACCTGGATCTAAATATTTGGTTGCCTGTGTAATACTTACAATTGCATATTCTTTAACTCCTAACCCTTTCCAACGCCCGCCAACAATCTCTTAGAACATCATTTTATTTTTTATCATCATTATTTTTTTTTTATCAAAGTTTATCTAAATTTCTCTTTTATAATGAATATCATAACTTTTAAATTAAACATAAGTTTTATTTTTTATAATTTTCAGATATATCCAAACAAAACAACTTGTTATAGCCCTTTTTAACCCTCACAATTTAAATTAATTAAAAAAAATTTAATTACTTACCTTATTTATTTATGCTTATGAGGTGATACAGCAGCGTATTTACAATTAGAGAGGAGACAAAATGAATTATAATGTAGCTGCTGTATTGTCCGTGAGGTCAAGAGACGTACGGACCTCTGTGGTGTTGATCTCTTGGCGGAACGACTTGGAAGTCGGACTCGGGCCCCCCCTACTGCGGCAAAGTGGATCAACTTCGGGGGGGCATTACTTACCTGTGTTAGAGAGGCTTTACCCGTTTAAACCCGGATAAACCCTTTCACTCCCCGGGCTCATCTATGGTAATTTAAACCAACAACCCTATATTGTATAATACTTATAACAAGATTGTCATGTTGTATATAGAAACACATCTATAAATAATTATACGCATGATTGACATGTGTCATTGCATCGCCATATATATTGTAGTTTGTACAAACTGAGGATGAAAAAATAAAACCATGTAATAGATCAAGAGCTGAGCTAAGCAAGAGATCGAGAGATAAATAGAAATCTACCTTAAAAAGGAATTTGGCAGCCCGTTGCCATGTAGGTCAAAGGGTGCGGAATGCCGCAAACGTTCATAGTCCGAATTCTCACATGTCTCCCCCCCCCCCCCCCTCCTCGGGAATGGTATATAAAAACCTCGGTTTAAGCCCAATTTAGAGAGTCACTTCACCATCGGCGTGTGCCCTTGTTGGTTGTGGCCAGGTCTACCTCATCGACCATGTAAAACAGTAAGAACCATTCTAACTCCATCTTGCTCTTAGCTCGACTCCTATCTGTTCATGGAACATACCTACTACAGCTGTGTCTCTTCGTTTTGTGTGTGTGGACATTCCCAAGCTTTCCACTCTGCCTCGACCACGACTGCCTGTACTCTGTGAGAACTGTTAAAGGTCCTCCAAGGTACAGAGAGGTACTGGAAAACTCTCCACGCCCTGACTGTCCCTCTCGGTTACTACTAGTTTGACCCTCGGTTACCACAGCTATAGCGAGAGTCGACAGGATACCTCATCACAGATAAGTCGACTGGACCTTATCACATGTATATTTTAATAAACATGATAATGAAACGGAAATTTAGTTTATAATACAATATAATGCGGCTTATGATTGTAAAATGACATTTGACAATTATCCCGCATGTGTTTCTTTTGAACGAAAAATCAAAATTTATTTAAAGGAGAAATAACGATTTAACCTTAGGGATAAAGTATGAAAGGATGAATTGTGAAGAGTAATGATAAACGGAAAAATAAAGTGTTCAGGTATGGGAATTTATTTTATGTAAAGCAATATTATAATTTAAAAATACCCTATAGGCAATGAGGGATGTTTACAGAGAATAACAAAATATATTTATTAAAATTGTTAATCTATACATAAAATGAATATTTTGCTACAATATATTGTATAGGTTTTAAATTTTATTAGATTTACACAGTTTGGCCTTAATTGTGTCATTTAATTGTGTCATAAATGTACGTAGCTACAATTTTACACCGTTGTTATCAAGAATAAAGTTTGTTTGCACTTACGTCACTTCGTGACTTTTTTCGACGCGACAAATATAATTTCTAGCCAGTTTTTTTTCTTCTCTTTTTATTCTTCTTCTTGATGTAACTCTGGACTTCTGAAGCTACGTAGCAAAGGCGCCAACTATCCGGGTTAGTCTTCAGACTTGAAGTCTAATGGTGGACATCCAGTTTATCAGATTTTATTTCATTAATAATTTGTCCATTTTCTTTGAAATTTTTCTTAGAATTTATTCAATGGAAAAGTTTTACCTAGATCCTTTTGACCTTCTTCATTCGTCTCTAAATCCCCATAGTCATTGACTCCAATATTTTCCCTGTTTATGTATCTGATCCGTACCATACGACAATTTCAAACATTCATTTGATCGCTAATCTCTTTCTTATATTCTTTTCCATTGTTGTGATTGATTATCCGCCAGGTGGCCAAAATAGACGGACGTTCTTCGCTTCGCCTCCTCCAGATAAGTACATTCCATTGATAATTATATTATTATTTTGTTTTAATTTCTTTTATGGTTTTTGTTTTTCTCTTGTAAGTATTAGCTGTTTAGCATCAAGCAGTAACCTCAATTTTACATTATCTTAAACGATGCTTAGACTTAAAGAAAGAAATAATTTTGAATGCAAGTTTGGAAGTGTTTTTGAACCCAATAGTATTGCTTTATTCTTGCTCCTTACCATCATCCTGTTTAATCTTATAGTTCTGACAATATTACAACTTGTCTCTTTTTTAGCGTTTAAAAATCGAGTCGAAGAGAATTTTTCGATCGAAAGTTTACTCGTTTTGAACTTTTAATAAAGATATGCATTGTCGGTCCGTCTTGTAATCTTGTCCTAGAAATTCTCACTTTCTTAGTTGTTTCAAATATTATCATCAGCTTAGTGCCATCTTTCGCAATAATTACCTAAGCAGAACCCGCCGGTCGAAACTAAGTCATGTTTGTCTAGCATTGATTAAGTCACAATGCCATTATTTGGCAAATTTGGATAAAGGAAGCACCAGTTTAATATTCTTAGGTCATCGTCGCTGCTGTATCAAGGATGGTCAAATGAGCACGTGGGATCGAAAATTGACTCCTTTGTTCTATTGTTCCTTTTGAATGAATGTTTTTAAAATATGATTTTATACTATACAAAGTCTGTTAGAAATTTATCCGAACTCTATTTTTCGAAAACCTGGTGGATTTCAATGAAGCGCATGAGGCGACCTCAAACCTTCATAGGCATGCATGAATTTTTTTATCCGCCTGTCAATAGCTTTAGTTTATGACAAGCAGCATTTGAGCGAGGTAGTGTTTAGTTTTCTCGTCGTATTCTCATTGTAAATAAAATGACGGAGCGACTGAAGCAGCGCTACTGCATCAAATTTTGCCATAAACTGGGTGATCTGCATCAATTGGAGATTAAAGCCATCTACTACAGGAAAGATTACCAAGTCAGAAAACTACACATGCATAAGATGTGGATCTAAGGATCATAAGCAAGATAAATGCCCTCATTTGAAAGCCAAATGTTTCAACTGTGGTAAAATTGGACATTTGGGGAGGAGTTGTCTAAAAAGAAAGCCACAACGCAATTCTACTGCAAATAAGGATGGAAATAAAGTACACGCCATCGCAGAGACGGAAATCAGCAGTCAAATCTTCAAAATTGTAAATTTATGGAGAACAACCGATCCAATTAAGATTGAAGTACAAATCAATGATAAGATACTGTCATTGGAATATGATACTGGTTCTGCCTACAGCCTCATATCAGACTCCACTCGAAGGTTCTTTAAACTACCTAATCCATATCCTGCCGATCCATTAAGAGTTAAGTTGGCAACCTACAGTGGCCAACCCTTGCAAGTGTTAGGTACATTGGATGTGCCCGTACAATACCAGAATAGTACTCAGACCCTACCACTGATGGTTGTTGGAGGTGAAGGTCCTAGCCTTTGTGGTCGGAATTGGATGGAAGCATTGGGAATACTACCAACCCAGCCATACAAGGTTGACATGATTAAAGTAACAGAAAACAACCTGCCAACACAGCTACATAGATTTAGAGAACTGTTCAGCCCTGGCTACGGTGTGTTCAAGGGTGTAAGAGCTAGATTGCTAGTTGATCCTGAAATGAAACCAAGATTTTTCAAGTCACGTCCTATTCCTTATGCGCTCAAGGAGAAGATTTCTAGAGAGCTTGATAGATTAGTCAAGGCGGGAATTTTGAAACCCGTGCGACATGCTGAATGGGCCGCTCCGATTGTTCCAGTTCTGAAGTCTGACCAGACTATTCGAATTTGTGGTGATTTCGAGATTACTGCGAACCAAGCCCTTAAAGTGGATCAATACCCCCTACATAAAGCCGAGGATATTTTTGCAGCTTTAGCTGGTGGTGAAAAATTCAGCAAAATAGACCTCAGAGATGCCTACAACCAATTAGAACTTGATGATGAATCTCAGCTTTATACAGTCATCAATACGCATCAGGGTTTATATAAGTACACACGACTCCCGTTTGGAATATCTTCAGCCCCAGCATTGTTCCAAAAACAGATGGACATACTTCTAAAAGGAATTCCCTTGGTTTTCTGTGCACTAGATGACATCCTAATTACTGGGAAGAATGATCAAGATCATCTGAAGAATTTGGAGTGCGTACTTCAGAGAATCCAAGAGGCCGGGTTAAAGCTGAGAAAAGATAAATGTTCATTTCTGGCACCATCACTAGAGTATCTAGGTCATAAAATTGCAAAGGAAGGTCTCCAACCATTGCCCTCTAAAGTTGAAGCTATACAAGCCTATCCAAGTCCAACCAGCCTGACGGAGTTACAAGCATTCTTGGGTTTACTTACGTATTATTCAAGATTTATTCCTAACATGTCTTCCACTCTAGTACCATTATACAACTTGCTAAAAAAGGAACAGAAGTGTAAATGGGAAACCCCAGAAGAAAGAGCATTCAAGGACATTAAAGAAAAATTAGTCCATTCAACCTTGCTAGTACATTTCGATCCTCGAAAGAGACAAATTCTATCTTGTGATGCGTCCGGAGTAGGCATTGGTGCTGTGCTATCCCAAGTACAAGGGGACAATGATATACATCCAGTGGCATTTGCATCTCGTACACTCACTCCAGCGGAGAAAAAGTACTCACAACTGGAGCGGGAGGCCTTGGGAATTGTATTTGGAGTAACAAGGTTTCGCAACTACTTGTTAGGAAATAGTTTTACTCTCCGCACAGATCACAAGCCGTTGGTAACCCTATTTTCAGAGAATAAGGGGATTCCAACTATTGCGGCAAACCGTATTCAAAGATGGGCCATCATTTTATCTGCTTATCAGTACAAGATTGAGTACATCAAGAGCACCTCCAATACAGAAGCTGATGTCTTAAGCCGACTTCCCATGTTCACTCCTGAACCGGATTCAAAGGAACCTGATTCAGAACCTGTGGAAATGGTATTATTGATGGACGCTTTAGACAGTTCACCAGTTACATCTGATGATATTCGGGCAAGCTTACCAGGAGATCCTGCTTTAAGACAAGCCTTGGATCATACTCTTCAAGGTTGGAGTGAAGAAACACCAAAGGAAATGGGACTCATGCCTTACTGGAGCCGTAGATATGAACTAGGAGCCTGTGAAGGTCTGCTATTCTGGGGAAATCGTGTCATCATTCCTACAAA
Organism: Cordylochernes scorpioides; assembly: GCA_030710605.1. Lineage (NCBI taxonomy): Eukaryota > Metazoa > Arthropoda > Arachnida > Pseudoscorpiones > Chernetidae > Cordylochernes > Cordylochernes scorpioides. The sequence continues at coordinate 79,437,988 of CP092877.1, forward strand.
TTTGAGAGCCAAAATGTTGGATGAATTACACAATAGTCATCAAGGCATTGTTGGTTTAAAAAGTGTCGCCCGAACTTTGTTTTGGTGGCCTGGTTTGGACAAGGATATTGAAGAGACCGTTAGACGGTGTAACTGCTGCCAAAGCCATGCCAGCATGCCACCCCGAACTACACCAGTCAATTGGCCTCCCACCAACCAACCCTGGGATAGAGTTCTTATTGATCATCTGGGGCCATTTGAACAAAACCTGTACCTCATTGTAGTGGACGCATGTACCAAGTGGATAGAAGCCATTCCTGTTCCTAACACTTCCACAAGAGAAACCATCGAACAACTACGCTGTCTATTTGCCAGGTTTGGCATTCCAAGAACACTAGTATCTGATAATGGTACCGGGTTCACTTCCGAAGAATTCAGACAGTTCATGACAAGAAATGGTATCCGTCACCTACGGACTGCACCCTTTCACCCAAGTTCCAATGGTTTAGCTGAACGTGCCGTGCAAACCATTAAAACTGGTCTTAAGAAAGTACAACAAGGAAGCATATCTCAACGCCTAGCTGAGATACTTTTGGGCTATAGAAGGACCCCCATAGCCAGCATTGGAAAGTCTCCTTCCGAAATGATGTTTGGCCATAACATTCGGAGTCGCTTGGATTTGATCTTACCAAATCCTGGTAAATCAGAGGAACCAGGTTTTAAGTTAGGAGAGTCTGTATGGTATCGAACCTACAAATCAGGACAAAAATGGGACCAAGCTAGCATTCAAGGCCCTACGGGAAACCATCTAGTTACATTACAAACAGCCAAAGGACAAGTTAGAAGACATTGGAACCAAATACGGAGATCTCACTTTCCTGGGAAGAGAAGTGAATCTACTGAAGACCACGCCGGAGTCTCCAAGCCTGATATAAACACCGAACCAGAGGAACTGATTCCACAACACCAGGAAGTGACATCGGAGCCGCTGTCTTCTACTGAACCAGAGATCTAGTAGGATTCGGAAACCACCTACAAGATTGGACCTATGAAGAGTTCCGCTCTTTCGAAGAGGAGAGGATGATGTATATTTCATATGACTGGTCAATATTATATTTAATTTTGAATAATGACCGGTCAAAATAATTATTTTATTTATCATCATCTCCTGACATCTTTTAGTTTTCTGGCTTGCGGTAAACAAATGACCGCGTGTTTTGTTAGACTTTATAATTAAATTAGTTATTATTAACTACTGTATTAAATATAATACTGTAATAACTACTATATATTAAATCCTATTAATGTTGTTTAAATAAATACAATAAGAAAAGCATTAATGGTGAGTTACAATAATTTATGAACAACGACGAGGTAACCCTAAATACACAACAGACTGAAGCAGCGCTACTGCATCAAATTTTGCCATAAACTGGGCGACAGCCAGATGGAAACCATTTGGAAAATTCAGACGACTTTCGGTGACAATACTATGAGAGTCACAGTGGAAGCATTTCACGTCACCAAGACCAAAAAAGGCCCGCCAAGTACGCAGCGAGGTCAAAGTTATGCTGGCTGCTTACTTTGACTCCTGCGGTGTGGTATACCGTGAGTATGCACCACAGGGATATCCTCCGTCGCCTAAGTGATCCTGTACAGCGCAGGGAGAAAGAAAATAGGGGTAACCCGGGCTCCTGGAGCATAAATCGCCAACTACCCGGAGCTGCACGGCGCAAGAGACCGGAGTTGTGATCAACAAACAAGTGGCGCCTCCATTACGACAATGCTCCAGCACATTCCTCGTACTCGATTTAAACATTTTTTTGAGAAAAGCCAGACTCCTGTGGCTCGCCAGGCTCGTTACTATCCTGAAATCGCATCTTGCTACTTCTGTCTGTACCCTATACTCAAAAGACCATTGTAAGGAAATATTTCAGACAAGAGAGGACATTATGACTGCAATGATAGCCAATCTAAACACCATTCCGAAAAGGCTTTCTCAGAAAGTTTCCAACAATAGTGGCACCACTGGGAGAGGTGTGTGAAATCCCAAGGAGACTACTTTGAGGGTGATTAGGTTTCCAGTGCTCCAGGTATATATACATTTTTTTCTACCTGAAGGTCAGATACTTTTCTTACAGATCTCGTGTATTCAAAATTTTTAAAGAAATGATGTATTCCATTTTAAAAGTATTAATTTTAATTTCATTTAAATTGAAACAAAGATAAAGAATTTTCTTAATTCTTAAAAAGTTTATAAATGTTTGTAAATATATCAGATTTAAAAAAAAATAAAAAGAGATATGCTTTGTGAAATTTTAACAATAGTTAAAAAAAACTATTTGAAAATAAATTTATTATTAATTGTGAATGAACTCCATCCTTTCCATTCTTTACGAGTAAATTTCCGCCAAATGAATATTATTTGATCAACTGTTAATTATTAGTAGTAGTATAGCCATGATGATGAGAATTCATTGATATATTTTTATCATAATCATTTTCTGATCTAAAATACAACAATTGAACATTTGAAGCTTTAAAATAAAAATTGTTGCGTTGTTGGTTGACAAAGAATAACTTCCGTGTGTGCAAAGGATCTTTAGGACTTTATTTAAGCCTAATCGATAAAATAATTACAGAAGAGTGCAAAAATGAAACAACAATAAATAAAACAGCAGTTACAAACTCACCAACTGCAGCTCGGTGAGGGAAAGCTGGAGCAGAACAGGAGACAGAAGTTCGTAGAACCTTCTAGAATCTTCCAGGAAGTATACTGGCGTCGGCTGTAAGCAGCAGTCAGACCTCTTGAGACAGCAGCTTGCTTGGAGTCCACCACGTAGCTTCGTTCTTCTTCACCACTTGCATGAGTTCCTCATCCCTATATATACCGGAGTAGATCTTTCCAGAACGGTCATGGTTGGTTAGCCAATCATAAAGCTGCCAGGCTTGAGCATTGCGCAATCGCTACTGATTGGCCAATCCGTTGTTCTCCGATTTTTCTACATTTTTCTAGAACGTTCTAAAACATTCTCTTCTGGAATGCGCCATTTTTATTTTTACGTAACAATATGAATGGCCGTTCAACAGACGTGTTAATAACCTAATGTATTAAGGTAAAAAGGTTAAAAACCTAATGTATTAAGATGAAAATTTTAGGCTTCCAGGGAAGTTTCCTAAAAAGAAACTTCATTGGATTTTGAAACTAATGTATATTAATGTTTCAAAAATAATTATTATCAAGATATTTTTATTATCCCAGTACACATGGTACAGGCCATGATATCATGGTAGGTAGTAATGGCGACTGCTTTTTACTCAAAGTGCACCACATGTCTATACATGTAGAAAGCAGTTGACTTTTTCAAGTCTTTATCTATTCTCATTAACCATTTTATGAATTTATATAAAACCTTTTTCTATAAAAATTTAAGTTTTTAGAAATGTTTATAAACTTGATTTTAGAAAATAAAGTTAGTTATTAAAGTATACATGGTTGAGTCATTAGAGTTGGTGAGACGAGACAATAGCAGTCATTCAAGTTTGAAGGAGTTATAATTAGCTCGCTGAGTCAAGGAGCATAGAATTAAAACCAGCGTTAAAATAAGAATATAGGCGGTGATTCCTCCTTAGTGCCAGGAGGCCAAAGCCAATTCGATTCATGGTCCCTCGAGCCGGATTAGGATTTGAAACAGAAAAGAAATTTAGGCAAAAACTCAGCAAGAATACAATTGCGAAATGTCTCGAGACGAGAGGATCCTCCAAAGAAAGTTAAGTTGCCAGATAAGGCGAATTGATGGATTTATTGAAACTGTGGATTCAATTATTGAGGCAGGTGAAACAGTACGCTTAGAAATAATGGGTGAAGAATTAAAGGAGATCAAAGAAAAAATTGAGAAACTCTACGATGAGCTGTTTTCTTTGGATGAAGTTGATATAGATAAAGAAAGTGAGGCATATGATAGTTCAATGAACAAGATTGGAAGCTTGAGGGTAAAAATAGAAAATGAAAGAAAATTCAAAGACAAACTGGCGGACATAAAGCCAAATGGCTCTCAGGCAAATATAAAATTGCCTCAATTTGACTTGCCGATATATGATGGAGATATGGGCACTTGGATCAACTTCAAAGAGCTATTCCTCACCACCATCGATGCACATCCAGGGTTAACTAATATACAGAAGTTACAATATTTGAATTCTGCAGTAAAAGGCGAAGCGGCCAGATTAATAAGGGGTTTCCCTTTACTAAGTGAAAATTATGGCCAAGCATGGAGTACACTGTTATCAAGATATGATAACCCGAGAGAGCTAGCTTATGCCCAGGTGTCAAAAATCTTTTCTCTCCGGGCAATTAAGAATCCATCGGCTAAGTGTCTCCATGAATTCATGGATGTTTGTAATGAAGCCATAAGAAACTTAGAAACGCTGGAATTGAAAAGAAATCAATTAGTGGATGTGATCCTGGTGCACTTCCTCCAGCAGAAGTTGAGTGAAAATCTAAGGTTGGATTGGGAACTGTCAGTGGACAACACTCTTCCATCTTATGACAAGTTCATAGCGTTCATTTCCAGACATGCGAGAAGCATGTCTTGTGCTGTCAAGGAATGTTCAAAAAAGGAAAAAACCACCGGATCGAGATTTCCCAAATGCCAAAGCTACGGGATGCTAATTGAGAGTTCGGACACTTGCATATTATGCAAATCTAAGCATCATCCACTATACATGTGCAACTTATTTTGCAAAATGCCTTTAAAAGAAAAATTAAATGTAGTAAAGAGTCATAAATTGTGCTTCAATTGCTTGAGGAAAGGCCATTTCTCATGGAATTGTAGGCTGAACCAACGATGCAAAGTATGCAAGGGGAAGCACCACACGATGATTCATTATGATAAACCGAGCACGGAAGGCGCTTCGGCCCAAGTTGAGAACACAACTCCGAAGGAACATGAAAGTGCTATCAAAATGACTAATACTCAACAGGCAAACTGCAATGATAGCCACGTACTACTCAGCTGGAATCAAGATAAAAAATGGACTCGGAAAGTTATGCACCTGCAGAGCCCTACTGGACAGCGGTTCCCAAGTCACCATGATAACAAAAGGATGCTGCGAAAGATTGGGACTTGTCCAAAGGAAATCAGATCGGATGATTATAGGGGTTGGAAACACACCAGTGCAGCATTCTTCATCGACAGTAAGTGTGACATTTTGTCCACTGAATAATTCTGAGGAATTCTCGGTAGAGGCAGTAGTCACGGGAGTGCTCACTTCAGAAATTCCGAACTTCAGGTTGAAAGACCCTAATTGGCCAACTTTGAAGAACCTCAAATTGGCAGACCCAGAGTTCTACATACAAGCCCCAATAGATATGATATTGGGAGCAGATATATACACTGAACTTATGTTGAATGGCCCTATATCTCTCGGAGAAGGATTGCCAATGGCTATTAATACAAGACTAGGTTGGGTACTTCTAGGAAAACTCATGGGAACATCGGAGAGTAATACAGAAGTCTGTAACCTGAGTTTACAATCTGAACCAGAACTAGAATTCGTAATGAAAAGATTCTGGGAAACTGAATCTGTGCCGTCACCGGATCTTTGTACACAGGACGAAGATTGTGAAAGTTTATTTTCGAATAACCATGGCAGAGATAGCCATGGAAGGTATTGGGTAAAATTGCCATTCAGACAACATCGACCGCTTCTGGGTGAATCAAGAGAAAAAGCTTTAAGAAGGTTCCTTTTGTTGGAAAGAAAATTGTGTAAGAATGTGAAATTATATGACCAATACCGGGGATTCATGAAGGAATATGAATACTTAAACCACATGGAAAGGGTCCCAATTGCAGAAGTGAAGCGAGAATTGTGCAGATGCTATTACATGCCTCATCATCCAGTAATTAGAGAGCAATCCACTACAACAAAAATGAGAGTTGTGTTTGATGCATCAGCTAAATCTGAAAATAATGTTTCTTTAAATCAATTTTTGCACAAGGGACCAAAAATCCAACAGGATGTATTTTTCATTCTCCTCAGATTCAGAACATATCCTGTCGCCATAACTGCTGATATAGAAAAGATGTGAAAGGAAGAAAAAATTGTTTGCAACAAGTTTCATTTATTATAAAAGAAACTTGTTGCAAACAATTTTTTCTTCCTTTCATTCATTAAATTACTGATTGCAATTATTTAGGTTTTTATAGAAAAGATGTACCGCCAGATAAGAATTCATCCAGAAGATGCGGACTATCAGAGGATATTGTGGAGACCATCGCCAGAAGAGCCTGTGGTGGACTATCGACTACTGACTGTTACCTATGGTACAACTTCGGCTCCATTTTTGGCAATGAGAACATTACAACAGTTAGCAGAAGATGAAGGCCAAAATTATCCTGAAGCTTCTAGGGTGACCTTGAATGATTTCTATGTCGATGATCTGCTAACAGGAGCTCAAACGATTGCTGAAACCAAAGAACTAATAGACCAATTAAAAGACTTAATGAAAAAGGGAGGGTTTCACTTAAGAAAGTGGAATTCAAATTGCCACGAGATAGTGTCTCATGTCGAGGAAATAAACGAAGAGAAGAAAATTAACTTGGAGAAAGGAGCCATATCCAAGATTTTAGGAATTGTATGGGATCATGTACAAGATACGTTTAGAGTTAATATAACTCTTCCTGAAGAAGTTGTTACCAAAAGAGATCTTCTCTCCAATATTGCGAGGATTTTCGATCCAATTGGTTTCCTCTCACCTACTACAGTGGCTTTGAAAATAATAATGCAGGAGTTATGGAGAGGTGGGACAGGCTGGGATGAGCATATTCCGAACGACATCAAGGAAAAGTGGAATAATTTTAGAGCCGAATTACTAAAATTAGAGGATTTGAGTATCCCAAGATACGTATGGGCATGTGAAAAGGATCGAGATGTTCAACTCCACGGATTTTGTGACGCGTCAAGTGTAGCTTATTTGGCTGTGTGCTACTTAAGAACAGTCTCTCTGGATGGACAAGTCCATATATCAATGCTTGCAGCAAAAACCAGAGTTGCCCCATGTAAGTCTCTAACTCTACCAAGATTGGAATTGTGCGCGGCTCTCCTCCTGTCTCAGCTCTACAGATCTGTTGTTGATTCATTGAAGATTGATATTGGCAGGACATATTTGTGGTCAGATTCTCAGATCTCATTGAGTTGGATCAAATCGGATCCTAACAGATGGAAGACCTTTATACACAATAGAGTTGTGAAAATACAGCAACTGTCTGACAGAAACTCATGGCGTCACGTGTCTGGGAAGGATAATCCCGCCGATTGTGCCTCTAGGGGAATAATGCCTGCTGCGTTATCTGGACATACACTGTGGTGGCAAGGACCGACTTGGTTGAAAGATAACAACTTTGTTCAGAATCAGGATAATTGCTATGGCCGAGAATGCCATGAGGAAGAAAAAGTAGCCTTAGCTTGCCAGTCCCGAGTTTCAGTCTGTCCAGAAATTGTAACTAAATATTCCACTTTTATCAAGACGAGGCGAATCATAGCCTGGTGTTTGAGATTCATCACTAACTGTCGGGTGTCGCTGAAGAAAAGAGAAATTGGAACATTGTCGAAGAAGGAGTTAGAAAATGCAGTGATTAGGATTATTGGATGGATTCAGGAGGACGAATTCGGAGAAGAAATGCAGGATCTAAGAAATACGGGACATGCTTCAAGAAAAAGTAGAATTTTGCAGCTTAATCCTTTTATAGATGCATCTGGGATGTTAAGAGTAGGTGGTAGGATTCAGTTCGCGAATGTAAACCCTGATCAAAAATTCCCACTGTTATTACCGAAAAATCATCACTTTACCAAATTAATAATACTTCATTTTCACACGAGATATTTGCATGCTGGTCCACAGCTGGTCTTATCTCTAATACGAAATAGCTATTGGATCATGGGAGGTAGATACATTGTAAGAAGAATCATTAAACAGTGTATAACCTGCTTCAGATTCAGGGCAAAAACTGCAGTACAAATTATGGGGAATTTGCCTGCTGATCGAGTAAATCCATCAAGACCGTTTACCAAGACTGGAGTCGATTTGGCAGGACCTTACGAAATAAAACCAAGTCTGACTAGATCGAAAGGGATGATCAAATGCTATGTGATTCTCTTTGTGTGTTTTTCGGTCAAGGCAATTCATTTGGAGATGGTGACTAGTCTCTCAACCAGTTCATTTATTGCAGCTCTCAGGAGGTTTATATCTCGTAGAGGAAAACCATCAAAAATTTACTCAGACAATGGAACGAACTTCAGAGGAACCGAAAGCTTCATGAAGAAACAATATAAAATAATGAATTCAAAGGAGACTAAAGACTTTTTAGCAGAAGAGAGTTTATAGAGTGGCATTTCATTCCTCCATCAGCTCCACACTTTGGAGGACTTTGGGAGGCAAACATCAAATGCTTAAAGGGTCACTACTCTGTCAAGTTGAGGCTTGCCTTAATTCCAGACCGTTAGTAGAGTTAAGTCCCGACCCTAACGATCTTCGAGCTTTGACTCCGGGACATTTCTTGATTGGCTCCCCTCTGATTGAGGACCCAGGATTTTAAAATTATGAGCGAGTGGATTTACGGTCAAGATGGAATATGGTACAAGGTCTGAGGAACTCTTTCTGGTCAAGATGGACAAGAGAGTACATTAACTCTTTGCAACAGAGAAATAAATGGAAGTTGTCACAAGACAATTTGAAGCCTAATCAGTTAGTGCTAATAAAAGAAGATAACCTTCCACCTCTACAGTGGCGTCTGGCCAGGATCCTCGAGGTATATCCGGGCTCTGACCAGAAGGTGCGAGTTGCCCAAGTTCGGGCTGCTACCGGAGTCTACCTACGACCTATTACGAAGTTGGCTTTGCTTCCCTTCAAATCTGAACCAGGGTTCAGCGGCCGGGGGGAGTATGTTCCAGCCTTAAATATGCAAAATTGTTAGAATTTACTTTTGTTAATTATTGCTAAATTATGTAAATTTTAGAAATGTATATAAACTTGATTTTAGAAAATAAAGTTAGTTATTAAAGTATACGTGGTTGAGTCATTAGAGTTGGTGAGACGAGACAATAGCAGTCATTCAAGTTTGAAGGAGTTATAATTAGCTCGCTGAGTCAAGGAGCATAGAATTAAAACCAGCGTTAAAATAAGAATATAGGCGGTGATTCCTCCTTAGTGCCAGGAGGCCAAAGCCAATTCGATTCAAGTATTTTTGATCAATTTTGATTGTGTTTCATTCATATTGTCGCAATTGAATAACTAGAGGTACACCGAGCTATTTCAGTAGGTTTTATTATTCTATCTAAAGATATCTTATTATTTATCTAAAGAAAAAGGAAGGAAAATATCTATAGATTAAATAGTAAACAAAGAGAGCAAAGATAAGAATAAGTCTCGTGGCTACACGGCCTTGCGAGGGTTACATCCACAGGAAGTGACGTCAGCTCCAGGGTTGCCGAGCCAGCAATTTCACTCTAAACAAATTTCGCGACATCACCTCCCTCCCCAGAAGAACAGCGTCCCGATGTTTATTATTTACATATTTACACAGAAAGATATTTAAACGATATTGTTCTGTTGTTCAGGATCTTGGTAGGGCTTCATACGTAACACATGAACTACATCCTTGGAACTCTTCCTTCTGCGAGATTCGTCCACCGTCATTACTTCGTAGTTAACATCCGAGATCTTCTTGGTTATTTTATATGGGCCGAAGTATTTTTTAAAAGCTTCTCTGATAGGCCAACTTTCCGTACGGGTGTGAAGATCCAGACGAGGTCGCCAACGTTGTAATGTACAGGCCTATGTCTCGCATCGTATCGTGCTTTATCGATGTCCTGAGTTCTGAGGGTGTGTAAGCGGGCTAGCTGGCGGGCGTCTTCAGCATCTGTCATTAGCTGATTTATATACTCGTCTTCTTCGTAACCTGGCTGGTAGGGTAACAGAGTGTCTAGCATTGTTTCCGCCTCTCGTCCATGTACTAAATAGAAGGGTGAAAAGCCTGTAGTTTCCTGTCTTGCCGTATTATAAGCGAAAGTAACAAAGGGCAAAATAGAGACCCAATTCTTTTGTTCTACGTCAACGTACATTGATATCATGTCTCCCAGGGTCTTATTGAATCTCTCGGTCAGGCCGTTTGTCTGTGGGTGATAGGCCGTTGTAAAGTGCTGCGACATTCGACACATTTTGGTAAGTTCTTTAATGAGTTTTGCTTGAAATGAGCGCCCTCTATCCGTAATCATTCCTCTAGGAGCTCCATGCTTGAGTATGATCTCATTCAATATAAACCTTGCGACCTCAACTGCTCCTCCGGTTGGAATGGCTTTTGTTATTGCATATTTAGTGAGGTAATCTGTGCAAACAATCACCCAACGGTTGCCATCTCTAGTCAAGGGGAATCTACCCAACAAGTCAACGCCTATTTTCTGGAAGGGAGCTGAGGACGGAATTATGGGTTTAAGATTTCCAGGTGGTAGTTGGAGTATGCTCTTATGCCGTTGGCATTCTCTGCAATGTCCGACATAATTGCGAACACTTCTGAAGAGACCCGGCCAATAAAATCTTCTGCGTATCCTGCATACGTTTTAGCAAACCCTAGATGTCCGGCTGTAGGGGAGTCATGAAGCGATCTAAGAACCTCTATTCGTAAGGACTTTGGAACCACTAACAACCAAGGTCGCCCTATGGGATCATAATTTTTCTTATAAAGTATGTTATCAATAATGGAAAATCTTTTAAAATTCGGATCTTCACAGTTTTTCAGTATCTTTGCTAATAAAGGATCTTGCTTTTGTTCCTTTTCAACATCAGTCAATATTGCCAGGGAAGGTATATCTTCCTCTGTTTCTTCCGAAGTGTCAGGTAATGGGCTTCTGGAAAGGCAATCGGCGTCCTTGTGCTTGCGACCGTTTTTATAGCAAACAGTGACTTCATACTCCTGAAGTCGCAGAGCCCATCTTGCGAGACGTCCAGAAGGGTCTTTCAAATTCGCTAACCAGCACAAAGAATGGTGGTCGGTCACAACAGAAAAAGGGCGCCCAAACAAGTAAGGTCGAAATTTGCTGATTGACCAGACCACTGCCAAACACTCCTTTTCCGTTGTTGAATAGTTTTTCTCCGATTTGGACAGTGTTCGGGATGCATATGCAATTGGCTGTTCACACCCATCCCTTAGCTGTACCAAAACAGAACCAATACCAAAGCCACTCGCATCGGTATGGACATAGATTGGCGCGGCCTCATCGAAGTGGCCCAATACAGGTTCAGAAGTCAATGCCGATTTTAAATTATTAAACGAATCTTCTTGTCTGTCATTCCAACTGAATTGTTTTCCTTTCTTTAGTAATTCGTTCAGCGGCCCTGTTATGTCAGCAAAGCTCTTGATGAATCGGCGATAGTAGGAACAGAGACCCAAAAAGCTTCTGACTTCGGATACATTCTTTGGTCTTGGAAAATTCCTCACTGCTTCTACTTTGTCTGGGTCCGGATAAATCCCATCTCCATCTATTAAGTGCCCCAAAACCTTCATACGTCTAGATCCAAAATGACATTTTTCCAAATTAAGTGTGAGACCTGCTTTTGAAAGACAGTTCAGCACCATTTCCAATCACAGTATATGCTCTTCCATTGTTTTAGAAAACACTATGATGTCATCCAGAGAGCAGAGACAGATGTTCCACTTAAGTCCACGTAGAAGGTTGTCCATTATTCTTTCAAAGGTCGCGGGGCATTACACAACCCGAAGGGCATCACATTAAATTCGAAGAGGCCATCTGGGGTTACGAAAGCAGTCTTTTCACTGTCAGCTTCATCGACTTCGATCTGCCAATACCCTGATTTCAAGTCCATGGTAGAGAATACAGAAGCTCCCTTTAAAGAGTCGAGGGTGTCGTCAATTCTGGGTAACGGATATACGTCCTTTCTGGTTATTTTATTTAGGCGGCGGTAGTCCATGCAGAACCTCCAGGTTCCATCCTTTTTCTTAACTAAAACGACAGGAGATGACCAGGGACTATCCGATGGTTTTACTATTCCTGATTTGAGCATCTTGTCCACTTCTGTTTGAATAACGCCCCTTTCATAAGGCGACACTCGATAGAGTCGTTGCCTAATAGGAGCATGATCTCCTGTGTCAATGCGATGTTTAACGTCCAAAGATGTTCTTTTTGGGCCTGCCTTCTGGAGCTCAAATACGCCTATGAACCTCCTAAGGACATCAAGTAGTCGGTTCCTGTCTTCATGGGATAGGTCAGTATCCATAAGAGACACAAGCCTATCCAAGTCTCCAGTGTTTTGTGTGCTGCACTTGTCTTCTTTCTGGTTAAGATAATCGTCGTCTCCATCCAAGCAGCATACATAGCTGTTGTCTCAAAGCAATAACGCGCCATCTATACATATAAAATAAAAGGATTTAAAAGCGCGAATGTTTCTTTTATACATAAAACGAACTTCTACTGTCCTTACTGCGATGAAAAAATATATTGGGAGGGCTTGGCTCATCAGTGGTGAACCCTCCCAGCGGTTTCGCCAATTTAATCCACCAGATTTTTCATCGCAGTAAGGACAGTAGAAGTTCGTTTTATGTATAAAAGAAACATTCGCGCTTTTAAATCCTTTTATTTTATAGCTGTTGTCTATAATAGATAATTCAGCCACTTTCATACCTTCAGGGATGATCTTAGCATAGTTAGTCCCATTCACCATCCAAACCTTGCCCCTTCCGTGGTTGAGACTAACAATAGAGGCAGGAATAACTATTTCCTTTTCCAACGTTAGACCCTTAGAACACGTAATGGCAACTTCCTGAACTCCCAGGACGTCGCTACAGACAACCGTTATCTGTTTGATTGAGTTGGGTGGAATAATGTTATCCTTCAAGGTATGAAAGGTGTCCACTGGATGGGGTTCCTCTTTCATCGGGGCGTTTTTCAGGTAGAGTTCATCGTGCTCGCAGTTAATCTCAGCCTGAGTTAGTTTGAGAAAATCCCAACCAAGGATCACACAATGACTGCACTGTGGAAGTACAAGGAACTCGAATGGTTGGGTTAGTTCATTTACCTTAATTTTTAAGACACACTTTCCTAAAGCCCTGACGCATTTGGAGTTAGCTACCCTTATAATTGGTCCTTTACTCGATAACATAGGGGTTCTTATGCGGCAACGGAAATCTTCTGATATAACTGAATAGTCAGCTCCAGAGTCCACCAAGGCTAGTACTTCAGTTCCATTTATAGTTACGGTTATAAACTTCTTCTTTAGTTTGGCAACAGTCGTCATCGGAGGATTTGAAATTTGAGCGGCCTTACCTCCTACGCAGGTCGCGGGATCTAGTTTCCCTCATTTCCTCTTGAAGGTGAGCGGCTGTTCATCCTAGCAGGCGATCTTGATGTTCGACGTCCTGTGGATCGCCCTCTCCCTGGGTAGGGGGAGTCACTCCTAAGCTCACGATTGGGGGGTGACGATGAACCCGTTCCATCCGCATTTGGCATATAGTCTCCCAATGTCACTGGTCTTCTAGCATCTCTCCTTGTGCGAACATTGGCGAATATTTGTCGCCTCTCTCGACAATACCTGACGACGTGGCCAGGTCGCCCACAATGGAAGCATACTGGTCTGTCATCCGGTGTACGCCATTCCCGGGCTTTGGGCAAACTAGCGGAAGAGTTGTAAAAAGTTCTTCCAGCTTGATCATACGTTGGGGCTGGTCTAGGTTGTTTCATCATAGGACTTGTAGTGGTCCTGGAAATCGGTGCCAGATTCTTCTTTACCTCTTCCCTTATTATTTTCTCTAGGGAATCTGTGGTATGCATGGGCTGAGCAAAGGCTCTCTGAACTTCCTCTTGGACGATCCTTCTAATCAAAGAAGAAAGATCGTCTTCCTCGCAAGCCATGGAGGTCACATTTGGGAGTCTCTCAAATTTTTTTGTCGTTATTCTTCGTTTCTTTAATAGTTCTATTTTTCTGCACTGACTCAAGAACTGTTCCACATTATCAACGTCCCTGGCAATCAGTATTTGACAGACGTCCTCCGCCACTCCTTTCATTAAGTGTCCTAACTTGGTTTCATTGTCCATCCGGGGATCAATCAATTGGCACAAATAAAGCACGTCTTGAATGTAAGATTCAGAGGATTCGTTTGCCTTCTGTGCCCTAATCTTCAGAAGTCCCTCAGCCTTCTTTATCTCTTCTTCCTGTTGTCCGAAGGTTTCGCCGAGAGCCCTCTGAAAAACCTCCCAGGATGTTAGAACAGCTTCATTATTCTCATACCACTGCCGTGCAGTTCCGGCCAAAAAGAATATGGCATTCGCCAAACACATAGGATTGTTTCATCTGTTATATTGAGGTATGCGCTGGTAATCTTTTAACCACCTCTGTGCGTCTTCACTTCCATCTCCGGAAAAGGTAGAAGGGCATTTTGGTTGCTGCAACGAGAAGTATGTTGAGGGGACTTGAGCTGGAGTTTCTTCTCCCGATTCGCTCTTTAGCGTGATTGGACTTGTTCGATGAAGTTCGGGCTCGGGTGGTAAACCCTTCAATCTGAGACTTCTTCTTGAATTTATGGGATCAGCCGTTTTTCTTTCTTTATTTTTTTTTCAAGGCTTTACCCAGCGTCTCCACCAATTGTCGCAATTGAATAACTAGAGGTACACCGAGCTATTTCAGTAGGTTTTATTATTCTATCTAAAGATATCTTATTATTTATCTAAAGAAAAAGGAAGGAAAATATCTATAGATTAAATAGTAAACAAAGAGAGCAAAGAAAAGAATAAGTCTCGTGGCTACGCAGCCTTGCGAGGGTTACATCCACAGGAAGTGACGTCAGCTCCTGGGTTGCCGAGCCAGTAATTTCACTCTAAACAAATTTCGCGACAATATTAATAAGGAGTTTAAGAGATATAAACCTTAAAATTATCATTTTTTTCCACCTATGAAGTGGTAAACAATCATTCTGAGAAATATTTAAATGTTATAACTCGCATTTGTTGGGTCCATTTTGGACTCAGACCAAACAATGAAAACATTATGAGTGTGAATTTAAGGAAACAAGGTTCTCGGCTGGATGTTGGATTTGCAGGATACCCTTTGACCTGATTCTGCAGACCACTGGCACATCATGCGCTGACACATATCATGTGGCCTGAAAGAGTATCCAGTGGATTATCCACCCTACAGCCTGAAAAGAACCTTTAAAGACCTGAGGGACGTCAAAATACACCATCCAATTTCTAACGCATGCCTTATTTTGTTCTTTTATGTAAATATTTTTTCATGTTGGCCTAGGCAATTTTTTGTTTAATAGTAGGAGTAGATTCGAAATAATTCATCTGTAATTATTTATTAAATAATTTTAAAATCATTTTGCAAATTGGTTTTATGATTCATGGGAATTGATAAAATTAATTATTCTTTTCTAAATTTGAATATATTAATTTAGATAATTCTCATGAATTATCTAATTAATTTGTAATGGAGATATAATTTTAGATTTTATTTCAGTATTGTTGTTTATGTTGTTCTTGTGTCTATTTGATCACGCAGAATGCAACTGAACTAAGTATTTATTTATTAACCTCTATCTTTTATAACCTGGTTATATATCTAAGAGTGTTTACAAGTCGAGTCGGCAGTGTTGCCGGATCAATCATAACATGTTTCCTTTAAACAAAAATAAAAAAGGATTGCAGTTCTCCTAGTCTCTATAACGCAAAGGTTTTCTCACTGTTCTACCACTGCGGGTTCGCACACTAGGAGAAGTAGATGATTCTTCACCTTTCTTGGCAATGTCCTCCCTTGGATCATATGCTCTTCTGTTTTCGGAAGTGGGTCTTCCGTGATCTTGTATGTTGTCATCCATGGCTGTCCCTGCTTGAGATCCAGGAATGCTTGGACTTTGACTTGTTGGGGCAGAATCTTCTACACTGAACTTTCTCGGTCTAAGGTGAGACCTGTTCCTGCGGTATTCAGAACCACTTGGTGTTTTCACCATATATGAGCGTGGAGTTTCATGCTTTGCGGTCACTGTTGCCGGAACCCATTTTCTATGCCTTTCCTGCAACATGATGTTGTCTCCTACTTCCAAAGGTCTCAAAATTCTCTTTGGACTTCCTGCATACTTTTGTTGATGGTCTCTCAATTTTTGATAATTCTTTGTTGTGTCAAACAGTGGTTTCAACTGTTGTCGGGTGTATGTCGAAAGAGTTCTCACAGATCTTCCCATAAGCATTTGGGTCGGAGATGGCAAGTCATACTTAGGTGTGTTGTTGAACTCCATCAAAGCCAGATTGGGATCTCTTCCTGACTTCACAGCTTTAATTATCAGTCCTTTGATGGTTTGAATTGTCCTCTCAACTTGTCCATTAGATCTTGGATATTTGGGACTGGAGGTTTGGTGTTTGAATTCATATTTCTGAGCAAAATTTTTGAATCCAGTAGAGTTAAAAGGGGGTCCATTATCCGAAACTAGAGTTCTTGGAATTCCATGAGTCCTGAAAATGGTTTTCAACTGCATGATGGTTTCGGTTTCTCTTTTGCTTGATAATTTCCGGATTTCAACAAACTTTGAGTGGTAATCGACAACCAAGATGGAACTGGTTCCACTCACCTCCATGAAATCTACAGCAATTTTTTCCCATGGAAATTCAGGGATTTCATGAGCTATTCTTGACTCCTCAGGATTCTTTCTTGAATATTCCTGACATGTTCTGCACTTTTCCACTTCATTTTCTACTTGTGTTATCATGCCGGGCCAGTAAAATGCTGATCTTGCTTTTTCTTTGGAAGCTGCTATGCCCTGGTGTGATGAATGAACAACCTGCAGGATTTCTTTTCGAAGAGTCGATGGCACCATGATGCAATTTCCTTTGTAAACAATTCCGTCACTCACATGAATTTCATCTTGAAATTGCCAGTAGGGTTTTGCTTCATCACAGACCTTAGTTTTATATTTCGGCCATCCATTCTTCGCATACTCTATTAGTTGTATCAAGGTGTGGTCCCCATGAGTTTCCTTTTGTAGTCTCTTTATTTTTTCATCTGTGGTAACCAGCAACATGTGCACTGATTCAGTTTGACCTTCTAAATAGCTTGTGTCCACCTCATCTTTTAATGGATCTCTAGACAGATGGTCAGCTACAAACATGTTTTTCCCTGGTGTAAACTTCAAAGATATTTGAAATCTCATCAGACGTAAGACCATTTTTTGCAGTCTTGGGGAAAGCTTTTCTAAAGGTTTCTTAACAATACTCAGGAGAGGTTTGTGGTCAGTTTCCACAATAACATAATTTCCCCAAATATAGTACTGGAAGCGTTCACATCCAAAGACTATAGCCAATAGTTCTTTCTCTATCTGTGCGTATTTTCTTTGAGTTGCATTCAGGCTGAAGGACGCATACTCAATTGCTTGTCCCCCTTGCATAAGCACTGTACCAATACCATATTGGCTTGCATCAGATGAAATGGTGATTGGCTTGGTTGGGTCAAAAAATGTCAATATTGGAGCATTCGAAACCATATTCTTGAGTTTTTCAAAACAATCATTTTCTTCGCCTCCAAATTTCCATTCACTCTTGTTGCTTATCAATATCCTTAGAGGTGCAGTCTTGTCAGAAAGATTAGGAATGAATTTGCCAAGGTACGTTACCATACCTAAGAATCTTTGGACTTCAGTCTTGTTCTCAGGTCTTTTCAACTTTTGTATTGCCTCTGTTCTTGATGCTTGAATGGCTATTCCATCTCGACTGATTATATGGCCTAAGAAATTTACTTTGTTGACAGCTATCTGCTGCTTCTTAGCATTGAGCTTGACATTATTTTCTTCCAACCTTCGAAGAACTGTTTCAAGGTTTCGGTTGTGCTCTTCCATTGTGTTTCCATAGATCAAGATGTCATCCATATAGCAAGCAGTTCCCTGGAGACCTGAAAGGATATTGTTTATGCATCGCTGGAATACCTCCGATGCACTGTTCAATCCATAGGGAAGTCGCTTGAACCGGAATCTTCTAAAGGGAGTCGCAATGGTGCACAGGTTGGTGCTTTCTTTGTCTAATGGGACTTGCCAGAAAGCTGATGATGCATCAAATACAGAGAAAACTGTAGCACCTTTCAGTTCAGAAAATATTGTTTCAGCTGTTGGCAGAATATAGCGCTCTCTCTGAACATATTTGTTCAGTTCCCTGGGGTCCATGCAAATTCTGACATCTCCAGAAGGTTTTTGTACCACTACAATAGGGTGTGTCCATTCGCTTGGTTCTTCAACTTTTTCAATAATGTCAAGTTTTTCCATCCGTTCCAATTCTTCTTTAACTTTTCTCTAATGGAAAAAGGAATTTTTCTGCTTGGAGCAATAACTGGAGTTGCATTTTCTTTTAGTCTAATCTTGTGTTCAATTGGCAGTCTTCCTATGCCTTCAAATATATTTTTGTGCCTGTTCAAAATTTCTTTTGCTGAATTGTTTTGCTCTGTTTGGATAGCATCACATTTCTTAATTAGTGAAAGCTTTTCAATAGCTTCTATTCCTAAAATTGGTTGATAGTATCCATCAGCAATGAAAAATTCTAGACTTTCCGTCTTATTTTTAGTTTTGCAATTTAGTGTGGCAATTCCTTTTATCTTGATTTCATGTCCTGTATATGATGTTAGCTTTCGGTTAGTCTGAAATATTTCCAAACCTTTCATTTGTCTGGTGAATGTGTATGGCAAAACATTTACTTCTGCTCCAGAGTCCAACTTGAAACATATTTCCTTTCCATTCACTATGATGGATTTTTTCCATTCCAAAGTATGGACTACTTTTGCTTCATGTATTGACCATACAGTTTCTTCTGTTTCATTATTCAGACTTCTGATAGATGAACATTTACAGAAAGCTGCAAAATGATTCATCTTTTTGCATTTGGAGCATCTTTTACCCCATGCAGGACAATTTTTTGCTCTGTGGGACTTTCCACACCTTTGGCATTTGAATTCTTTTTCAGATTCTTGATTTTGTTTTGGACTGTGTTTCTTTTCATATTTTCTTATTTGACAAATGTTCTGGTTGTTCTGCATGATCTTGATCTGTTGCTTGCTTATTTCATCTGTTTTGCACATTTCAATGGCTTTTAGAAGAGTTAAATTGGGCTCTCTTAAGAGGCGTTCCTGCAAAGCCTTGTCTTGTATTCCATACACAATGCGATCCCTAATTAAACTATCCTTTTGTGATTCAAATTCACATGATGTGGATAATCCTTTTAGTTCTGTTATAAAACTATCAATGGATTCACCATCCATCTGGGTCGCTGAAAAAAATTTGAATCTTTCAAAAATAACGTTCTTTTTAGGCTCGCAAAAATCATCAAATTTGTTTATTACAAGATCCAAATTTTCTGCTTCATCTTCTTTTAAATGAAATGTGTTGAAAACTTCCAAGGCTTCTTCGCCAATAAAATTTAATAAAATGGCAACTTTCAGTTTATCAGGCTTTGTGGCTTTTTCTGTTGCTTCAAGATAAAGCATTAATCGCTGTTTGAACCTTCGCCAATTTTCCGCTACATTACCGTGCAAGGCGAGTTCGCTAGGCCTAACAAAGTCCATGTTTTCTTTTTTTCACTAATATTTGTCAATAATATTTTTATTTGAAAAAGTACTCACTTTTCCGCTGCCACCATGTTGTTTATGTTGTTCTTGTGTCTATTTGATCACGCAGAATGCAACTGAACTAAGTATTTATTTATTAACCTCTATCTTTTATAACCTGGTTATATATCTAAGAGTGTTTACAAGTCGAGTCGGCAGTGTTGCCGGATCAATCATAACAAGTATATATATATATAAATTATATATATTTCACCTAGGTATATTATTATTATTTTTTTTTATCACAGAAGGTGACCAGACAAAGATTTATTATTTTTCCGTTATGATTTTGGTCACCCTGGGAGAGAAAAAAGGAAGTTTTTGAGTGGACGTGGAGGAGAGCACAACTGGGGGCTTTTTGGTCAAAGGCTCCCCACAAAGGGGAGCTACTGCAAATGTAAGTAAGAATTTTTTCTTGTTCTTTAAGATATCATTAGGGAGTTAAGGGTTATACATTTTTTCGATAGTTAGTTTTTTTTTTTAACAATTTACCTAGGCCAACATCATCTTTTATGTATGTGAATATTATAATTGTGAGCAAAAATACATTATTGGATTCAAATAAAACATTTATAGTTACATATCAGCGTCATGCACAATTCTTTCTTTATTCTGTCACCGTTTGCTTTTGGTTCAGTGGTAGAATGCTCGCCTGCCACGCGGGCGCCCCGGGTTCGATTCCCGGCCGATGCATTTTTTTTTTTTTTTTACAATTTTCAAAACTCATTTATATTATTAAAATATATGTGCTCTTCCTGTCTATGTACAGATTTATGGTCTATGTGCACAAGTATAAAAGTATGTATACAAGTTATTTGCAAATTGCGTGGCAAATTTGCCCTTTCGCTCGCAAGCAGCGCCTCTAGCGGTGAAGATGGGAGGTAATATCAGCTGACCTAATGGACATGTAAAACGTGTTTTAACAGGACATAGAGATAAATCTGGAAAATATATTTTTCGGATTTTTATTCAAGAAAAATAAATTGACAGGTTCTGGGAGAAAAGTACAGTATAACCTCGTTAATTCGACACAACCCAATTCGACACTCGGCGATAATTCGACCATGTTCTGATGTCCCTACATCCGGCCTATCAAATAACAAACCGTAATTCGACATATCGATAATACTACACTTCCGATAGTTCGACCATTTTATAATTCAAATTTCGCCAGTTGAATGTTTTTTACTTACAACTTTCCGCTAAAAAGGTATTACGGCGGCGATCGGCGAGCGCCGATAGGATCGCGCGCGCGCACTTTTGGTTCCTGGTTAGTTTCACTTTGCAGTGCGGTTGCGCAATGTCGCGAGTGATATTGTTTTTTTTTTACGCTGGGATTTAGGCTTCGTGCACTAATCAACAATAATATTTTAGTTATTTTAAAATTTACCAATAATTTCCTTTTAAATAAATAAATCTTCATAAAATGTAGCCACAATGATTATGATAACATTTTATTTCAATATTCCATTTCTGTGTTATTATAAAAGATTTAAACGCAAAATCAATAATACCTGCAGCAGCAGTGGATGACTTTAATACATTAAAATTTATTTATTAAAAGACATTTCAGAGGAAGAAAGGCATGCATGTTTTTTCAAAATGACCAACTGGAATACATCCTGAATAGGATTTCAGTGCAAAAACAGACATCTATAAAGGAATTTTTTAAAAGATCTTCAAGATTATTTTTAAATAATATTTTAGAATTTTCTTTTTATTTACCATATTTATTTCCTTTCAACTGCTATATATTTCAATTTTAGAATAAAATATTATTTAATATATTTAATATTTTAATATCTGTAGAGTTAATATTTGATTATATTACTGAAAAGAAACACATTACCAGTAAATTTATTTGTTACAATTATTTGTTTCTAAAATATGTATTAATGCCATTTTGTCACTGATACTAAAAGTTAATCATGAAAATAAAATAAAAACACAATGGTTTCAATTAATATCATTAATTTATATTACAAGGCTATTTTAAAAAAATATTATTTTATTGAGTTAGATGATTACCTACTCATCTGACTTTAATTCAACACTTCCTTTAATTCAACCGAAAGCTCTGATCCCTTGGGGTGTTGAATTAAAGAGGTTCGACTGTAGTTGTTTTTTATTCAGAAAATGATGATGACAATATTGCTGTATCATATTTAATACAGTTATCAGCGTCATGCACAATTCTGTCACGTTAAGTCACGTGTCAAATTACTGTAAGTAAAAATTTAAAAATTAAAAAAAGATGCCGAAACCCGGGATCGAACCAGGGACCTTTAGATATTCAGTCTAATGCTCTCCTAACTTAGCTATTTCGGCTTATTTTAGTTATTTCTATAGAAGCTTCTATCTTTATAATTACGTATATTTTCAAAAAGTCAATTCACACCTCTTCGCTGGAGACCATGGGAATACTGACTAATTCATTATGCTAACATAATTTAATATAAACAGTTATCAGCGTCATGCACAATTCTTTCTTAATTCTGTCACCGTTCGCTTTTGGTTCAGTGGTAGAATGCTCGCCTGGCACGCGGGCGCCCCGGGTTCGATTCCAGGCCGATGCGTTTTTTTTTTTACAATTTTTAAAACTCATTTATATTATTAAAATATATGTGCTTTTCCTGTCTATGTACAGATTTATGGTCTATGTGCACAAGTATAAAAGTATGTATACAAGTTATTTGCAAATTGCGTGGCAAATTTGCCCTTTCGCTCGCAAGCAGCGACTCTAGCGGTGAAGATGGGAGGTAATATCAGCTCTGTTGTACATATTTTAATTATTTGTTACCACAGAGTGTGTGTAAGCTCACGGGTAAATAGGCGCTAAAAACAAGAAGAAAGAGTTCCTTTGTTTCAATATAAGTTTCCTTTTTATATTTTGTTATCTCTCTTGTTAATCAATAAATATAATGTTTAATTAATAATTATTGTAATCAGTTTCATTAATAATACTAAGCAAAGTCAACAATTGGTAGCAGATGGTGGTTTATTGATATAAAGCTCAAAAACGAAAATATTCAATCTGAAGATTAAGCAAGAAGTTTATTCTGATCGGTAAACTGAAGCACTTATAAGAAGATTAAAGGTATTTATATAGATTAAGTTAAATTATATCTATATATTGCATGTTTAAAAGCTACCCAATATTTAAATAAATTTAAAATATATATTTGTTTTAAATTATATATTGGTTTGTTTATATTAGCTCAAAAGACGAAAATGGCTGAATATAATGTTTTATCCCAAACAAAAATTGAACCAATAACAGGAAATAATTATCAAATATGGGCGTTGAAAATCGGCGCAGTTCTGAGAGGAAGAAAATTATTTAAATGTGTAATTTCAGATCCAGAACCTGATATGGAAGACAAAAGTTCTTGGGAGATTTGGAGTGATAAAAATGATGAAGCTTTTGGGATAATCATCACTACGATGACAAATGAACAAGCTGGAATGTTCATAGGAGAAACAAATGCTAAGAAAGTATGGGACTCACTGAGAAAAACATACACAGGCAATTTGGAAGATAAAATTATTGATATAGGCTTAGAATTAAAGAACATTAGAATGAAAGATAATGAAACTATAGATGAATATATAACAAGGGCAAAAAAATATTGCTGCTAGAAGTTCATCATTAGGGCATCAATTTCCCTCAAGAGAACTTTCATTTCATATTGTCAGAGGCATACATCCAAGGTATGAAAATATTGCTATTGTCTTACAATCAAAGAGAGAGGCAACAATTGAAGAGATTCAACAAACTCTAAGAGAAGAGGAGTCAAGAAGAAATATGAGATTAAATCAATCGGTTGAGAATGGGCATGAACAAGCATACAGAATTAAAAATAGAAAAGTCCAACAATTTCAGCCAAAAAGATGTTTTGTTTGTAATAAAAAGGGACATCTAGCTAATGATTGCTGGTTTCGAGATAAACAGAAACAAGGATACCAAAAGAAATGGACTCCTGGTGATAGAAATCACAAATACAGTAGGGAACATTCAAATAACCTAGTGGATACTATGAAAAGTAGAATTAATGAGCAAGCATTTGAAACATATGTAAAAAAATTTGAAGATTCACCAGATGAGAGAAATGATAGACAAATATGGTGTATAGATTCAGGATGCACCGCACATCTAACCCCAAACCTAACTTTGATGGAAAATGTGGTAGATTATGAAAGTGAAATCAACCTAGCTGAGAAGGGCAAAACTACCCAAGCCATAGCCAAAGGAGATATGAGACTTACTACATGCACAAGTGAAGGCCAAGAAAATATTCACATCAAAGATATCTTACATGTACCAAGTTTAAGGAATAATTTCTTGTCAGTATACGAATTAGTCAACAAGGGAAATTCAGTTATTTTCAATAAGGATGGAGCAAAAATTTATAATGAAGGGAATGATTTAGTTGCTGAAGCATATATTAAAGATAGAATGTTTATGATGGAAACAAAACAAAGAAATGTACCAATAGCAAAAAATGAAAATGTCATGGTTATAAATACACATTTATCAAATAAAAATAGCAATATAAGTTTATGGCATAAGAGATTAAACCATATAAATGAAGAATACATGAAAAAAATGATTCAAGGACATATTGTAAGAGGATTGGATCTAAAATTCGAAAGGTTACCAGAGTGCGAAGCATGCATAATGGGAAAACTGGTGCAGAAGCCATATAATATTACAGATAATTATACAGTTAAGCCCCTGCAGTTGATTCATATGGATTTATGTGGACCAATGCCATGTCAATCGTTAGGAGGATCTAAGTATTTCCTTGTTATAGTAGATGATTACAGTAGAAGAATCTTTGTATATTTCCTGAGATCAAAAGATGAGACCTTTGAAAGATTTGAAGAATTTAAAGCAAGAGCAGAAAACGAATTAAGTCTTAGAATAAAAGATGTAAGAACCGACAATGGAACTGAATTTTGTAACTCTAGATTTGAAGGACTTTTCAGGAGAGGTGGGATCCATCACCAACTTACCACTACATACTCACCACAAAGTAATGGAGTCGCAGAGAGAGTGATTAGGACTCTTATAGATACAGCGAGAACCTTACTAATTGACTCAAAATTACCCATGAAGTTTTGGGCAGAGGCAATTGCTACAGCTGCATACATTAAGAATTGTACACCCCACAGGTCTATCAAGCAAAATACACCTATGCAGAGATGGAATGGCAGGAAACCATCGGTCAAACACATTCGAATATTTGGATGTTTGACACATTGGCTTGAGAGCAAACCAAGAAGAAACAAGTTTTCACCAAAGGGTAGAAAGGGAATATTTATTGGTTATTCCATTAAAAGAAAAGCCTACAGAATATATGATATAATGACAAAGAGAATCCATGAAGTCAGATCAGTAAAATTTAGTGAAGATAAGAGAGGAATTGATTATGCAAATGATATTCAGGAAGATACTAATTGTGATAATTTGACCTATAAAGGAAATTGTGAATAAATAGTTGCTGAAGACTTTCTTATCTTGAAATAAGACAATCCTGTCACAGAGAGTAAAATGAAGTCTCAGGAGGATACTTCAGTAAAACCAGGTGGTGACTGTGAAAATGACTCATCACAAACTGAACCGATACAGGAAAGATGTGTAAAAGGAGGAAGAAAGAAAGGAGAAACAAAGAGCATCTTAGAAGAACGGCACAAAGCAAGACTTGAAGAACAAGAAAGGAAATTGATTGAAGAAGGAGTTCGACGCTCACATAGAATAAAGGATAGGAATAATGCAAACTTAATTATGGAAATTGATCATTATATTCCGGAGAACTTTAAAGAAGCAATGGATAGTGGAGAAAGAAATGAATGGCACAAAGCAATGGAAGATGAGCTCAGTGAGATAGAGAAACATAAAGTATGGACACTAGTACCAAGGGAAAATGGTATGAAAGTCATCAATAGTAAATGGGTCTACAGTACGAAGAAAACACCAAGTGACGGCATATATAAACGAAAGGCCAGACTGGTTGCTGTTGGATGCAATCAAAGATATGGTGTGGACTATAAGGAATCTTTTTCACCTGTACTCAAAAAGGAAAGCTTGCGAACAATAGTAGCTCTTGCAACACAACAGAATTTAACCATAAAGACTTATGATGTGAAGACAGCTTATCTCTATGGTGAATTAAAAGAGACGGTATACATGAGACAACCAGATGGTTTTATACAAAAAGGAGAAGAAAAAAAAGTGTGTAAATTGGAAAAAAAGCCTGTATGGTCTACCACAATCAGGAAAATGTTGGAACAAAAAGATCAATGAAATTTTATACCAGTTGGGAATGATTAGAACCAAATGTGATCCATGTGTCTATAAACTCCAGAGAGGAGAAGAGTATGCAATACTGGGTCTATATGTAGATGATCTCATCATTGCTGGAACTAGTAAGGAAATTAATGACAACCTAGCCTCAGAAATAGAAAAATATGTTACTCTAACAGAAAAGAAAGATAGCGAACCATTTATTGGAATTGAAATAAAAAGGGAAGAAGATGGATTTTATCTATCTCAGACTCATTATATTGATACAATTCTTCACAGATTTGGACTGGAAGAATGCAACAGTGTGCAGACACCTGGAGGTCAAAATCAAAATTTGGATGAATATTTGGACTCTAAGCCAGTAGATAAAACTGTATACCAGGAAATGATTGGATCACTAATGTACCTCTCTACGGGTACTCGACCGGACATATCCTTCAACGTCAGCAATTTATCACAGTATAGTAATGATCCAAGAGAAATACACTTAACTGGAGTTAAAAGGATTTATAGATATCTGAAGGGTACAAGAGATAACATGTTGACATATAAGTCAAAAGACAACAATATCACAATAAGTACTGATGCGAGCTGGTGCACAACCCGAGACGCAAAATCCTATTCAGGCTATACAGTCAAACTTGGCAACAACTTAATAAACTGGAGAAGTTGAAAGCAAAATTTAGTAGCCTTGTCTACATGTGAAGCAGAACTTATTTCAATATGTGAAGGCATTTCAGAAGTATTATGGTTAAAGGGATTACTAGAAGAACTTTGTGAAAATTTAACTTTCCCAATTACCTTGAAAAGTGACAGCCAGGCTGCAATAAACTGGATACAATCTGACAAGATTACTTCACGAACAAAGCACATAAACCGAAAGTATTATTTTGTGAAAGAGGAAATTCAAAATGGAATCAAGCTGGAATACACTGAAAGTGAAGACAGGGAGGCGGATATACTAACGAAGAGTCTACCTAAGGACAAACTACGGAAATGTGCAGAAAGCCTTGGACTTGCTGATTAGGGCTTACACACAGGGGAGCGTGTGTTGTACATATTTTAATTATTTGTTACCACAGAGTGTGTGTAAGCTCACGGGTAAATAGGCGCTAAAAAACAAGAAGAAAGAGTTCCTTTGTTTCAATATAAGTTTCCTTTTTATATTTTGTTATCTCTCTTGTTAATCAATAAATATAATGTTTAATTAATAATTATTGGAATCAGTTTCATTAATAATACTAAGCAAAGTCAACAAGCTCACCTAATGGACATGTAAAACGTGTTTTAACAGGACATAGAGATAAATCTGGAAAATATATTTTTCGGATTGTTAGTCAAGAAAAATAAATTGACAGGTTCTGGTAGAAAAGTAGTTGTTTTTTATTCGAAAATGATGATGACAATATTGCTGTATCATATTTGATTATCAGATACAAAATTATAACCAGAAAAATTCCAAAAAGCAGAGACCACGGGTGAAGCCAGTTCATTTTTAGTATGCAGGAACAAAATTCTAACTGAAAAACATTCATTCGAGCAGTAGACACAAAGCCAGATCATCTCTTTATAAAAATATCGCTTCTCAGACACAAAGTTTGGAGCGGGACGTTTCACAAGAATGACATCCACGGCGCCAATTTATAATTGTAACGAATAGTATTTGAATAAAAGCATTTAATCGGGTAAAACCCGGGCATTGCCCTTTCTTAATCAATTCTGTCACCGTTTGCTTTTGTGAATGGAATAAATACCCAAATATGGCCATTTCTCAAAACCATCGGTGGTTCAGTGGTAGAATGCTCACCTGCCACGCGGGCGGCCCGGGTTCATCCTTGACCACCCTGAGGTCTAAAATTGTATCAACTTGCATTATCATCGGGTTTGAGCAAGTATACCAAATTTCATACTTCTAGATGCTCAGAGGGTAAATATATTTAAAAAATTATATAAATTCCATATTACCATTATAGATGGAAAATTTGCTGGGAGGAAATTAATCCATAGAAGCAATGGGCGCTGTTAGTGTTGTGGCTTTGTCACCGATCCGAGGCCGCTAGTTGCGGCGACGGTCAAAAGATGGCGTTAGATTATGACGTTTATTTTGACGGGAGAAGCGCCCATGGATGCTTCTATGGATTAATTTCTTCCCGGAAAATTTTCCATCTATGTTTGGCCAATATATTTGGCCCAGCCACATTGCCAGCAAAACACCTCTTTAGTAGATTGTGAGGATTCCATTAGATCCCGTGTGGATCTCATGGAATAAAGTCCGCCCTAGACTGACGAGGGCCATTAGCCCGAAACCATGGTCTCTAGGTGGACGCTTATCAGTTTGCCAAAGTTGGTGTTGTGGCTTTGTCACCGACCCGATGCCGCTAGTTGCGGCGACGGTCAATAGATGGCGTCAGATTTTGACGTTTATTTTGACGGGAGAGGCGACCATTGTTTCCATAAATTAATTTCCTCCTGGCAAATTTTCCATCTATATATGTATATGTATGTAGAAATTTTAAATAGGGTTAAGAATTTGAGTAGCCCATTTCTTTATTCTAGGATGTTTATTAAATAAATAAGTATAAATATATATATACATGCATATCTTGATGTTTTTTATGTTCGTAAGTGGTAACCTTACAATAGGAATTCAAAGTTGTAAAGGTGATAGTTGAGTCAGCCTCAATATCCTTTATACAAATGTAAGATTCTCATATGTTGAGTTTATAAAGAAACTTTGGACTAAAGGTCAAATGTCACATTATTATTTAATTTTTTTTTTATCCACTTTAGGGTTTATCCTTAATACTATATTGTGATATGGAGAGTCAGACCTCATTTAAAATGGAACTTTAGTTCATTATCTAAATTTCTAGATTAGAGTACATTTGCATATGGTTTGGACGAAGTTTTTAAGCGTTTATAATTCAATTAATCTTATATTGGTTTTGTGTGTTTGCCATTGTGTGTTTTTACAATTTTCTCCGACATTTTCAATATTATTAGATTTTTTTTTGAAGTGCATCAGAGTTAGAGACATACATCGTTTAAAGCCACAAGTAGATTATTTATACATCAGAAAAACTTGAGCTTACACATTTGGATCGGAATTAAAATCGTGCCTCTCCAACAAACAATATATGATATATATAAAATGAAAGTATTTAATAGCACAAATTTTTCTTTTATACATAATACAAACTTCTACTGCCCTTACTGCGATGAAAAATATATTGGGAGGGCTTGGCTCATCAGTGGTGAACCCTCCCAGCGGTTTCGCCAATTTAATCCACCAGACCGCTTCTCAGAGCTCTAATACTGTATTGGACGATTCTGCTTATATACGCAGCACTGAAGGATGGAATCTCAGAAATGGTTTTTAAGAAAACTATGGACATAAGTTCATAGGACAGTAGAATTACATTAAAATATTTGCATCGAACAATGCTCTTCCGCAAACAATAAAGACAAGGCCATTTAGGCATAAATTGACACAAAGCAATAACGCGCCATCTATACATATAAAATGAAAGGATTTAAAAGCACGAATTTTTCTTTTATACATAATACAAACTCTACTGCCCTTACTGCAATGATTACTGCACAAGGTAAAAAAAAAAACAAACGTAGACATCAACTTTCGAACCATAACTATATTGTAAGATTATAAACTCAAAAGGAGCTTCTTCTATATAACAATGTACATCTATATAATTGCACGCATCTCACATCACACCTTGTCTTTACGCCGTTGAAGAAAGATGTCGTTCTAAAGCTAGCGAAATAAACATGTTTTATAGAAGAAGCTCCTTTTGAGTTTATAATCTTACAATATAAAAAGACAAAATCCAAATATATAAATAGTGTGTTATGTTTCAGTAACAGCTTTGTTTCCATCATCAGACAAAAGTACTGAATTATAACGATGTTACCAAAACGTTGCACTATTTAGAAACACAAGGTAATAAGAACAAATTTATATAAATATTTATTTTTGGTCTTGGATTTGGTATTATTACCTTGTGTTTCTCTCAAGCTCTACAAGGTTGATAGCCTGATGTGATTGAGTGGATATAAGAAAGAAGACCTTGTGTTTCTTATCTATAATCCAAAATGTGCTCTATTGGTCACACACTTTATTTATTTGTATTTGGTATTATTAACAGAGGTTTGATTAGGCCTGGTCAACAGATAGTAGGCTTAGGATCCCTTGCATTGTTTAAAACTCTCTATCCAATTAGAAACAAGGATTTTTTACATAGAAGTTAGACAATGTTACCATTTCTACTAGCAATGCATTTTACAGTAGAACCTCTCTTAGTAGACACTAAAGCTAGCCGATACCTCTAAATAACGAACAATTTTTAATGACAAAATTGCCCTTCCATTGTAAATATGTTCACACTAAACAGACATTCTCTCTAGCAGACATTTCCAAACATTTTCCCAATGGATATTTCTAAACAACGGACATTTTCCCAATGGGGTCGGGGTCGGTGGAAGGCTGGTTAAACCGTTTGGTTTTCGACCACTACGACCCGGGTTCGATTCCCGCATTGGACACTTTTTCTGTTTTTAAATAAATTTAAAAAATGCTCCAATGGCCCCCGATTCTTGCAAAAGTCCAACCCCACCAGCGAGTGCAAGTAACCAAACGGGGCTCTGGCACATTTGTAAGTGCAAAGTCGAACTGCTTTTCACATGCGTAGACATGTGGTGCGCTTACAGTAAAAAAGCAGTCGCTAACTACCCACCATGATTATCATGGCCTGTACCACGTGTACTAGGGATAAGCAAAAAAAAAAAACATATAAGATAGGGGTCAGCAATCTGTGGCTCGTGAGCCACATGCAGCTCTTTGGGTGTGAAGCTGCGGCTCTTTAGTTTCATACACAAATATTATTTATGCAATAATATACTATTTATTGTTGGCAATAAAAACATTTTGTGGCTTTTTAAAAAATTTGAAATTTTGTAAATTGTATTTTTTTACTTCCGACTCAAAAGATTGCTGATTCCTGATCCTTTTTTTTTTTTTGCTTATCCCTAGTACATGTTGTACAGGCCACGATAATCATGGTGTGTAATGGTAGGCGACTGCTTTCACTGTAAGTGCACCACGTGTCTACACATGTGAAAAGCAGTTTGACTTTTGCACTATTATAAACATTCCTGCTAGAAGACAATTCAGAGAAAATTAAAGTTAAACAATATATTTTATAATAAAATTAATTCCAATGTTTAATGGATTTAACTAGTTTGCTATAACAATTTACTAAGTGTCAAACAAGGATATGTTTTAATAAAGATGATTAGGCATAATTTGGATTATAGATTAGAAACACAAGGTAAAAAGACCAAATCTACATGTAAATAGTATGACATTTCGGTAAGAACATTGTTTCCATCATCTGACAAAATTATTGAATGAGAAAATATATTTCAGCATGTTTTAAATAGTTACTGTTATCAAGTGTGTAAACAAGATGCTGTGATCTATTTTCTCATTCAGTACTTTTGTCTGTTGATGGTAACAATGCTGCTACTAAAAATTCCATACACTATTTATTTATTTGGATTTGGTCTTATTACCTTGTGTTTATAATCTATATTTCAAATTGTTACCTTATCATATAAATGTACCATGTAGAATCTGACTTAAAAAATTATCCAATGGCCCCCGATTCTTGCAAAAGTCCAACCCTACCAGCGAGTGCAAGTACCCAAAGGGGGCTCTGGCGCATTTGTAAGTACAAAGTCAAACTGCTTTTCACATGTGTAGACATGTGGTGCATTTACAGTAAAAGCAGTCGCCAAACTTCTACCCACCATGATTATCATGGCCTGTACCACGTGTACTAGGGAGAAGCAAAAAAAAAAAAAAAGAATCTGACTTTTGCACTTACACAGTAGAACCTCCCTTTAGCAGACACCTCTCTACAAAGGACAGTTTTCATTTGCAAATTACCATTTTTTACAATTTAGCAACTCTCCGGTAAAAGGACACTCCCCCTAAAGGTCACTTTGGCTCTGCAACTAGGTGTTGTCCTTTAGAGAGGTAGTTCTACTGTATATAGCAACTCTCCAGTAAGAGAACACCTCTCCCTAAAGGACACTGGCTCTGCAATTAGGTGTTGTCCTTTACAAGGAGGTTCTACTGTAACTTCATTTGTTTCTTGCACTCACTCTGGTGGATATGTGAGCCAATATTTTTTTCAAACAGCATCAATGCAGGTTTAGAGTGTGTATCTTGGTTTCCAGAAAATAAAAACTAGCAGAACAACCATCCAAAACATGTAGGTGTATTAAAAATAAAGAAGGCATCTCCTGACCACAAGCACATGTGCTTTTTAGATAGCAGAGCGCCATCTAGTGGAGCAAAAATAAACTAAATGTTTATTTAGCTGCTCCGTGATATTTGGCCAAACCAATCTCTTGATAAATCAAGAAAAGCCATCCACGAATGCGTTTCGCGCTTTTGGCGCTCGTCAGCGTGGAGTAGGCTGTAACCACTGCGACCAAAAATATTTTTAGTCCCAATGGCTTCCCGAGAAATCAAGAAATGGGTATTTAAGGCCAAATTTGCGTAAAGACGCTTAACACATGAAAAAACAATGGCGCTCTGCTATCTAAAAAGCACATGTGCTCGTGGTCAGGATATGCCTTCTTTATTAATAATATCAACACCTGACCCACTTATCTTTTATTTTTTCTATAGTTTTTTCATGTAGGTGTATGGTCAGACCATTGAGAGAAAGAGACAATATCAAAAATAGATTTATTTATTTAGTTTTCCCCATTGTACAAACATCAGTTGGAAGACAACAGTATAGACCCTCTTGTATACATACATTGTAACATCATTTTACCTGCTGTTGTATTTTTTTATATATCACACGTAACAAACAAACAATGCTTTGTAAATATTGTAAAGAGAAATAGGTTTATGGATACTAAATAGCAAAATAAAACGGAGATTGTGTCTGCACAAGACACTCCTCTTCAATCTCCTTTTTTTTTGGTATTTCAACTCTAAGAGTTTAATTTAGTAGATACTAAATGCATATATAGTAACAAAACCAAATCCAATTAAACCATAAGTGACATTTCAGTAAACAGTGTTCAATACTTTTGTCTGAAAATGGTAACAACGCTGTGACTGAAACAGTCACCTATATATTAAGATTTGATCTTGTTATACCTCGCGTTTCTTACCTATATTTTATACAATCTTATTATTTTGAAAATAGAGCCATCCATAAATAGATCTTTAATTAATGATAAAGCACAATTTGGATTATAGATTATAATAAAAGAAAATAAGACCTAATCCAAATAATTTATTAGTGTGTGACGTTTCAGCAACAACATTGTCACCATCATCAGACAAAAGAATAAATGAGAAAATATATCACAAGTTCTTATATAGTACTGTTATCAAGTGTTTAAACAAGATAACAGATAAGGAAAATAGTTTTTTTAAGTCAACTTGAAATTTATTCTTTTGTCTGATGATGGTGACAATGTTGTTGCCGAAAAGTCACACACTAATAAATTATTTGTATTAGGTCTTATTTTCTTTTATTATAAAGCAGATCAAAAATTAAAATATACATTTATCAGTCATCAACAATCAATAATTCTAAATTCGAAACTATTTTAAAGGCGTAAGATTAATTTTGATATCAAAAAGAATCTTACGCCTTTAAAATAGTTTCGAATTTTGATAACAGATGGCGCACTAGTGCATCATATTATAAATTATCTAATAAAAGAATCAATAATTCTGTCACCGTTTGCTTTTGTGAATGGAATGAATACCCAAATAGGGCCATTTCTTATAAGCATCGGTGGTTCAGTGGTAGAATGCTCGCCTGCCACGCGGGCGGCCTGGGTTCGATTCCCGGCCGATGCATTTTTTTTTTTTACAATTTTTAAAACTAATTTATATTATCCCTATATATATAAAAGTCAGCGTATGTATGTATGTATGCACGTTTGTCAACTATACACGTTCACAATACATAACTAATCTGACTGATATTTTAACAGTATATAAAGTAGAATCTGGAAAAACTCTTAGTGAAAATTTCAGGTCTCTATCCCGAATATCCGTCGTGTTATTTGCAAATTTGCTTTTTCGCTCGCGCCTCTAGCGGTGAAAATGGGGGGTAATACCAGCTGACCTAATGTACATGTAAAGTTTGGAGCGGGACGTTTCACAAGAGTGACATCCACGGCTCCAATTCATAATTGTAACGAATAGTATTTGAATAAAAACATTTAATCGGGTAAAACCCGGGCATTGCCCCGGTCATTCGGCTAGTTTATGTACAGTTATCAGAGTCATCAATATTCAACAAACAATAATTCTGTCACCGTTTGCTTTTGTGAATGGAATAAATACCCAAATATGGCCATTTCTTATAAGCATCGGTGGTTCAGTGGTAGAATGCTCGCCTGCCACGCGGGCGGACCGGGTTCGATTCCCGGCCGATGCATTTTTTTTTTTTTACAATTTTTAAAACTCATTTATATAATTACTAGCAGATGTACCCGGCTTCGCCCGGGTTTTACCCTAGTGAAAGTTTACCTAACGAACATTAGTTAAAACAATTTTAGAAAACATCCAATCCCTACTGAATCTATACTTGGCAAGATAACTTTATGTTTGACGAATGGCCCGGGCAACGCCCGGGTTTTACCCGATTGCGTATATATTTTAAAAACGTTTTAATTCAAATACTATTCGTTACAATTATAAATTGGCGCCATGGATGTCACTCTTGTGAAACGTCCTGTTCCAAACTGTGTGTTTTTAAAATGTTTTAATTAAAATACTATTCGTTACAATTATAAATTTGAACGATAGGCTCATTATTTATTTATACCGTTATTATACCGTTATATTATATATATTATATTATACTAGCGGACCCGCCCGGCTTCGCCCGGGTTTTACCTGAGTAAAGGTTTGTCTAACGAATCTCTCGATAAAGTTAACATTTTTTCCCGGTCCCTTGAAAAATACTCGATAAGTTGAATAAAATCAATATTAATTGGTTCCCTCGGTAATTGGAAGTTAAAGGAATAGTATCTTGCCTTTGAATTGTATCATTATTCTTGTCTCAAATAAATTGCCGTGTCATCCTGAATTTTGTCTTTCCTAATTTTCTACATTACAAAATCATCGTATCATCATGATAATATTTAGAGCAGATTGTTGAATTATAACAGATAAATTAGAATATTTATCTTGATTATTTCTAGGCGAAAAGTTATTTCAAAAATTTTATTTGCTAGAAACCTTCCCAGTACTATACTAAATAACTTCCCAAAGTTTCATGGCGATCCAATGAGTGGTTTGGTCAGGCATAAAGGACAAACAAACAAACAAACAGACACACATACATTCATTTTTATATATATAGATAAATTAGAATATTTATCTTGATAAAATATTTTAATTTTTTCATATTTTAATATATGTAAATAGTCTCTTAAGAAAGACCACCTAAAAACATGAATCAACTTGTTTCTCCTGTTGGTGGTCTCTCATTGAAGATTCTAATTGCTATTAAAGAATCTCTAATAGACCTTTAATAAGAGACTGCCTCTTGGAGAGACGGGTTAAGCTACGAAATGGATATTCCCGGCTTCGCCCGGGTTTTACCCGAGTAAAGGTTTGTTTAACGAATCTCTCCATAAAGTGAACATTTTTTCCCGGTCCCTTGAAAAATTCTCGATAAGTTGAATAAAATCAATATTAATTGGTTCCCTCGGTAATTGGAAGTTAAAGGAATAGTATCTTGCCTTTGAATTGTATCATTATTCTTGTCTCAAATAAATTGCCATGTCATCCTGAATTTTGTCTTTCCTAATTTTCTACATTACAAAATCATCGTATCATCATGATAATATTTAGAGCAGATTGTTGAATTATAACAGATAAATTAGAATATTTATCTTGATTATATCTAGGCGAAAAGTTATTTCAAAAATTTTATTTGCTAGAAACCTTCCCAGTACTATACTGAATAACTTCCCAAAGTTTCATGGCGATCCAATGAGTGGTTTGGTCAGGCATAAAGGACAAACAAACAGACATACATTCATTTTTATATATATAAGATATATATTACACGTTGTTTTCTTGGCCGACTGTTTTACATATGGTGTTATCTTAAAATTGCTTGTTTTGAATATTTTTTAGATTGAGATTATTAGCTAGTATGTAAAAAAATTACCTCTGTTGAAATTTAATTTTGTATTTATATATAAATAAAATTAACTCTGTTGATTTTTTTTGTATTTACTCGATAACAGCGAAGTTACGCATGTTAATGTTAGGAAAAAATATTTTGATGTTAAGCAAAACCTGCTCCATCTCGTTTTACATAAATGTTGAAAATTTGGTCGAAATTGATGCATTGTAACGAAAGTTTTTAGTGAACAACACTTATGAAATTTGCATTTTATTAATATAGATTATTAAAATATACAAGTATCAGAGTCATCTCAATTCTGTCATCGTTTGCTTTTGTGAATGTAATGCTTTTACGTGATATACGTAAAATACTTAACTAATATGACTGAAATTTTAGCAGTATGTATAGTAGAATCTGGAAAAACTTGTATTGAATATTTCAGGTCTCTATCCCGAATATTCTTCGAGTTATTTGCAAATTTGAGTTGCAAATTTGCTCTTTCGCTCGCAAGCAGCGCCTCTAGCGGTGAAGATGGGAGGTAATATCAGCTGACCTAATGTACATGTAAAACGTGTTTTAACAGAACATAGAAAAAATATGGAAGAGATATTTGTCTTATTTTTAGCCAAGAAAAATTGAAATTGACAGGTTCTGGGCAAAAATAGTTGGTTTTTTAGTCAGAAAATGATTATGACAATATTGCTGTATCATATTTGATTATCAGATACAAAATTATATCCGGAAAAATTCCAAAAAGCAGAGAACACGGGTGAAGCCAGTTCATTTTTAGTAAGCAGGAACAAAATTCTAACAGAAAAACATTCATTCGAGCAGAAGACACAAAGCCAGATCATCTCTTTATAAAAATATCGCTTCTCAGACACAAAGTTTGGAGCGGGACGTTTCACAAGATTGACATCCACGGCGCCATTTTATAATTGTAACGAATAGTATTTGAATAAAAGCATTTAATCGGGTAAAACCCGGGCGTTGCCTGGGTCATTCGGTTAGTTATTTCTCTAAAAGTCAGAAAAATGATAAAAATATATTAAAATTTGAATATATTTTATTTCTGACACTTTGTATAATATTTTTCAGGATCAATAAGTAATTATTATAAAAATTTAATATATTTTATATAACTTTTTAAATGTATACTACTTTGATTTCACACACAATGTGTTATATATTTGCATTATTCCTTCTATAGCAACTAGATATATATCTAATTCCTCAATTAAAAAGACACATATTTAAGGATTGATCTATTTTCAAAACCATATCTAATTCTATTTTAAAACATATTTAAGGATCACATAGGCATTTGGAGAATTAATTAACAATGAATAAATACTCTTTTCAAACCTTTTTGAATAACTAATTAAACGATAAATCAAAAGTGAAGGAGAAAATATACATTTTTGTATTATGATAACTTTAGAACACAAGTCATCAATCCTCTCTGTTCTTTGACTGTAACACTAATGGACTTTAAAAGAAAGCCAATTTAATATGATGATATATTATTTGCACATATATATAAATGGAATATGACAAGATTTTTAAACTTGGGGATAAAAACTTTTTTTAATTATATAACTGAGCTAAAACTAAAGAATATGCAGTATATGAAATTAAACTATTTTTTTAAATCTATTTTCTACTACCCTTACACTGCAATGGTAAATTTGGACCTGGCTCATCAGTGGTGAACCCTCCTAGTGGTTTCACCAGTGTAATCTATCATACTGCTGTCATATTGTACTACGCTGCTTTGATTTTATACCGATAAGGGCAGTAAAAAATTATTTTATTTTTAAAAGTAGCTTATACATAAAAATAATGCAACTACCAGATGGCGCACTAATACATCATGTTGAAGAATACAGTGATAAATTGATCAATTATGTGAAAATTGAGGACAATGCTTGTGCTTGTTTAAAAGCCCTATTATTGTGTTGATAAAAAAGAATCAACACAAAAATAGGGCTATTTGACAAGCACAACCATTATCCTCAATTTTCACATAATTGATCAATTTATCACTGTATTCTTCAACATGATGTATTAGTGGGCCATCGGTAAGTTTTTGTGCAATAAAAAGGTTGCCATGAATAACCTTTGGTGCTAATTTCTAATATTGCTGTAATGTGCAATTGCTTGATTCAAGTTGAAGGAGTGACCAGTCATATAGGTGTGTTGGAATATCAATGAATGGCTATCTTAGTTTCTGACATATTCTGATGTTCAGTCAGACCTGTGAATCTTCTTGCCTCCCCTACAAAGGTTTCACTGCATTTTGGACTCTAGGTGGAGTAAATTCATAGTTTGGGGGTCAGTGGAAGGATGGTCTAAACCGTTGGTTTTCGACCGCTACAACCCGGGTTTGATTCCTACATTGGGCACTTTTTTCTGATTAAAAAAAATGCTCCAATGGCCCTCGATTCTTGCAAAAGTCCAACCCCACCAGCGAGTGCAAGTAACCAAAACAGGGATTTGGCACATTTGTAAGTGCAAAGTCGAACTGCTTTTCACATGTGTAGACATGTGGTGCACATACAGTAAAAGAAAGACGCCAACTTCTACCCATCATAATTATCATGGCCTGTACCACGTGTACTAGGAAAAAGCAAAAAATATATATTGTCACAGATTTCCGTGTAAATAAGTATTAGGAATCACGCTACCGGTAGTTTTCTATTGAAAGTTTATTCTACCTGCATATCAAAACAAGCTTCTTTTATATCAACAATTTTGGCTACTATTTACATAATAGTTATTATAGGATAATTTACATGATGAATTGAATATATATATGCAAATATTATACAGTGACATTACCCCCCTCTCAAAAACAAGCAGCGACCCGCTGCTTTTACAACATACTAACAAATTATACACGCAAAAATCAGAAACGAACTAGAAGTGCAAAATTAATTTTAAATAATAATTATAAAAATAAAAAAAGAATTTCCCAACTTGCCTCCTATTTTCCGATAAGGTTATGCTTTTATCTTAGGCCTGAATTTGCTCTTCCGGGCTCCGATAGGGCTTCATCCACTGGACATGGACGATATCTTTTGTTTTCCGTTGCCGTGGTCTTTTTTCCAAAGGCTCCACCTCATAGGTTACCTCGGAGACTTGTCTGTTCACCCTATAGGGGCCGATATATCTCATTAGGAGCTTCTCCGCCAACCCTTGTCTACGGACAGGCGTTAACAACCACACCAGGTCTCCTGTCTGATAATGGACTGGTATGTGGCTTTGGTCATATCGAGATTTGCCTCTTTCTTCTGATCGAAAGATGTTCAACCGAGCCAACTGGTGTGCATCCTCGGCATTTGTCACCATACTCTCCACGTAGTCTTCCATACTGGTGTTTTCTTTATTCGCTAAGATGGTGTCAAGTGGAGTCTCTACATCTCGTCCGTGTATGAGATAGAAAGGGCTAAACCCAGTGGATTCTTGTTGGGAGGTGTTATAGGCGAAGGTGACATAGGGGAGCACTGCATCCCAGTTTCTTTGCTCGACATCGACATACATGGACAACATGTCAGGGAGAGTCTTGTTGAGTCTCTCGGTTAAGCCGTTGGTCTGTGGATGATAGGCTGACTTAAATCGATGTATGGTCCCGCAGAGGTCGTTGATTTCCTTTAATGTTCTGGATATAAAGGTTCGACCTCGATCTGAAATTAACTCTCTAGGAGCTCCATGCTTCAGAAATATGTCTTCTATCATGAATTTTGCAACTTCCTCAGCCCTTCCATTAGATATTGCTCTGGTCATTGCGTACCTAGATAAATAATCTGTCGCAACCACGATCCACTTGTTGCCGTTGTTCGAAACAGGAAATCTCCCCAACATATCTATTCCTACCCTCTGAAAAGGCCGGGCTACAGGTGGGATTGGTACCAGTTGTCCAGGAGGGCGCCCCTTGGATCCTTTTCGCCTTTGACATTCTCTGCAATGCGACACATATTGTTTCACAGATCTGTACAGGCCGGGCCAAAAGTATTTTTTTCTAACTCGATCGTAGGTTTTGGCAAATCCCAAATGTCCTGCCATCGGTGAATCATGGGCTTCCCTTAAGATGTCAATTCTCATCTGTTGAGGAACCACTAGAAGCCACATTTTGCCCATGGGATCGTAATTTTTGCGGTAAAGAATTCCTTCGATTAACTTAAAATCTCCATCGCCTTTAGATTGGCTACCTTGGATTATTTTCGTAATTTGATCGTCCTTTTCTTGTTCTTTCCCAATTGGCCAATTGACAAAGGTATAGCACATCTTGAATGTATGACTCAGATGATTCACTGGATTTCTGTGCTCTTGTCTTCAGAATGAGTCAGCTTTCCTCATTTCTTCCTCCTGTTGTCCGAAGGTTTCACCCAAAGCCATCTGAAACACTTCCCAGGATGTTAGTAGGTCCTCATTATTCTCGTACCATTGTCGGGCTGTTCCGGCCAGGAAAAATCTGACATTGGCCAAACACATAGAATCGTCCCATCTATTGAACTTTGCCACATGCTGGTAATCTTTCAGCCACCTTTGAGCATTTTCACTTCCATCTCCAGCAAAAGTGGAAGGACATCTTGGCTGCTACAAAGAGATGTAGGTTGATGGGACTTGAGCCGAGGTTTCTCCTGATTCGCTTTTCAACATTGTTGGTTCCATGAGATGACCTTCAGGTGATAATCCCCTCTCAGTCGGAGACTTCTTCTCAAATTTACGAAGTCAGCCGTTTTATTCTTTAGTAGGATTTATCCAGCGCCTCCACCAAAATGTCACAGATTTCTGTGTAAATAAGTATTAGGAATCACGCTACCGGTAGTTTTCTATTGAAAGTTTATTCTACCTGCATACCAAAACAAGCTTCTTTTATATCGACAATTTTGGCTACTATTTACATAATAGTTATTATAGGATAATTTACATGATGAATTGAAAATATATATGCAAATATTATACAGTGACAATATATATTCATAGTTTTTTAAAATCTCATTGAATCATTATACAAGGTCACAGAGAGTGAATTCATGGATTGAATTTATAATCTTGTTAGGGTTGGAATACAAGTCCTGTCTTGAGGCTTCCTAACATTCCAAGAGGTGGTCTGGTGAAACCTCTTTGGTCCTATAGATAGTGCATTATGGGAAAATCTTGACACCATCCCGGAAAAGGAGTGGTCTTATATTGCTTCCAGTTTTGAGCCTGGAAATACAGTTTGCTGGCTGTCGGTTCATCCCACTTTCCAGAATAGTTCCGGGTTTAGGTACCAATGATGGAATGATGACTCCTGTATTTTTCCTGCAGGCATTTGAAGGAGTTGAAATCAACGTCTAAGTTAGGCATTGCTGCTTGTTTCCCATCAGTTTTAAGTGGGATGTGATCCACTGGAAGGTGATTCGTGTTTCTCTGTGAAATTTTGTATAAATTCAGAGCAATTTTTTCCGGGGGGTAATATAGAGCTGGTGTGAAAATGCTTTATGGCTTGTAGAGTTGACAAAGTGGGAAGAAGACAAGTCTATACAGATCCTTTTGACTTGGGAGGTGGCTTTTCTTTTTATAGATCAATATATCTCCTTCTGGTAAAATTTTCATCAATATATTTAGCCAGCA
This sequence comes from Cordylochernes scorpioides, assembly GCA_030710605.1. Classification (NCBI taxonomy): domain Eukaryota; kingdom Metazoa; phylum Arthropoda; class Arachnida; order Pseudoscorpiones; family Chernetidae; genus Cordylochernes; species Cordylochernes scorpioides. The sequence goes on from CP092877.1 coordinate 79,479,746, forward strand.
AGAGATACCTTCTTGTTATATTCTGAGGAATTCATGAAACCCTTGTGGATTTAATGAAATGAAAGCCTTGCCTTGGAAAGATCGCCCAAACCAGGGTATCCAGGTCGGTGCTCTGAATTTGCCAAAGTTGCTGACCTGGATTTTACACCAACAGATTCTGATGAGATGGACTATTAATGCCTCTCAGTCTAGGCATTTATTTTGATGGGAGAAGTGGCCTTTTGTGAAAAAACCCAAAATTACCATACCAAATAATAAATGTATTGGGCCATGTTACAAAAAATGAACAAATCAATTTAACAAATCAGAATTTTGTGTTAAAACAACATATTTAATATACCTTGATGTTCAAAATTTAAGTGAACATTATTTAATGATTAAATTTGGTAAACCAAAGGTTCAAATATATGTTTCATGAATGCTTCATATAAATATATTTATAAATCCCATCTTGAACATTTTTTTTTGTTGAGCTCGTTAATAAAATGAGAAAATTCAAACATCTCTCTTTGTAAATGGGAAATTAAAATACAGTAAAACCCCTCTATAGTGAACCCCAATGGGACAGAGCTTTTGGTTCACTATAGCCACGGTTTGGCCATTTTTTTTAACTTTTCCAAATTTTTTGAACATATAATTAAAAAAACAGCCATACAAACAGGAAAAGGCAGCCACTTAATAATGGTCACTTTGTTTTAATTCCCTAAATTGACCTATTTCTTTACAGTAATGCTGAATATCAAAAGAAGTCATTTGATAATAGGTTCCTCTTATCATTAGCATACATGTTTATACACTGCGTGACATTGAAAATGGAACATCAAGAAATAGTGGCCAGAAAGTGATGAAACTCGGCAGACAGAGAGAGACATGGACGAACAATAAGTGATCTTTATTTCAAAATGATAGTCATAATGTTGAGTCATTTTTTAAGTCCTATTTGAGGACATCCCTTCTTCGAACCTGACTAGCTCAGCAATAATAACATTTATATTTGTATACCACAGTAGATTAAACCTAGATACATACACGAAAAGAAATATATCACACACCAAGGATACACACCTGTTTTGTTTTTGGTTAAGGATAAAAATATTACCAATACACTTTAAAATATTAAAACATTAAATTTTATTTAACTCGGTGAATTTACAATCTTTCATTTGTAGACAAACATGGATGGGCTTAAATTATGTTTCAGACAAAATTATAAAGCTTCCTATATATAAAAAATGATTTTTGAGAACATGCGACTTGGTAATTCAACCAAGTTACCCCACCTGAATAAAATGATTAATAAAGATGACTAATATTTTGTAAAAAAAAAACATAAAGGCCAAGTCCTCTGTTCACTATATACCTTATATAGTAGAGTCTACCAGAAAATTACTATCTATCAGGACTAATTCTACTCTTTACAAACAGACCTCTTTAGGTCTACACACTAAATTCTATTAATGTCTTTGGACTTACCCTTATCTTCTCTACATACCATCTCCAAGTTTGTCTTGGCAACCCCATCGCCCCGGACCTCCCGTCTTGTCGTGTCTCTCATTAAAAACTAACCGTTATTTTTCAAACAGCGCCGCCCAACCCATCGTCATCTTCCTACAGAGTAAAAAGATAATAATTACTTTAATATTCTTAGAATATTTATTTAAAAATAGTAATAAAGAAAATATTCCTTTTTAAAAGAATATTTAAAAATAAAAATAAGGATAATAAAATATAATTTTTTTTTCTTTAAGTTTAAAGTAATTTCTCCTTTAAGAAATTCGAAATTAAACTTCTTCTTATTAAAAGAAAAGTTTGAGATAATAAAAAAATGATAAAAATAAGGATAATAAAATATAAAAATTTTTCTTTAAATTTAAAGTAATTTCTTCTTTAAGAAATTTGAAATTAAACTTCTTCTTATTAAAAGAAAAGTTTGAGATAATAAAAGGATTGATAAAATAAGGATATTAAAATATAAAAAAAATTCTTTAAATTCAAAGTAATTTCTTCTTTAAGAAATTCGAAATTAGACTCCTTCTTATTAAAAGAAAGTTTGAGATAATAAAATTGATCTGGGTATGTATTTAATTGGTTTTATTCATTTTAGAATAAAGAATGGACTTGAAATTTCCCTAAAGGTAATATGATTTTGGACGTTTCATTGCATATAAAAGGGTGATTGACGAATTCATCTATTTACATATTTACATGGTTTGCATATCCTCCTCTGGACCTCTCTGCAATAGGCTTCTGGATCCTTGGGCAGGACCCGTGTCGTCCCCGGCTACTGGTCTTTAAAGGCATATGTGTCATCTCCACCTTTCTGGACTTTAAAGGCATAGGTGTCATCTCCAGCTTTCTGGACTTTAAAGGCATAGGTGTCATCTCCAGCTTTCTGGACTTTGAAGGCATAGGTGTCATCTCCAGCTTTCTGAACTTAAGAGCATCGTTGAGGTTCCTCGTTGGGGAATTCTCCATCTTTCTACAGCGGGTCTTGGAGTACACGCCCAGGGTTGCTTCTAGACCATTTTCCAATCCGCCTCGTTGTTGTCCTTCTGTGGAGGGTTGGCCGGTATCTCGGTCACGGTACCACCAGCGTCACCTCCGATCGGGCGTCCTCCCCTGCTTCTACCTTTAGAGCACCGTCGGCCACCGTTGTGGGATCTCCATCTGGACACCAAACACTTCGGCAAGACACTGTGCATATATGATGTAAATGTTTACATCATTGTTGGGTCTATTTGGGGGAAAATCTGGCCCAACAATAATACAGAGCGAGAACGGCGTCGGCTTAGTAGCAAGTAGGACCACCGCGGACGGCGATGCACGCAGCAACACTTCTAGGTAGAGAGTCAATCAGAGTACGGATGGCGTCCTGAGGGATGGCTCTCCATTCCCTCTCAACCATTTGCCACAGTTCGTCTTCTGAACCCGGCTGTGGCAAGGCATGCAAACGGCGTCCAATGATGTCCCAGACGTGCTCGATTAGTGAGAGATCGGGAGAGTATGGTGGCCAGGGAAGCATCTGTACATCTTGCAGAGCTTGTTGGCTAATGCGAGCAGTGTGCGGTCGGGCGTTATCCTGCTGATAAAGGGCATTGGGTACCCCCTGAAGGTAGGGGAGTGTCACCGGTCGCAGCACATCATCAACGTATCGTTGGGCCGTCATAGTGCCCTGAATACGAAGTAAAGGTGACCTGGAATCATACGCGATTGCGCCCCAAACCATGATTCCACGTTGTCGCACGGTGGGGCGTTCCACAATTGCTGCCGGATTGGACCTTTCTCCACGTCGACGCCACACGCGTACACGGCGACTATCACTGGACAAGCAAAAACGCGACTCATCTGAGAACACGACCCTGTGCCATTCCGTCATCCACGTCGATCTAGCCCGGCACCATTCCAAACGTTGGCGCCTATTTGGTGGGGTCAATGGCAGTCTTCTTAGCGGACGGCATGAGTGCAAGCCATTAGCAACCAATCGACGGGAAATGGTTCTGGTCGAGATGGAATGATCTAGGGTGTCTTGCACATGTTGCAGGATGGCGGTACAAGTGGCTTGTGGGGCCGCCACTGCTTGTCGAAGGACACGCCGATCCACACGTGCTGACGTCACTCTGGTTGCACCGACATTCCTATAAATTGCCACATTTCCTTGTTCCAACCATCTTCTCCACAGTCGGTGCACCGTGGACGCACCAAGGTGTGTATCAGCTGCGATTTGACGTATGGACCAACCTGCCCTTTTCAGTCCGATCACCATGCCCCTCGTAAAAGCGTCTGTCTGCTTGAACTGCCTCCGTTTACGATGACCTGACATTCTCTGTTATTACACGTGTTTTTTGACACAAGAACAAAATTTCTACAATGATTTTCCTTGAAGAAATAACGACACGAATACTGTCCTTTCTGCAAGTTCCTTCCCTTATATCTTACTCCATGTGCGCACGAGAGCTGCGCATTTTACATCATTTGCATAACTCGGTTAGGCGCGTCTACCCTGAAATTTGCATAATTTTCTGGCCACTATTTCTTGGTGTTCCATTTTCAATGTCACGCAGTGTATATAAACCTATGTATTATTTGAAAATTAAGCTAAATCCCCTAGGAAAAACATTATTAATTATATATTTGAAGGGTATAAGAGTATTTTAGAACATCTTTCTCAAATAATATAATACTAAATTTATTTGAAAAAATTCCTCTAATACCTTGTTGTTTGAAAGTGAAAAGTGAAATTTGAAAATCAGAATTGTCTTAAATAATGGTTATTTCCATCAAAGGAATAAAGCTCTGTGTATTCTGAATCAATTGAGGATGATTCAAAAGTATCCAATAAAGAAAAATCGGACGCGAAACATGTTGATACGATAGCGCGATCGGTAAAATTGCGAATAAAAAACGCCAATTTGAAACACAAAATCGGTGGTAAAACGGCCGGTCAGGGGGGAATATTCGCGAACCCTGAATGAGTCATATACCTAACAAAAATTCCAATTTGAAAATAGAACTGTAGTGGTAGTTTTGAGAATTTATAAGTCGATTTGTTTGTGGCCCATGAGAGACTTGGGGGAACTGTTTTTTTTTTTCCTTCTTCTTCTTCCAATTCCAGTTTCCACATATTCTTCTGAGGTGTATATAAAATTTTGTTTTTAATCTGTTATTCAAACCATTTCTGGCCTTAAAATTATTTGGAATTATTTTTTAGCCTAGGTTAAACTTGACATAGAATGCTTCTAAAAGGGCATGCTGCCACTGTTTTTTTTTTTTTAGAACGCCACTATTTGTTTCTTTTCTTCATTTTGGAAGCCATTTATATTTTTCTTCTAATTCAAAATTGTCGAATGCAAAGATATTCCATTAAATAAAAGTGTAATGTGTAAAAATTTATACAACATAAACAAAAATAGAAAGGAAATGAAAACAAACAATGCCGCTAATTTTTTGTTTTGAAATGGCGATCCGCGAGCTGAAACATGCTCAAAATTTTGTTGTTTTTAAAAAAAATTAAATCACAATTTTAAGTTCGTTATAAGCATATTATTTTTAATAGATTTTATCATTTTGGGACCGAAAATAGGTTCGTTATAGGGGTAGTTCATTATTTTAAAAATCGAAAAGTTCGTTATAATGATGGTAATTTCAATGGAATGGAATTGGGAATCGCCGTGGGTTCGTTATAAGGGAAGGTTCGCTATATCCAGGGTTCGTATTAGCGGGGTTTTACTGTATATCATTAATACATATGGATATTAAATACACTATTATCAGGTCACTTGTATATTTGCATATTTTATATTATTTTATATTTGAATTTATTATATATTTGTAATGGTTAAGAAATTTTTAGATTTCTTCCACATTTTGAAGATAAATCTTTATTGTATAAATGTGGGGAATACATCAATGATTTTTAATTTGTTTTAATAAAAATCATGTTGAAACCAATTCATCTTTAATATCCTTAAATTCGAAATGACCATGTTGGAATTTAGATTACAACCTTTGCAGTAACTATCTTCTCATCTTCACATGATCTTTCACCCCACCATTTATAATTTTGAAATAGAAATTAGAAAAGAAATTCAAAAAGGATGTTTTCTCTTTATAAATAACTTAAATTTTCATTCACCACATGAATGTGTTCACAATTCAATAAAATAATCCCATGTATTGAGTAAAAAATCCTCTTTGGATGCCTGATAATTTGACTCAACATTAATGTGTTACATTCCATCAGGTGTCTTCTTATCTCCACTCAATCTTATTAGGGTATCAAGTTGTGACTCTTGATGGTGCCTGTTTGACAACCATCATGACTGGTTGAAGTAGAATGCGTCTGCATTTGTCATTAAGACTGGGAGCACTACTTAGTGGCAGGCCGACTTAGCTCCAAAAGAAATGGCCGCCTCTGACATGAAGAACAGACATCGTGTGCAGCTGCTCCTAACATGGAGTACAAACGCTGCTCATCCTGTATCCCTGGATTAGGAGCCGTTACAGGGTACTATCAGCCAGGCCAGCTAACCCCAGGTTTTTTAGCGAACTTGTTACTGCTCCCTCTCCTCAATTTTCATCCAGGCTTGGGACTGGCAAACGCAGAATTCCATCAGGTGTGCCATACAAAGTCTAAACTGTCACTATAAGTGTGATCTATGTTTCTTCCATCTTATGGCACACTCACTGTTCACCAGTTAGATCGGCATTCTTACAAAGATGACTGGCTACACCCCAATTCTTCCTTTCCCATGATTCGCCAGACAAAAACCAAAATTGATGACATCTCTTCTTACCTATCAGAATGAGATTCATTGAAAACTGATCTCTTGTTTATACTACCTCCAAAAAGTAAGGTTGTAAGTAAAGCCCCTGAAGAGCAACTCTGGGTCCTGACAGGTGATCAAGGCTACCTATGAAGTAAAGCCTTTCAGGCACATCTTCCTGTTATCTGTAGTTTCTCTCACTGCTAAACTCCTACAGTCATTAGCTTTATCATTCTTTAATTAACCAAACAATTGCTTTACCCTGTTCATAAAGGAATTATAGAGCTTCTGTATACTCAACTCACTGCTACTTGGCTTGCCTATGTTTGGCTAGTTTTTTCTATCAAGCCTTACAAATTGAATCAACAATATAAGTTAATTTACATATATTTATTATACTAAGAACCTCTCACTGAAGAAAAAAAGAACACTACAGTAACCTTATTACCAAAGCCTCTCTAACTTATCCTAAATTTTTGTAAAAGTGTCACCATGATATCATGATGATATGTGGTGAAAGATGGTCATGATTTCAAAATAATGAAGTAACCAAACTGAAAAAAAAAAATGTATTAACTGGAAAAAAAATTCCCCCCAATTAAATTGGTAATTTATGTATATAAAGTAAATGACTGGCGCAATTTTTACACACACTATTTTTTAATTATTCATATTTCCCCCCTATGGTCAGTTGCGTTGTCATAAATGTATGCCTTTACATTTATCTATATATATATATACAATAATTTGATGTTAACAATGAGAAAAAGAACTGTGTACAAAAGAAAAAGTCTGTCAATATGTACAATAAGCATAATATAAATTATCAGTTTCTTAAAAGATTCTACATCATATTAGTTACCACAATCTTGGTAGGACTGGTACCTGGTTGGAAATTATAGCTGCTGGATAAACGAATAATAATTCACGCTCACATATATCATTTTTGTGTAAAAAAATAATAAGGGATAATTTGGATTATATATTATGAACACAAGGTAACAGACCAAATAAATAAATAGTGTGTGATATTTGGGTAACAACATTTTTACTATCTTCAGACCAAAGTACTGAGTACTGTGCAAAAAAATGATAAATGCTCCTGTAACTTAAGATTAAAATGCCAACCCTAATCAATATTGGGGGAGCTCAAACTTCTGAAGCTCCTTTTATTTAAAATATGAAATTCTGTTATACTACCTACATCTTCACAAGACAAGTCCACAAAAGGTTAGCTGGAAACAACCATTATCAAAATGCAAAAAGTAAGCATAACCCTAAGAACTTATTAGTGGAACTTTTTTCTTGAGTGCATTAACCCTACTTCAGTCATTTACCTCAGAATACTCCATCTGAGTCCCTAGGGTGGTTTCATACTGTCAAGAATCTCCTTGAACACTGTTACTCTTTTTAAGGAAACATCAAACAACTTCCCTGATTTCTATTACTATGGATAATAAATACAGAATCAACAGTTATAGAATTGGAGTTGGAATAAAATAATTAACTGACTGATAATTCATTAGCAGGTTAAAACTACTATAAGCAACAATTTGAAATTCTGAAATGTCACAAAATCTGTATTTAGCTGGCTTCTTCTTTCTGGTATACTGTCTCAATGGACAAATCAGATTCTAATTCAATGGTCATTGGTTTATCATCTGTAAATTACAGTGCTGGTTTGTATGAAGGAGGTTGACTAAAATAGATTGCTGATTAGCCACTTCTTTATCTATGCTGCTACCTTCACTTGGTAACAAAGGTAATGGGATTTGATGGTTTAAGTACACTATCTAAACATAGGAATGTATACACTCATGATGAAACTTGGTTTGAATTATAGAAATATGAGACATTGCATATATTCAGTCAGTGGTCCTCAAAGTTCCAGAATGCTACCTGTATAGCAGTTTTAACTTTTCTTAACCATCTCCATCTTTTGCTGCTAGCTCGACTTTATCTGTTCACAGAGCTTTCCTAGGACAACTGTGTACCTTCGTTTTTTTTGTGTGGACAATCCCAAGTCTTCCATTCTGCCTCGACCACGACTACCATTATTCTGTGAAAACTGTTAAAGGTCTTCCAAGGTGCAGAGAGGTATTGGAAAACTCTCGACGCCCTTACTGCTTCGATTTCGTTAGTCACTGAAATGGAGGATCAACGAATTTGCATCAAGTTCTGTGTGAAAAACGGATTCAAGGGTGCCGAAATTTTTTGGATGTTGCAAACAGCCTACGGGGATGCCGCCGTCATGAGCCGAAGACGAGTTTTCGAGTGGTACAAGATCTTCAAGGAGGGTCGGGAAGACACCGCCGACAACGAGCGTAGACCGTCCACATCAACCATGTCTGAAAAGTAGACAAGGTGTTGGAAAAGGTGCGTGAGGACCGTCGAATAACTGCCAGGGAGGTCGCCGAAGAAGCAGGGATATCATTCGGGCCGACTCAATCGATAATGAAGGCATTTTGGGAGTGAGAAGACTCAACGCCGTTCTCGTTCCCAAAGATTTGACTTTTGATCAAAAGAACGCCCTGAAAGAAACGGCTAGTCTCAATCTCGAAGTGACAACCAACGACCCTGAATTGCTGAAGAGGGTCATTACTTATTTTATGGATATGTCCATTGAATAGCTCATTGTTTTAATTTTCAAATTCATTCATTAAATATTATTAAATAAAATTCGATCTTAAATAGAACAAAAAATATATTTAGCTGTGTCTTCTTCAAAATGTTCAATATTTATTTGTGGAAAAAGGGGGGGGGGGGGGAAAGTGCGGTTGATTGCTTATTTATTTTTGGGAAATTATTATTTTTTATAACTGTAACTAGCGGCAAGTAAAGGTTTGTCTAAAGAACATTTGTTAAAACAATTCTATATAAACTTATAAAAAAAAAAAAAGATATATTTTGATAATTTGAAGCCCGTAAATTTGAATCTCTCGATAAAGTGAACATTTTTTCCCGGTCCCTTGAAAAATACTCGATAAGTTGAATAAAATCAATATTAATTGGTTCCCTCGGGAATTCGAAGTTAAAGGAATAGTATCTTGCCTTGGAATTGTATCATTATTCTTGTCTCAAATAAATTGCCGTGTCATCCTGAATTTTGTCTTTCCTAATTTTCTACATTACAAAATCATCATTTTATCCAGTGAACATTTTTTCCCGGTCCCTTGAAAAATGCTCTATAAGTTGAATAAAATCAATATCAATTGGTTCCCTCGGTATTTGGAAGTTAAAGGAATAGTATCTTGCCTTGGAATTGTATCATTATTCTTGTCTCAAATAAATTGCCGTGTCATCCTGAATTTTGTCTTTCCTAATTTTCTACATTACAAAATCATCATTTTATCTATTCTCCCAATATATGTGTTGTACATAAATGATAAAACTAACTTTGACTTGTGCGCAATTAATAGGTAGAAAATCTTACTTTTGATAAATAATCATCATCATTTAGTTAAATCTACAAATCGGCAAATAATTCTAAGGATATTCAAGATATTCAAGAAATAATTTTTCAAAAACCTTCCCGGGGATATATCTAATAATATCCCAAAATTTCACGGCGATTAGATGTATGATTTTTGAGTCTATAGAGTACTGACAGACAGACATTCAATTTTATATATATACTAGCGGACGTACCCGGCTTCGCCCGGGGTTTTACCCGAGTAAAGGTTTGTCTAGCGAACATTTCTTAAAACAATTCTCTAAAAACTTATAAAAAAGAAAAAGATATATTTTGATAATTTGAAACTCATAAATTTGAATCTCTCGATAAAGTGAACATTTTTTCCCGGTCCCTGTGTGCTGTGTCATCCTGAATTTTGTCTTTCCTAATTTTCTACATTAGAAAATCATCGTTTTATCTAGTGAACATTTTTTCCCGGTCCCTTGAAAAATACTCGATAAGTTGAATAAAATCAATATTAATTGGTTCCCTCGGTAATTGGAAGTTAAAGGAATAGTATCTTCGCCTTGGAATTGTATCATTATTCTTGTCTCAAATAAATTGCCGTGTCATCCTGAGATAATCTTACTTTTGATAAATAATATTTAAGATAAAAAACTTGTTATCATCGTCACAATGGGGGCGCTGCTTGCGAGTTAAATCTACAAATCTGCAAATAACTCTAAGGATATTCAATATATTCATGAAATTAATTTTCAAAAACCTTCCCGGTGATATACCTAATAATATCCCAAAATTTCACGGCGATTGGATGTATGGTTTTTGAATCTATAGAGTACAGACAGACAGACATTCAATTTTATATATATAGACTAGGCGAATGACCCGGCTTCGCCCGAGAAATCCCTTGGGTGCAATTTCCTTCATACTAAAAGTATATCAATAATAAATATTAGAAGTGCCATAGAATAGCAATACAGAAGTAACACATAAACTACAGGAAAAAAGTGTGTGTAATGGCAAAAATTATATTATATTAGTGTTTAGGTATTAAAAAAATTGTAAAAAAAAAATGCATCGCCCGGGAATCGAACCCGGACCGCAGGCGTGGCAGGCGAGCATTCTACCACTGAACCACCGATGCTTATGAAAAATGGCCATATTTAGGTATTCATTCCATTCCGGATTAGTCTGCGTTAAAAAAAGTTCTTCAAATGAAAAAAAGAAATAGCCAAAAATACTAATCAAAATGCAGCCAAAATTTTCCTCAGGTTTATAAAAAGCTACATGCAAAATTTGGTACCAATTGGTTCAGTAGTTTTTGAGTTTATCGCGAAACAGACAGACAGAAATTGACTTTTATATATAGAGAGAGATAGAGATAATATAAATGAGTTTTAAAAATTGTAAAAAAAAAATGCATCGGCCGGGAATCGAACCCGGGCCGCCCGCGTGGCAGGCGAGCATTCTACCACTGAACCACCGATGCTTTAAAAAAATGGACATATTTAGGTATTCATTCCATTCCGGATTAGTCCGCGTAAAAAAAGTTCTTCAAATGAAAAAAAGAAATAGCCAAAATACTAATCAAAATGCAGCCGAAAATTTTCCTCAGATTAATAAAAAGCGACATGCAAAATTTGGTACCAATTGGTTCAGTAGTTTTTGAGTTTATCGAGAAACAGACAGACAGAAATTGACTTATATATATATATATATATATAATATATATATATATATATATATATATATATATATATATATATATAGAGATAGAGATAATATAAATGAGTTTTTAAAATTGTAAAAAAAAATGCATCGGCCGAGAATCGAACCTGGGCCGCCCGCGTGGCAGGTGAGCATTCTACCACTGAACCACCGATGCTTTAAAAAAATGGACATATTTAGGTATTCATTCCATTCCGGATTAGTCCGCGTAAAAAAAAGTTCTTCAAATGAAAAAAAATAAATAGCCAAAAATACTAATCAAAATGCAGCCGAAATTTTTCCTCAGGTTTATAAAAAGCGACATGCAAAATTTGGTACCAATTGGTTCAGTAGTTTTTGAGTTTATCGCGAAACAGACAGATAGAAATTGACTTTTATATATAGAGAGATTGATAATACAGAGATAATAAATCAGAGTGCTGAAAATATAGCAGATTAATTAATATTTATCCTTATTTAAAAAAAAAAAAAAACGGTTTTTCAAACTAATAATTAGGTAGAAACCTTTCTGGTAGTATATTAAACAATTTCTCAAAGTTAAATTGCAATTAAATGAGTAGTTTGGTCCGGCATAAAGAATAGGCATATGATCATTTTTTTCTATATGCATGATAATATTTAGAGCAGATTGTTGAATTATAACATAAATTAGAATATTTATCTTGATTATTTTTAGGCGAAAAGTTATTTCAAAAATTTTATTTTCTAGAAACCTTCCCAGTACTATACTAAATAACTTCCCAAAGTTTCATGGCGTTCCAATGAGTGGTTTGGTCAGGCATAAAGGACAGACACACTGTTGAATATATGAATTCAATTTTAGACTTTAATATTTTATATAATATTGTCACTGAATAATTATTTTAAATATTCTGTGGTATATCATCATTAATATTTGCATAGTTATCACTCCTCACTATTCTTATATATTATTACAGGTAAATAAAGTTGTAAGATATAGTTTTGCATAAATAAAATATTTTTCAATTACTAAAATCGTATGTATTAATTTATAAAATAATATAAAACCCTAAAACCTTTCTAACAGTGGCAGCATAAAGCGTGGTTATAACTTAAAATCTAAAATCGTAAAAATAAAAATGGCTGCTGTTATGGAAGATATTTCGATTATAGATAAATTAAAAGACTCTGAAAATTTTGATATTTGGAAATTTCAAATTAACATTATTTTTAAAGCTAATAATTTAATTGAAACAATAAATGGCAAATTGTGTTTTAAAGATCAAAAGGATGAAAAAGAAAAAAACTCATGGATAATAAAAGATGCTAAAGCCCAAAAATATATTATTTTAAGCATCGATAAAACGATATTAACACACATAATACATTGTGAAAATGCCAAATCAATGTATGACACCATATGCAGAATATTTGAAAGAGATGATGAACAATTAAAATGTAAGCTGCTACAAGAATTTCACACTTATAAATTTGATAAAAATGTAGACCTTGTAGCCAACATAAGTAATTTAAGAAATTTGGCTTTTAAACTCAATAATCTAAAACAGAACTTTGATGACAATATTGTTATTTCAAAGATTTTAACAATTTTGCCAGAAGATTATAATTATTTTTGTACTGCTTGGGAGTCAACTGGAAAAGATGAAAAAACTATTGAAAATCTAATATCAAGATTGACCACTGAAGAAATAAGAAGAAATAGACAGAGCCAACCAGAAGACCGAGTGGCTATGAATGCAACAAAACAAAAGGTATGTTTTACTTGTAATAAACCAGGACATATATCTAAAAATTGCACCCAAAGAAAATTCTGCAAATTTTGTAAAAAAACTAACCATGAAGAAAAGGACTGTTTCTTTAAGAACAACAGTAAACCTGCTGCTAAAGTAAACAAAGAACAATGCAGAATATGTAAAAAGTTTAATCATAAAGAAAAGACTGCTATTTCAGGAACAAAGAAAAGCAACCTCCCATTGCTTTCATTGCTGAACAAAGAGAAGAATATGATAAAAGATCATCAGTCACTTTCATTGTTGATAGCGGATCCACCTGTCACATGATTAATGAAGAAAAGTTGCTTGATCATCAAAAAAAGTGTGATGTGAACATCAATGTTGCAAAAAAAGAAGAAGTTATGAGAGCAAAAACTTCAGGACAATTTAAGGGGAGACAATGTAACCTAAATGAAGTAATATTTGTGCCTGAATTATCAAAAAACCTTTTGTCAGTGACCTCAATTGTTAACAACGGAGGAGAAGTAAATTTTAAAGGTGATAAAGTGACAATTTTGAAAGATGGAAAAAAAGTTCTAGAAGGAGATCAACTTGAAAATGGACTTTGGGCTGTAAATATTGAACAACATTTTTCAAAGCAAAATGACTCGAACCTTACCTTACCAAGTGAAAACAAAACCCAAGAATGGCACAGAAAATTGGGACACATTGGGATGCAGAATCTAAGAAAACTTGAAAGTTTGGTTGATGGTATGGAGCTTAACAAATTGGAAAAACAGGAAAATGATGTGTGCGAAATTTGCATCATGGCAAAGCAAACTAGGAAGTCATTTGGAAATGAAAGATCTAGAGCTACCCGACCTTTGGAAATTGTTCATACTGATTTGTGCGGCCCAATAGAACCCTTAACACATGATAATAAGAAATATATAATGACATTTTTGGATGATTATACACATTTCTGTTATGTGTATTTGCTCAGCAATAAATATGAAGCAAAAGAATATATTAAAGAATATGTAAATGAAGTAGAAAGATTTTTAAATGCGAAAGTGTCAAAATTAAGGTGTGATAATGGCGGTGAATATGCCAATACGCAAGTTAAAGAATGGTGCAAAATGAAAGGAATAATACTTGATTTTACAGTTCCATATACTCCACAATTGAATGGAAAAGCATAAAGGTTGAATCGAACTCTGATTGAAAAAACCAGAGCACTTTTGCTGGATTCCAAATTGAATAAGGAAATGTGGGGAGAGGCCACAAGAGTCGCTGCCTATTTAATCAACAGAAGCCCTTCAAATACAGTACAAACAACACCAGCACAGATGTGGTTTGGAAGAAAGCCTAATCTTTCTAATGTAAAATTATTCGGGAGTGAAGTGTATGTCAAAAAATTGGGAAACCTAAAAAAATTGGATAGTAAAAGTGAAAAATATTCACTTATCGGATACAGTGGAAATGGATACAGATTATGGGACATGCAGAAAAGAAGGATTATAATTGCAAGAGATGTGGTGTTTACAGGAAAACTAACAAATGAAATGACCAGTGTCATTCAACCAAGATACAGAGAAGATCTGGATTCTGAAATAGAGGAAAGTCAAGACACTAAATTGGAATTGGATACCCATGATAAACCACAGAACTCGACCAATTCAAAATATATGTTAAGGAATAGAGAAAATATCAATAGACCTGAAAGACTAAAAGATTATGAAGTGTTGAATTCTGTTTCTGAAGAAATAGGATTGTTAACATACAATGAAGCTGTAACCGGAGTAGGCAAAGAAAACTGGGTAAAAGCAAAACAGGAAGAAAAAGATTCATTGAAGAAAAATGAAACTTGGGATTTTGTAAAAGCTGAATGTGTGAAAGAACTCATTTATATAAAAGCACTAATTGAAGAACTTACAAATGAAACCATACCTGCTAAACTAAATATTGACAACCAAAGTGCAATGACTTTAATGAAGACAGGACAAATGAACAGAAAGACAAAACATATAGATGTTCGATATCATTTTTTGAAAGATCAGATAAGAGAAAATGTTGCTGTTCAGTTTTGCCCAACCCAAGACCAAGTTGCTGATATCCTAACCAAGCCTCTGCCAAAGGAAACTTTTGAAAAACACAGATCTTCACTGCTACAGATGTTTTGATAGAGTAATTAAAACTCTAAAACATGAATTCAAGAAGGAGTGTTGAATATATGAATTCAATTTTAGACTTTAATATTTTATATAATATTGTCACTGAATAATTATTTTAAATATTCTGTGGTATATCATCATTAATATTTGCATAGTTATCACTCCTCACTATTCTTATATATTATTACAGGTAAATAAAGTTGTAAGATATAGTTTTGCATAAATAAAATATTTTTCAATTACTAAAATCGTATGTATTAATTTATAAAATAATATAAAACCCTAAAACCTTTCTAACACACACCACACACACACATGCATTAATTTATATATATATATAGATTTAAACGACATTTCCATATTGAAATTCCATTATTTAAAAACTATGAACTTAATAAATCATATAATTTTAGAGTTGCTTAGGCATATTGAGAATATGAATTACAAATATAATTCCACCAAATGCCGCCGTGAGGCGCTGGCGCTGCCGTAACTGTGGCGAGTAGTTAAACAAAAATTGGTAAATAAAATTAAAACGGATATTGATTTCAAATTAAATTCCAAACAGAAACCTTCTCGGTATACTGAAAGTTAAAGTTAAGTTCAGTATACTGAACGACTTCCCAAAGTTTCATGGCGATCTGATGAGTGGATTGGTCAGGCATAAAGGACAGACACACACACAGACAGATAGACAGACATATATTCATTTTTATATATAGAGATTAGCAGTAATTAAACGTAACAGTAAGAAAATGTTGATTTTAATATATGTAAATAGCGTCTCTTAAGAAAGACCACCTAAAAACATGAATCAACTTGTTTCTCCTGTAGGTGGTCTCTCATTGGATATTCTAATTGATATTAACGAATCTCTAATAGACCTTTAATAAGAGACTGCCTCTTGGAGAGACGGGTTAAGCTAAGATTTTAGGCTTTCTCTCAATGGAAGCTCTACTGTAGCTATTTTTTCACACTGTTTGGCTTAATAAATGCCATTTTAACCATTTTAAATGTGTTTCAATCCAGTCTATTTTTTGATATTTTATAGGCAAAATCACTTCATTTCAATCCATAGGGAATTCTTAACTTTTTTTTTGTCTTCATTCAGCTTACTTTCTATTATATTTTAAGCCATTGTTCCATTATACATATTTAATACCGTTTGCACTGTTTTGCTTTCAAAAATGTCATTAATAATTTGAATACAGACCATTGAAAACCTGCTTAATAATGATGATAATTTTTAATAAAAATTTTAATGGAATTTGGGGAATAAAACGAGACGAAAAAATGAAATATGACAAAAAATAGCTTTATAAATTCCCCAAAGTTCTAAATGGTCAAATAGCAAGTGGCTATATAAATAAAGTTATATACAAAGATAAAATAAAGATTTTAAAATATATATTTTTTTTACTTAATTTTAATGCATTGTAAATTCTTCATCTTCAGGGTCATTGGTAGTTATGTGGAAAATTTGGTGACATTTGGTTAAGTAGTTTCTGAGTTTATCGATAAACAGACAGACAAATTTTGATTTATATATATAAAGATAATACAAAGATAATAAATCAGAGTGCTGAAAATATAACAGATTAATTAATTTTTATCCTTATTTTTTCCAAAAAAAAAAAGGTTTTTCAAACTAATAATTAGATAGAAACCTTTCTGGTAGTATATTAAACAAATTCTCAAAGTTAAATAGCGATGAAATGAGTAATTGAAGAGGCATATAATCATTTTTTTCTATATGCATGATAATATTTAGAGCAGATTGTTGAATTATAACAGATAAATTAGAATATTTATCTTGATTATTTTTAGACGAAAAGTTATTTTAAAAATTTTATTTGCTAGAAACCTTCCCAGTACTATACTAAATAACTTCCCAAAGTTTCATGGCGTTCCAATGAGTGGTTTGGTCAGGCATAAAGGACAGACACACCACACACACACATACACACACAAACATTCATTTTTATATATATAGATGACTAGACGGGTGACCCTGTGCATATCTACCCCGAGTGATATATATTTAGATAAGATTTTTTAAAATAATTGTTTGTGTTGTATTTTGAATTTTAATTTAGCATAACTGCAGCTTATTAATTTAAACAAATTTATTATTCAAATACAAGGAGAGGTTAAACAAACTAACTTAACAAATGAAGAAAAGTTGAGCTTTTATATTCTAAGCTATTACTACAACATGAACAAAACAAACTTAGTCAAAAAGGAACATATTTTACATCACAGATTATTTTAAATTGATTTGTTTACCAATTTCAACAACTCCCCTCTTTGGTGAGCAAATCAAAATTAGGTCCCAAAAGAAGTCCCATATTTACAAGCAGTCTCTGAATTCTGTCTCCCGGCAGCCTCTTGGTGAGAAGATCCGCTTCTTGAGCTTCTGAGTTCACGAAGGAGATCCTCAAATTGCCCTTTGAGACTTCATCTTTCACGAAGAAATATTTTCTGTTAATGTGCTTGGTTCTACAATGATGAGATGTTCCTTTAATCCAGTCTATTGCTGATTTACTGTCTGTCTTCAGAACAAGTGGTATTTCAACACATGATTGATGACCTATTTCAGAAAGAAAGTTCATAAACCATTTTAACTCTTTAGAGCCCTCACAGATAGCCATTAATTCCGCTTCGCATGTTGACAGGGCTACCAGTGGTTGTTTTTGAGATTTCCAACTAAGTAGTGAAGATCCTAATTTAGTTAAATATCCTGAAAAAGATTTTGAGTCTTTAGTTGAGGACCAACTAGCATCTGTAAAGACTTCAATTTTCCCTCTTATTCTGTCAAAGCATAACTTGTAGCTTTTTGTTCCCTTCAAGTATCTATATATTCTTTTAAGTGCAGTAAGGTGAATGACTTTGGGATTCTTGCTGTATTGGGAGAGTTGACTAACATAAAATGTTATATCGGGCCTTGTTTCCACTGATAAATACATCAAGGAACCTATCATTTCTTGGTAAAGTTTAGGGTCCACAGGAGAAGAATCTGGGTGATTATCCAGATCTTGATTAAGATCACCAGGGGTTTTTACTGGATTACATTCTTCAAGGTTAAATTTCTTCAAAATCTTTTCTACATAGGCTTCTTGTGAAAGTTCGAAACAATTTTCTTTTTCCTCAATTTTGATTCCAAGAAAAAATATAGGCTTTTCTTTTCGAACAATGACAATTTGCTTATCCAATTGCTTAACTATTCTGTTAATTATGGTACTATCCGATCCAATAATGAGAAAATCATCTACATAAATCCCAATTATTAGAGTTTTCTCCTCTTCTTGAAGGATGTATGCACATGGTTCACTTTCTAAACGTCTGAGTCCAATATCATTAAAAATTTGGTTAATTTTTTCATTCCAGCATCTTCTGGATTGTGGTAAACCATATAAACTTCTGTTTAGTTTACACACTTTATTTTCCTGTCCTGCTTGAACAAATCCTTCAGGTTGTTCCAGGTACACATCGTCTTTTAGTTCCGCATTGAGATAGGCAGTTTTAACATCATATTGTTCAATTTTCATATTTTGTTGTGATGCAATGGCAATCAATGTTCTTAAAGAGTCCAGCTTCATCACAGGAGCAAAAGATTCTTCATAGTCAACGCCAGGTTTTTGATTATGCCCCATTGCAACAAATCTAGCCTTTCTTTTGTCAATGCTTCCATCTGGATTCATTTTTATATTAAAAATCCATTTTCCTTTTATCAGGTTTTCATTTTCTGGTTTGGGTACAAGGGTCCAAACATTATGTGAAGTTAGGGAATGGAATTCCTCTTCCATTGCTTCTTTCCATTGGTCTGAAAATGGGGTGTTCATGGCTTCTCGATATGTTTTTGGTATGTTTATGGAAGTTGAAGAAAGTTCGGTTACATTGGCTGCGTTTCTTTCTTTTATTCTTTCAGATCGTCTTACACCACTTGCTCTCAGCCTCTCTTCCTGCTCTTGTAGATTGATGAGATGCTTTGCCTGAATATCTTCATTAGTTCTTCCTGCAATACGTCCAGGTTTTTTAGGTAATCCTGATGATTCAGGTATTGTTTCAGGGTTATCTGGAGTATTTAGTTCTTCTGGAGTAGAGCCCATGGTAAGTGTAATTTGAAAGAAATCTGATTCATGTTGTTCATTTCTATAGATAATATGATCTTGGACATATTGGTCGAAAACATTAGAAGTCAAGAGATCAGAGCCTTTTGAATTTTCATCAAATTTGACAGTTTGAACTTCGTGTATTTTTCCATCTTGTGGATCATATATTCTATAAGCTTTTCTTTGTCTGGAGTAACCGGTGAATATTCCTTTTCTTGCTCTAGAGTCAAATTTATTTCTTTGATTTTTAGGAATGTAATAGTAGGCAAGACTTCCAAAGATTTTTAAATGTGCTACTGATGGTTTGTGTCCAGTCCATTTCTCTATGGGAGTTTTCATGTTATCATTCTTGGTCGGTGTGCAATTCTTCAAATAAGCGGCTGTTGCAATGGCTTCCGCCCAAAACTCAGTTGGTAACTTAGCATCAAACAACATAGTTCTAGCCCAATCTAGAAGGGTGCGATTGGTTCGTTCTGCAATTCCGTTGCTTTGTGGTGAATATGGAACTGTTCTTTGATGGTGTATTCCTTCATTTCTGAAAAACTCATGAAATTTTTTATTTGCAAATTCAGTTCCGTTGTCCGATCTAACATTTTTGATTTTAACATTAGTTTCATTTTCTCGATGATTTTTAAATTCTACAAAAAAAAATCAAATGCATCCTCCTTTGATTTCAAGAAGTATACAAAGATAGTCTACTATACGAATCCACAATAACGTACAGATAGTTTGCACCACCCAGTGATTTGGTTGGCATAGGACCACATAGATCCATGTTTATAAGTTGTAATGGCCTTTCAGAATGATTATTCTCTATAGCTTTGAAAGGGTTTTGGATTAGTTTACCAAGGATACATGGTTCACATTTTTTTAGATGTTGACAATCAAAATTAAGTCCTTTTACCATATTATTCTTCATCATTTTATCCAAATATTCTTCGTTCAAGTGTCCTAGTCTTCTATGCCACATTGACTTGGCTGAACATTTATCTTCTGCTTTTAAACAATTATCTTTATTGCTTAACAAATTTCTAGGTAAAGTTTTAATTATAAACATTCTATCTTCTTCATTAGCCTCAGCTATCAAATCTCCTTTGCAGTTATAAATTTTAGCTATTCCTTTCTCAAAATATACTTTATTTCCATTATTAACCAGACATCTGACAGAAAGAAGATTAGATTTAAGTCTAGGCACATAGAGTACATCCTTAATACAAATATCTTGCTTACCTTCACTTGTGTATGTAGACAATTTCACATCACCTTGTGCTTCAGCTTTTATGAACCTTTCTTCTTCTGCAAGGTTAATTTCACTGTCAATAGGAATCTTGTTGATAAGCCAATCTTCTCTAGGAGACATGTGTGAAGTGCATCCTGAATCAAGGTTCCAAATGTGCGCATCCTCCTCAGGTAGATGTGAAGAAGAGTAGATTATTTCCGCTGAAGTAAACGCATGTTCAGTGTTAGCAGAACCATTCGCTACATTAGCATGTTCCCTTGAGTTATTTTTCCAAGATGATGGAGACTTAGTTTGCATATTATTTTGTGGATATTTGCATTTTGGTTTATTGAAGTTCGCTTTATCTTGATGATGCCAACAGTTTCTTGACATGTGCCCAAATTTTCCGCATGTATGACATTTCCCTTCAAATTTGCATGTTCTTTGTATCCCTCGGTCATTTCGAGCTTTAAAAGCTTTTTCATATTCTCCTTCTTTAGGAAATCCCATTGAGTTTAGCCTCATTTCTTCCTCTTGAAGTGCCTGGAAAACTTCCTCGAGACTCGCAGATCGTTGTGGTCGTAAAACCGCTGCTATATTTTCAAACTTTGGCAACAAACCTCTCACTACATGATACACCATTTCCCTTGGTGAAATAGGCTGTCCCAAGTTAGCACTTCTGGATGCAATATTTCTGGCCCTTGTTATGTAGGCTTCAATGCCTTCATTATTTCTCATTTGAATATTTTTCATTTCAAGTCCAATGTCGATTATTTTATCTTCAATATTTCCAGTATGGATACGCTTCAGTTCATCCCACACAGTTTTAGCATTTGTCTCTCCTATAAATATGCCAGCCTGCTCAGGTGACAAATTTACTATTATTATTCCAAATGCCTCATCATTTTTATCCTCCCATTCTTTGAAAAATTCTTCTTCCTTTGAATCTGCCATTCCACGGCAGTGTTGGGCAAATATTAATTAAAATGATTTATTAAAGATTAGCAATTGATTAATTGTTAATTGTAATTTTCACAATTAACAATTAATCAATTGTTAATTGTATTTTTACAATTAACAATTAATTGCACTTTTCTAATTAACAATTGATTAATTGTTAATTGCACTTCAATTTAATTGAAAAATAATTTTTTAATGCCCAACACTGCATTTCAGTACCACTCTCTTCTCGAACATGCTGTCCGACAATTTGTGACTCTTTGGCAGATTTGTCATTGTCGCAAAAGAAAAAAGGCGTTCAACTGCAGCTGACGATGGTAAAGGTGTGTTGTATTTAATAAAAACACTTTTTATCTCAGGCAGTGTTGGGCAAATACGAAGGTTGTCCGTTAAATAAGTTCCACAGAGGTTTTTCATGCAGAAAAACAGGTTTATTTGCCCTGAACTATACATTTTCGAAAATATCAGAATTTTTTCATTTTTCTACATATTCCCCGTTTCGTTCGATGCATTTTTGCATTCGGGACACCCACTTATGGAACCCAGAGTCAAAGAACTCTGCCGCCTGGCCGTTTGAAAGCCTAAAACCGCTTCTTCCAACTCGTCATCGTCCTGGAATTGGGTTCCACCCAGGTTTTAGGAAGTCACTAGGAGCTACGTTCGGGCTGTAGGGTGGGTGTGACACCAATTCCCATCCAAATTCTTCGATGAGGGCAGTGGTTTGATGGGCGGTGTGCGGCCGAGCGTTGTCGTGGTGAAAAAGCACCCCTTTGGTTAACATCCCTCTCCTCTTGTTCTGAATCGCGCGTCGAAGTTATTTTAAGGTCTCACAGTACCGGTCGGAATTGATTTTGTACCCCGACGCATAAAGTCGCACAACAATAGACCCTTTCGGCCCCAAAAGACGGTAGCGATAAGTTTCCCCGCAGAAAGTGTTTGTTTAAACTTTAGAGGTTGCGGCGAAGAAGTGTGCTTCCACTGCTTGGATTGCTCCTTTGTCTCCAGTGTGGTGTAGTGTACCCAGATCACATCACCAGTAACGATCGAATCCAAGAATTCCTCTCCGTCAGTTTTGTGGCAATCGAGAAATTTCTGGGCCGCATCAACCCACTGCCGTTTATGGTCTTCAGTAAGCATTTTCGAAACCCATATTGCTCAGACCTTTGAATACCCTAAATGTTCACGCAAAATCTTGTCGATGGTGGTTTTACGGACATCAGGAACCAAATCGCAGAGCTTCCACGCAGTAACCCGTCGATCTTCAAGCATTGCCGCTTAGACTTTGGCAATGGTTTCGTCCGAAACCGATGGCCGTCCAGCACGCGGTTCATCGTGGACGTCTGTTCGCCCGTTTTTAAATTCTCTGACCCATCTGCGCACACACACACACACACCATCCCGGAACTCATATACCCTTCTCCATACACTTGGCAGAGCTCAGTTTGAATGTCCTTCGCCGAATTCTTCTTTGCGGCCAAAAAGCGAATTACTGACCGTAATTCACAGCTGGCGGGAGACACGAGGGGAAGCTCCATCAATAACGGCTGCTCAGCCAAAACTAAGCTTACCAGCGACGTGTCCTTGGTGGGAAATTGGAGTGGGGAGAACAAGCTACGAGCCCGTGCAGTCGGCTCGAGCCTAAAAACGATCCTCATGACAGTGGTGCCCCGTGGAACTTATTTAACGGACAACCCTCGTATTAATTAAAATGATTTATTAAAGATTAACAATTGATTAATTGTTAATTGTAATTTTCACAATTAACAATTAATCAATTGTTAATTGCACTTTTCTAATTAACAATTAATTAATTGTTAATTGCACTTCAATTTAATTGAAAAATATTTTTTTAATGCCCAACACTGTTCCACGGTTAGGCTTAGGCGATTCATCACTTTTTTGAACAATTTTTTGCTTCTCAAAATTGCTGATATTTTAAGCGCCCATATGTGGTAATTTGAAGATGTCAGTGGCTCAATTCTATTCATCGAAAAATATTCTGCCATTTTTAAATATATATATAATCGTACTCAACCTTTCTTTAAAAAAATCGGCGTTTTCTTCTGACGCAATAACAATTAACCACGCTCTGCTACCAGTTATTGTATTTTGAATTTTAATTTAGCATAACTGCAGCCAGTGTTGGGCAAATATTAATTAAAATGATTTATTAAAGATTAACAATTGATTAATTGTTAATTGTATTCATACAATTAACAATTAATTAATTGTTAATTGCACTTTTCTAATTAACAATTAATTAATTGTTAATTGCACTTCAATTTAATTTAAAAATATTTTTTTAATGCCCAACACTGCATTTCAGTACCACTCTCTTCTCGAACATGCTGTCCGACAATTTGTGACTCTTTGGCAGATTTGTCATTGTCGCAAAAGAAAAAAGGCGTTCAACTGCAGCTGACGATGGTAAAGGTGTGTTGTATTTAATCTCAGTATCTCAGTTTGCAGGTGTTACATTCGAGCACAGCTCGCGAGTCACCTTGTCCAGATTATTTACACATGGCGAGTTGTAATGCTGGAGTGGCCTTGTTGGGTGTTTGGCTGTCAGCTAGCCTTTGGGTCCAGGTCGTCGGATTCGGTGGCTGAGGTCACCTTGATTTTGAACAATTTCTCGTATAGTTGGATTTGATGATTTTTGAAATTGCGAGAATAGTCTTGTCGCAGAGTCTTGATAAATCTCTACTATATTAGGCTGGTTGAGATCTTCTTTGAGAATTTTGTTTGAAAGATTGAATGGGGCTCCTATAGTGGTTCGTAAGCAAATCCTCATGAAGGCATCTATTCTTTTTTTATCCGTAGGTGTGATATATTTGCCCCAGACAGGTAGTGCATACGTGATGATGGGTAGAATACAGGTTTTGTACGACGTGAATTTATGCTTTGTTGTTAAATTACTTTTAAAATTAAGCAGGCTTGATAGAGATATTTTGGCTATCTTTGCCTTTCTTATGGTGTTTTGGACATGTAGGTTAAATTTTAATTTCGAATCCAAAGTGACACCAAGATACTTGGCATGGTCGGCCCAACTAATAGTGCTTGAGTTTACTGTCAAGTTGGTTTGTGGCTTGAATTTTTTGTTATCTCTTGGGGGAAAACTATTGCTTGAGTCTTAGTTGGGTTAATGTCTAGTTTCCACTCATCGCACCATTTGATTATGTCATTTAGGTAATTCTGAAGCTGAGTAACCAATAGGTTGACTGATTTAGAGTTAAATAAAATTGCTGTGTCATCTGCGAAGAGCTTAAGTTTACATTTAGAGTGCAGTGGGATGTCATTGATGTAAATATTGAAAAGGTAGGGTCCGAGGATAGAGCCTTGAGGTACTCCAGTCTGGATTGGCTTTGGTTCAGTTATAAAATTTCCTTGCTTGAGTGAAAATGTCCTGCCCTGTAGATAATTCTGCATAAAATTGATAATGTCACTTGGAAACTGGTGTTTTGTGAGTTTCTTTATAAGGCCATTATGCCAAAATTTATCAAATGCTTTCGCAAAATCTAGAAAGACAGCTCCTACCACTTCCTTGTGGGATCTTCTTATCTGGATGTAGTCCAGAACTGCAATGAGTTGGTGAGTTGTTGAATGCCCCCTTCTAAATCCGAATTGCTGCGGGATGATGAAGTTAGAGTTGTCCAAGTACATCTGAAGTCTACGTAAAATAATTCTTTCGTAAATTTTGCCGATGGTGGGGAGGAGGCTGATAGGTCTTAGATCTTCAGGGGATTTAGCGGATTTTTTTGGAATTGGAATTATGATAGCATGCTTCCAGACTTTGGGGTAGTAACACAAGTGCAGTGCGGCGTTGAATACTCCAGCTAGAAATACAATCCATTTGATGGGAAGATTCTTGGCCATTTGCGGAGTGATATTGTCATGGCCAGGAGCTTTGTGGTTAGCTAAGTATTTAATCACTTCTTTGACTTCATTTGGTGTCGTCATTGTGAGCATTTTTTCTTGTTGGTGATTATAAGTTATATTTGGTTGGTCTTCTTCTTTTTCCTTGGAGAACTGGTTGGAGAAGTGTTCTGCAAGTTCACTTCCGATTTCTTTGTCGGTCAATAAGGTTTTGCCGTTCGTTACTAAACTTGAGATCCTTTCCGTTTTTTTCCTGATGGGTTTCATTTTTCTCCAGAAGTCCTTTGGGCTTGATTCAATCTTGTGTATGAATTGATTCCAGTTCTTGGTGGAGTCGGATTTGAGGGCTTTGTTAACTTTTCCCTGTAGGTTTAAATAAATGGCTCTATGGGCTGGATCCCAGGTTGCTTGCCATCTCTTACGAGCTTTATTCTTTTCTTTTATCAAGGCCTTGGTCGAGGGGTTCTGTTTTGATGAAGAGTATGATATAACTGTGTGTTTTGAGTAGCTGTTGTAGATTTTATCATTTAGTATGGTCACTGCTGAGTCAATATTGGCTTCCGTTTTCAAGGGTACTCTAGGAGGCGTACTGGAAATTAAGTCTTGTTGGAAGTGTACCCAGTTAGTGAGTCGGCAAGCCCTAGTCGTGAATTCATCTTTCGGGCAGGTCAGCTCTAGGATTACTGGGAGGTGATCTGAAGATAAGGCATCCAGGGTCTTAATCCTCGAAGTCCAGGGGATGTTTCTAAGAATTGCGATGTCTAGAAAGTCTGGATTACCCAAAGGACTGTAGTGCGTGGGTGAAGAAGGTGCGACAATGTCCAGGTTTTCTTTTTCGGAAAAATTATGAAGCACGGTTCCACTATTATTGGAGGTTCTTGAGCCCCAAAGAGGGTGCTTGGAGTTCCAGTCTCCTGCAGCGATTACTGATTGATTATTCTCTAACAAGAGATTCAGATCTTCCTCCTGGAATGGTAGATCGGGTTTCTTATAGATTGACGAAATCTGCACTACTGCCTTTCCATCTGGTTTCATTAGAATTGTGGTGTTTTCCATGTTAGATGTTTGAATCAGCACTTTTTTATATTTAAGATAGTTTTTTAGAATTATTCCCATTCCACCGCCCCTTCCAACGATTCTATCGTCTCTTATTGTCTGATAGTTTCTGAGTTTGAGGTCGACAGATGGTTTTAAGTGTGTTTCACTGAGCAGTGCCATGTCTATTGAGTTTTCTTCTAAAAACTGTAGAAATTCTTCTTTTTTGAGTTTGATTCCGTTGCAATTCCAGAAAACGATTTTTAAAGGTAATTTGCCTTTCATTGTAAGTAAGTTTTGATAATTTCTAATAACTTTTCGCACAGTTCCCTGGTGTCAAAACGAGTAGTTTTCTTTTTTTTTTTGCAGTTTCAGCGTAACTTGCCTTTTGTTTTTCAACAGTTGCTTCTTCTGTTTTAGTGGAGCTTGCTTGAGGTATGGTGTTAGGGGAGTTTTGTCTGGGAGGCTTTAGCTGCTGTTGTTTTGGCTTCGGAAAATTTGGGCATCCGCGGTAATTGGCTGTGTGCGCCTCTCCACAGTTAGCGCACTTTGGTGGGAGCTGTTTCCACTTTCTTGGACAATCCTTCGAATGGTGTTCTTCAGCACACTTGACGCATTTGGGCTTCAAAAAACAGTTTAGCTGGCCATGCCCAAAACCCTGGCAGTTAAAGCATTGGGTCACTCGTTTTGTAGTCCTGAATGATTCCACGACTATTTTTTGGTAAAGTATTTCGGTTATTCCATAGATTCGTTTATTTTGTTCATTTTTCGGTAGCTCTACTAGGACTATATTCATCGGCATTTTGGTCGATTGTCTATGGAGTCTTTTGACAATGACCTCAGTGAAGCCCATTGAGACCAGTTCAGTTATGACGTCTTCTTCTTTGAAGGCTGTTGTTACCCCCTTCAATACCACTTTCAGTGGTTTTTCCTCCTGTAGTCTGTAGGAATATCCTCCATTATTTTTCTGTACATACTCTCTGATTTTTTTGAAGTCGCCTATGTTTTTCGATTTAATTATGTGCTTTTTGCCAGAAATCGTGACTTAGAATGGTTCCGTGCACAAGCCTTTTAGTTCTTGGCAAAGAAGCTTCCAATCTGCTACATTTTATGCAATAACAGGAGGAATTCTCTTTTTTTTCACGTTAGTGACTGTGGTCCATGGGCCATCGTTGTCGTTATTTTCTTCATCGTCTTGCGGTGGGTGAGCTGCGTTCATTTGTTGAGAAATTCCAGTGGCGGGACTTTGTTCGTCGATGTCCATTCTAGGCGTCTTCAGATTACGCTCGCTCCTAGTTGGCGATCTTGAGTCATCCAATTGGGAGCCGCGAGTTCTCTTCTTTGATTGAACCGTTTCCTCAAGTTTATACTCGATTCCACATTTGTCTAGGATCTTCGTTATTAAGGAGGCTTCGATTATGCATAGTTTCTCGCCGGTTGGTCCGATCGTCGGTTTAATTACAATCGGTGGCATATTATTGTTTTGTAGATATATTTTACAGAAGTTATATATAAAATATATACTTAACAAATGAAGAAAAGTTAAGCTTTTATATTCTAAGCTATTACTACAACATAAACAAAACAAACTTATTCAAAAAGGAACATATTTTACATCACAGATTATTTTAAATTGATTTGTTTACCAATTTCAACGGTTTGTTATTATCATTATCTATTTGTTTGCATCAGCATAATTTAATAGTTGATAGAGGGCGCTGTTCGTGAGCTAAGTAGAATAATTTGAATATATAGTTTTAATAATTGTTTTATATATTTTTTTAAAATAGCCTATCGTCTTCCCTGTATTTTTTTACCTATGTATGGAAATTTTGGTTTGAATTAGTGAACTACTGCGAATTTGTATACTGGACATACATACAAACAAACAAACATACAAACATTTGTAAGAATCGCAAGCATTTCATATATTTTTTTAGGTATAATGGAAGAAGAAAATTATAAACATAATTATGCCCTGCTTTGGGCGTCATTGTTAAAATCAATGATGATTTTATACTTTTACTAACTATTTCCAGATCTCTACATGTCCAAATATTAGGGCGCCAGTGGCTGCAGAAAAGCAGACCACAAATTTATTCATCTATGGCACATGTAGAGACCTAAAGCTGTGCCGGCTAGCAATTAATGTTAAAAGGGAAATTAACCAATCAATTTTTTTGGTTAGACAAATTTTTATTTAGACTAATAAAATCTTTCAATGTACATCAGGCAGATATATATAAGATTTAAAAAAAAGGTATTAAAAAAAACTATATGGTTAATAGGGAGGGTTTTAAACTTTATACAAAAAGAAAAAAAGGCCTATCGTGCCATTATCCCCAGATTATCCCCACCTACCTCCAGCCACCCATGTCCACGATTCGAAAAAAGGGGCAGCTAAGGCCGCAGCCAGCGGCCTCCGCCCTCCGCAACTCCAAGTATTTTTTGCTTCTCAGGAAAAAAAATCAAATTTTTGTTAAGAAAAAAATGTAAAAATCCGAATGTCAATAACCAAGGATGTAAATATCCCGCTTCCTTTTTTTCCAGTGTTGCTGAACTCACCCCCCAAGGCTATCATCACTCTTTCTCTATGAAAATAAAAAATAAAAAAGGCATCTTAAAAAAATGATAAAAATAAATATAAAAAAAAAAATAATAATAA
The DNA here is from genome assembly GCA_030710605.1 of Cordylochernes scorpioides. Classification (NCBI taxonomy): domain Eukaryota; kingdom Metazoa; phylum Arthropoda; class Arachnida; order Pseudoscorpiones; family Chernetidae; genus Cordylochernes; species Cordylochernes scorpioides. The sequence goes on from CP092877.1 coordinate 79,508,884, forward strand.
TATAATATAATAAATAAAAATATATAAATATAAAAATAAATATAATAAAATAATATAATATAATAATAATAATAATAAATATAAAATAAAATATAAAATTATTAAAGAAATATATTCACAAAAAAAAAATACAAAAATATTGATTTAAAAATATTTTAAAATTATAAATATTATTGTTGATTCTGGGCATCTTGGGGTCAGCTTGGGAAAGGTTCAGGGCTCGTGGTGAAGCTGGTGCTCTGCATGAAGATGGTGGAGTCAGGTCAAGCACCATAGGTCGGTGGCTTGACTACAGGGAAGGGGTGTCTGAGTCCATCTTGGACTGGCTTGTGGTCAAGTCAGCCACCATCGGACATGTGGCGCGACCACCAGGAAGGGGTGTCTGAGTCCATCTCAGACTAGCTTGGTGTCAGTGGGGCCAGGTCATCCACCACAGGTCAAGTGGCTTGACCACCAGGAAGGGGTGTCTGAGTCCATCTCAGACTAGCTTGGTGTTGGTGGGGCCAGGTCATCCACCACAGGTCAGGTGGCTTGACTACAGGAAGGGGATCTCAGTCTCTGGCTCAGTGCTGCCAAGGCTAAAGGTGGCTTCAGGCTCCATCTCGACACCTCGCAATCACCAGAGGTTTGTGGCTTAGATGGACATAGGTGGGATATGGTTAGGTTAGGTGGGGTTCTGCGTTACTTTGGCATATTATGGTCACGAGGTGTCCCAACAATCCTCCCTGCCAAAAAATTAATTCTACAAAATAAAAAGGAAAATTAATTTCCAACACCAAGTGAGGAAACTTAATAAAATAAAAAATATATATATAAAAGAAAATATTTACTACAAAAAATAGTATATCTATACTCAAATATTAATTAATCACTCAAATCCACCCTGGGTGCTAGGGTGAAGTGATGAATGTGCATTAAAAAAAAAAAACTTTAAAATTCTAAAATCATAAACCTACAAATTTTAAAAATATTATAGCATACATATTATCCATAATTATCCAATTTCCATAATGTAACAGTCAAAAAAAGTCCTAAAATACACAAAGGTATCAGGGGGGGGCAAAGACAAGTTTCAAATTTAATGCGCTTCTTTCTACTAATATTTAATAGGGTAATTCAAATCAGTAATTTAAAACACTTTGATCCCACACACAACTCATTCTGGTAAAACTAATTGAATCTTTGATTAAAAATTGAACTGAAACCTTTTACATGGTTAGACTAGTTGTCTACCTAAACTATTCGGTACATTGACCTCGCATGGCCACACATAACTGAAAACACCCTTTGTTAAAAAAAAAAAAATCCTGATTCACAAAAATATTAAACCAAACCTGTAGCTTAACCTTAAGGTATATGTATACCTCCCTTTTTTTTTAAATGACCTTAAAACACACATAATAATTACCCTACTTTTTTATAATAAACTTAAAAAAAAAAATTCTTTCGAACCGGTATTCAAGGTTCAAGACCAAATCTATAATCACAAACTGACACTCAGGTACTTGTTAGTTTACATGGGATTATGCCATTTGTCCTCTAGCTGCCCAAAGCTAGAGCTTCTCACACCTTCGGGACTTTCAGGCGGAGGACAAAGACCTTCACATGGTCTCAACACAACTGCTGCTCCCAGAGCAGTCAGAAGAAAATTTCATGGGACTCTCTCCCTTGACATCCAGTGTGTGCTCCCAGAGCACATGACAAATGACATTTCCCACAACCATGCGAGTGCTTTCTTCACAGAAAGAGAAACTTAGCTGGAGAGCCTATATCTCATCCAGGGTCAAAAATCCAGTTAAAAAAAATATACCAGTTTGAACCTAACATACATAAACATAGAAAAAATTGAAATCAAATTTATACCTCCACATGAAGTGAAGAAACTCTGCCTAAGCAGACATATCAGATTGCCAGTGAGTTTACAGATCCCTGATGGTAGATCTAACTATTAAGGTCCTAACACATTTTGTATAAAGTTACAAGATCCTATCCTACACCAATATCTTAATTTGTCCAGGTCTAACATACTGTTGGCTTGAAGTTTGATATCTCATTCACTATCCTTCATTCATACAAAAAAATAATAAAAACATCTGCGGATGCATTCAAACTAAACTTGAAATCAAAAGCACTGCCTGAACATCAAACAAACAAAACAACTATTCAAAATACTAAGTTCAGGGAGATAAGCACAATTTCTCTAAACCAAAGAAAATTTAGTTATGATCCACCTCCATAAACTCACAAAAGAAAATAAACTTGTAATAATTACCACCAATTTGGTCATTCGGTACCCAAAATAGTACTCTAACATAAAAAAAAAGAGCGCAAGGTTCATTAAAAAAATATATAGAAATCCTATCTTCAAATATTCATCTAATCCTATCTATTTAACCTAAAAAAAAAATATTATCATTTACTGTAAAAGCTATCTAGAGGGCCTGTATCCCGTCCGTCCTGTGTTTACAATAAGCGACAAAGAGAAAACAACAACAACAAAAAAAAGGAAATCCTCAAATTTAGACCATATTATAAATCCTAGAATCCTATAAAAAAACACTACACTGACTATTCAACTACTTCGACGTTGCTTCATAAAGATTACTCACAGTGATGGATACTAAGAGAGCCTAAATCTCGTCTTTTAGGTGCTTCACTGTCCGAGACACAAAATCTTAACTCCTAGTTGAAGAAATGGATATCTCTTTAATCATAAAAGTAGGTCTTAAATCTATACTAATATAAAAGTTTATAAAATTACTAAAAACAAACGCTGAGTTTGAAAAAAAAGGATGCACAAATGCTCTTACATTTTGACAAATTTACACAAAATAAAAAAGATCAAAAAAAATCTAGAAATTACCCTAAAGAAATGAAATATAAAAACCTTTGCTCTAAAATTATCTTGTTCATACCATGTAAATATCTCCTTCATAGAATGAAAAGCTTCATCATGTAGGTCAGCATGTACCTCAAGGGCAGAGCATTGGCATGCTAACAATTCTATAAGTGAAAATCATTATTAACCAAAAAGAATGTCAAGAAATGTATTTTTTCATAGACTCATATGCAATATTTCTGAAATACCTTATTAAGATAATAATAATTATAGCTTTTTTTTGTTATTTCAAACACTTAAAAAGAAAACATGCCTTTTTATTCAGTAAATTGCCTTAGAAAATTGTTTCAACCAATAAAGATGAAAAAAAAAGACATTTAGGCCTAAAAATAAATAAGCTTCTAATTGGTTTAAACTATCAACCGGTTTATAAATAAAGGTAAACTTAATGAAATGTATTTCATGAATTAAAATATTAAATCTGGGTATATGTAACCATATAATAGGAAAACCTCCCTGCCAATTTCTTACATAATGGTAAGTCATTTGAAATTGACATCTGTTATATGTTTATTATGACACTGTGTCATAGTTTCCATATTAAAGTAAATTAAAAATTATTAACATCATATTTTCTTCTAAGTAAATATATTTAAAAGCATCTAAATGTTACAAACAGAAAAGAATTTATATAAAATATTGTATATAATAAATGTATGAAACAGGTTTATTATTAGTGTATTTTCAATAATATTTGAAAATATAAACGTGTATTTTCTGTTAAAAAGATAGAAATGGTAATTAAATTTAATTAACTATTGTGGCTGGGGTCACGGGCATTTTCAACCAATCGTGAGCAAGAATGGGGAGAAATTCTGACGTCAGTGTTATCATTTTCTAGCGCCAAAATTTATATTTGATCCCAGCACATCTGGTGACTCCAGATGTTGTTTTTCTGCACTGAGTCCTAAATTTAAACTAAGCTGCCAATCATGGCTCGAATTTCGTCTAGGCCTAGCGTGGCTCTTTGTCTAATTGTACATTACATTCTTTAAAATACAGCATTAAATATACCAATCGACGAAGCTATAACATTGTAAATTAAAAATAACGGTTCTTATTTACCTAAATACCATATATAATAATACCATAAATCACAGAATAAAGTATTAAATATAATCTTTAAAAAAACAAACAAAAAATTAAACTTAAACTCATCAAAACAAGTTTTAAAAAAGCAGCATTAGATTTGTTTACTTACTACAGAGTGGATATTGGATGATTATTATCACTCAAATAATTCAAAGCACAAACTTGCTTGTAAAAAATAATTACAAGTTATATATATAAATATCTACCTAAAAATAATTATTCTGTGTACATTGAAAAATATTTTATTAGTCTCATTTCCCTGGGTATTGATTCTTAATCTCAGAGGTCGCGTTTTACTTAGCCCTAATGGCGTTTCACTATGTATATATTTTTAAATATAATAGAAGAAAATTATATACATAATTCGAGCCCCGCGGCGGGCGACATTGTAAAATTCGCGAGCATTTCATATATTTTTTTAGGTATAATGGAAGAAGAAAATTATAAACATAATTATGCCCTGCTTTGGGCTTCATTGTTAAAATCAATGATGATTTTATACTTTTACTAACTATTTCCAGAACTCTACATGTCCAAATATTAGGGCGCCAGTGGCTGCAGAAAAGCAGACTACAAATTTATTCATCTATGGCACATGTAGAGACCTAAAGCTGTGCCAGCTAGCAATTAATGTTAAAAGGGAAATTAACCAATCAATTTTTTGGTTAGACAAATTTTTATTTAGACTAATAAAATCTTTCAATGTACATCACTCAGATATATATAAGATTTAAAAAAAGGTATTAAAAAAAACTATATGGTTAAAAGGGAGGGTTTTAAACTTTATACAAAAAAAGGCCTATCGTGCCATTATCCCCAGATTATCCCCACCTACCTCCAGCCACCCATGTCCACGATTCGAAAAAAGGGGCAGCTAAGGCCGCAGACAGCGGTCTCCGCCCTCCGCAACTCCAAGTCTTTTTTGCTTCTCAGGAAAAAAATCAAATTTTTGTTAAGAAAAAAAAAGTAAAAATCCGAATGTCAATATCCAAGGATGTAAATATCCCGCTTCCTTTTTTTCCAGTGTTGCTGAACTCACCCCCCAAGGCTATCATCACTCTTTCTCTATGAAAATAAAAAATAAAAAAGGCATCTTAAAAAAATGATAAAAATAAATAAAATATAAAATTATTAAAGAAATATATTCACAAAAAAAAATACAAAAATATTAATTTTGAAATAATTTTAAAATTATAAATATTATTGTTGATTCTGGGCATCTTGGGGTCAGCTTGGGAAAGGTTCAGGGCTCGTGGTGGAGCTGGTGCTCTGCATGAAGATGGTGGAGTCAGGTCGAGCACCATAGGTCGGTGGCTTGACTACAGGGAAGGGGTGTCTGAGTCCATCTTGAACTGGCTTGTAGTCAAGTCAGCCACCATCGGACATGTGGCTCGACCACCAGGAAGGGGTGTCTGAGTCCATCTCAGACTAGCTTGGTGTCAGTGGGGCCAGGTCATCCACCACAGGTCAGGTGGCTTGACCACCAGGAAGGGGTGTCTGAGTCCATCTCAGACTAGCTTGGTGTTGGTGGGGCCAGGTCATCCACCACAGGTCAGGTGGCTTGACTACAGGAAGGGCATCTCAGTCGCTGGCTCAGTGCTGCCAAGGCTAAAGGTGGCTTCAGGCTCCATCTCGACACCTCGCAATCACCAGAGGTTTGTGGCTTAGATGGACATAGGTGGGATATGGTTAGGTTAGTTGGGGTTCTGGGTTACTTTGGCATATTATGGTCACGAGGTGTCCCAACACATTGATTTATATATATACTAGCCAAATGACAGGGGCAACGCCTGCCCTATCAAATACTATTAGTTTAAATTGGCGCCGTGGATGTCACTCTTGTGAAACGTCCCGCTCCAAACTTTGTGTCTGAGAAGCGATATTTTTATAGAAAGATGATCTGGCTTTTGTTTTCTGCACTAATGAATGTTTTTCTGTTAGAATTTTGTTCCTGCGTACAAAATAAAGAACTGGTTTCACCCATGGTCTCTGCTTTTTGGAATTTTTCCAGAAATAATTTTATATCTGATAATCAAACATGATACAGCAATATCATTCATTTTATGACTAAAAATATATAAATTAAGAAAAAGGCATCTCCTTATCGTGCAACTGAGAGTTGCATATAGTTCTAATAATTGATTTATATTTTTTAAAAATAGCCTAACGTCTTCCCCATAATTTTTTTACCTATGTATGGAAATTTTGGTTTGAATTAGTGAACTAATGCGAATTTGTATACAGGACATACAAACATACAAACATCCATTTTTATATATATAAGATATAGAAGATAATAAATTAAGGATTCATTTGCAGACACTGTGATTGTTATATATAGGTTTTTAACCTTTAAAATTTGACAATTTTGAATTTATATTTAGACATTTTTCATTTTAATTTAGACACTTTCATTTTTATTTTTAGACATTTCAATTTCAATTTAGAAATTTTTCATTTCAATTTAGACATTTTGTATTTTAATTTAGACATTGACTTTTCTATAAAAAGGCCATGTGCCTAAATTAAAATTGAAAATGTCAATATAAAAATGAAAGTGTCTAAATTAAAATGAAAAATGTCTAAATATAAATTAAAATTGTATAATTAAAAGTTAAAAACCTATATTTGGTCCTTCTATGATTATAAAATTATTTCGTCAGAAAATATTAACTTATCATCATCTTGTTTACAATATTTTATTCTTTCTTAACTAAATTTTAAAACTAAGTACTTGTTACATATAAATAATAATTAATATTTAATATTCTCAAAATTTTTCAATATAAAATATCACATTTGGTGAAAAGAATAAAGGTACGTAGATTACACAAAATGACTAGCGCAACAAATGTCTCTTTGCCAAATTTTTATCAAGAAGACAATTACAAAGTTTTGTTCAATGCACACGTTCAGTGTTTTTATAAATAAAACGCCTGAAGTAAATATACTACAATACTTTTAATCCTTGAGTGTTGGCCTTGATACATCGTAAAAAATAGATCTATTTACAGTTAATGTCATTAATTCAACACCCCAAGGGATCATAGATTTCGGTGGGAGATCCCCAGATTCTTGGCCCAAATATAATCTATAATTTTTAAAAATACAGTAATAGATTTAATGAATGAAAGGAAGAAAAAATTGTTTGCAAAAAGTTTCTTTTATTCTTAAATTTGGCGAGCTTTCAGGCGTTAGCCTATCATCAGGCCGACATCGCAAATATATATAAAACAATACAAAATCTAAACTAAATATAGGCGTAGAACTGATCTTACCGGAAATAAACAAATCGTAATAAAATATATCGTATACACCGATACATGCAAATGTGCCGAAAACTTTAAAATAAAATAAAATATAAAAAAATTTTTTAAAAACAAATTTAAAACTATGAAATTTGAGATGCGCTAAGATTACATAAAAAAGGACTAAAATAAGATTTGGAATTTACAATAAGACAAAAAACCGACTATGAATTTTTTATACAACTAATTTAGCTATGGGATATATGAAGGTACTGCTGTGGTAAATCGATCCTTCTGTTAATGCTCTTTTTATCGTTCGAAACCAAGGATTCTAGTATAAGTCTATTATGTTTGGAGAATATGTTTCGGAAGTAACACTTGACCTCCTGTAGGTTGAAATGGTGGCCTGTAGAATCCTCATGTTGATATATAAAAGATCTGCTATCTCGGTTCCTTACGTTTCTGATATGCTCCTTAACTCTGGTACCGACAGTTCGGCCGGTTTCCCCCACGTAAGAAGCGGTACATTGTTGGCAAGATAATGAATAAACCGCATTTTGCTGGGCACTCGGTTCTGTCTTAACCTGAGATTTCGTGATTGGATGTCTGACTAATTGGCCGATGGATCGAGAGCCTACAAAAACAGGCCTAATCCCAAATTTCCTCAAAACATCTGCTAGCCTTTGATTAGTAGGGGAATACTGCAAATAGCAATTGGATCGATATACCTGCCGGTTTCGGGGAAGGAACCCTTTATAAGTGTGTTTCATCACAAATGAGGCTGGGAATCCATATCTCTGGAGGTTTCGGATGATGTTGCTCTTTTCAATCTTTCTGAAGCCTGGAAGGGAGCAATGCGTGATAATTCTTTTTGTCAATGTTTTGACTATGGAAATCTTGTGAATTATCGGGCCAAATGAGTTGAAATTGAGGTATGACGGCTCTATTCCTTTCTTATAATAAACGGTCGAATGGTATTTGTGTTCGGTTCTGAGGATGAGTATGTCCAAATAAGGCAAGGCGGCCTCTGTCTCTGTCTCCATAGTAAATTTTATCTGGGGGTTGTAACTGTTCAGAGTGTTTAAAATCAGGTTTCCTTTGTCCTCTTCAAACTCGCAAAAGATGTCATCAATATAGCGGTGCCATCTTTTTATGCCAAGGTGTTTGAAGGTAGTGATCCACTTGTCTATTTTCAACATGACAATTTCAGCCGCTATCAATGAAAGTGGGCTCCCCATAGGGGAACCACAAATCTGTTGGTAGATTAAATCTTCAAACTTGAAATTATTCAATGAAAGGCAGAGCTGGAATAAAGTGACGACCCTATTGTTTTCAATGGAATCAGTAGAATTTTGGGCCAGTATTTCTTTCAGGTTTTCCCCAATTAGATTGTGCGGTAAGCTAAGGAACAAGGATACAACATCAAAGGAGCCCATGATACATCCCGGATTTGGTTTGGAATTCCGTTATCGTCCTTCAAAAATACTGAAAAGAATGAGATCAGGAACTTGGTTGCCAGTAGACTATCTAGCAGAGAGAACAAATTAGATGTCAAACCCAATAGAGAGGAAATGACCGCCATTAAACAACTTAAAAATAATGCTGATCTTGTGATTACGAAATCAGACAAAGGAGCCAACACGGTTATCATGAGCAGACTTGACTATGCGAAGAAAATCCACAATATTTTAGATGATGTAAGTGTCTTCAGACAGATCGACCAAACCACTAATTCGAAAACAGTAGCCCTGTTTAAGCGGAAACTGGCATCCTTAAAGAAAGAAAAACTAATAATTGACGCCCAATTCAAAGAATTCACATTTTCCACCAACCGAATCCCTTACATCTATGGGTTACCCAAGCTACATAAGGAGGATATCCCTCTGAGACCAATAATAGCGTACCATCTTTCGCCAGCTATGCCATTATCAAGGTTCTTAACTTCATTCCTGTCTCCAGTGATACGCTCTTACAATTCCTTTTCCATCATTAACATTCCTGATTTCATCATTAAATTACAGAATTCCAAACCAAATCCGGGATGTATCATGGGCTCCTTTGATGTTGTATCCTTGTTCCTTAGCTTACCGCACAATCTAATTGTGGAAAACCTGAAAGAAATACTGGCCCAAAATTCTACTGATTCCATTGAAAACAATAGGGTCGTCACTTTATTCCAGCTCTGCCTTTCATTGAATAATTTCAAGTTTGAAGATTTAATCTACCAACAGATTTGTGGTTCCCCTATGGGGAGCCCACTTTCATTGATAGCGGCTGAAATTGTCATGTTGAAAATAGACAAGTGGATCACTACCTTCAAACACCTTGGCATAAAAAGATGGCACCGCTATATTGATGACATCTTTTGCGAGTTTGAAGAGGACAAAGGAAACCTGATTTTAAACACTCTGAACAGTTACAACCCCCAGATAAAATTTACTATGGAGACAGAGACAGAGGCCGCCTTGCCTTATTTGGACATACTCATCCTCAGAACCGAACACAAATACCATTCGACCGTTTATTATAAGAAAGGAATAGAGCCGTCATACCTCAATTTCAACTCATTTGGCCCGATAATTCACAAGATTTCCATAGTCAAAACATTGACAAAAAGAATTATCACGCATTGCTCCCTTCCAGGCTTCAGAAAGATTGAAAAGAGCAACATCATCCGAAACCTCCAGAGATATGGATTCCCAGCCTCATTTGTGATGAAACACACTTATAAAGGGTTCCTTCCCCGAAACCGGCAGGTATATCGATCCAATTGCTATTTGCAGTATTCCCCTACTAATCAAAGGCTAGCAGATGTTTTGAGGAAATTTGGGATTAGGCCTGTTTTTGTAGGCTCTCGATCCATCGGCCAATTAGTCAGACATCCAATCACGAAATCTCAGGTTAAGACAGAACCGAGTGACCAGCAAAATGCGGTTTATTCATTATCTTGCCAACAATGTACCGCTTCTTACGTGGGGGAAACCGGCCGAACTGTCGGTACCAGAGTTAAGGAGCATATCAGAAACGTAAGGAACCGAGATAGCAGATCTTTTATATATCAACATGAGGATTCTACAGGCCACCATTTCAACCTACAGGAGGTCAAGTGTTACTTCCGAAGCATATTCTCCAAACATAATAGACTTATACTAGAATCCTTGGTTTCGAACGATAAAAAGAGCATTAACAGAAGGATCGATTTACCACAGCAGTACCTTCATATATCCCATAGCTAAATTAGTTGTATAAAAAATTCATAGTCGGTTTTTTGTCTTATTGTAAATTCCAAATCTTATTTTAGTCCTTTTTTATGTAATCTTAGCGCATCTCAAATTTCATAGTTTTAAATTTGTTTTTAAAAAATTTTTTTATATTTTATTTTATTTTAAAGTTTTCGGCACATTTGCATGTATCGGTGTATACGATATATTTTATTACGATTTGTTTATTTCCGGTAAGATCAGTTCTACGCCTATATTTAGTTTAGATTTTGTATTGTTTTATATATATTTGCGATGTCGGCCTGATGATAGGCTAACGCCTGAAAGCTCGCCAAATTTAAGAATAGAAGAAACTTTTTGCAAACAATTTTTTCTTCCTTTCATTCATTAAATTACGGATTGCAATTATTTAGGTTTTTATAGTGACAGTAATAGATGTAAATTTTGTATTTTTTAAATTCGTTTTTCTCAATATTTTTTAATTTACTCTTTTCTACATTTTATTTTGTTTTGTAATGAATCATGATGTGTTTAATCCAGATGAGCCTGATTCTTCAATCCAGAAACAACCAACTACATTTAAAGAAACAGTAGTGCTTCTTCAGTCTCCAACAGTGCATCACAGCTGCAGCTGGACTATTTCAAGTTGTATCCACATGCAATATGATAAAAGCTATTGATAAGATATTTTTGCCTAAATAAAAAGCATTAATTTATATATACAAGAAAAAATTTCCAACTATTGTTCTCACTCTGTATATAGAACAAGCAGCAACTTGCATTTAAAAATGCACGAATCTGTACATACAGAAGATAAACCTTATTCATGCCCTCATTGTGACTATAGGGCAAAACGGTCATATAGTTTAAAACTACACCAATCAATACATACAGGAGAAAAACCCTTCGCCTGCCCTCATTGTGACTATAGAACAACAACTGCAGGAAGCTTAAAACTACACCAATCAATACATACAGGAGAAAAACCCTTCCCCTGCCCTCATTGTGACTATAGAACAATAACTGCAGGGAAATTAAAAGTACACCAATCAATACATACAGGAGAAAAACCCTTCCCCTGCCCTCATTGTGACTATAGGACAATAACTGCAGGAAATTTAAAAAAGCACCAATCAATACATACAGGAGAAAAACCCTTCGCCTGCCCTCATTGTGACTATAGAACAATAACTGCAGAAAGCTTAAAAAGACACCAATCAATACATACAGGAGAAAAACCCTTCCCCTGCCCTCATTGTGACTATAGAACAATAACTGCACACAATTTAAAACTACACCAATCAATACATACAGGTGAAAAACCTTACGCCTGCCCTCATTGTGACTATAGAACAATAACTGCAGAAAAATTAAAAATACACCAATCAATACATACAGGAGAAAAACCCTTCACCTGCCCTCATTGTGACTATAGAACAACAACTGCAGCAAAATTAAAACTACACCAATCAATACATACAGGAGAAAAACCCTTCGCCTGCCCTCATTGTGACTATAGAACAATAACTGCAGGAAAATTAAAAAAGCACCAATCAATACATACAGAAGATAAACCTTATTCCTGCCCTCATTGTGACTATAGGACAAAATGGTCATATAGTTTAAAAATACACCAATCAATACATACAGGAGAAAAACTCTTCCCCTGCCCTCATTGTGACTATAGGACAATAACTGCAGGAAATTTAAAAAAGCACCAATCAATACATACAGGAGAAAAACCCTTCGCCTACCCTCATTGTGACTATAGAACAATAACTGCAGAAAGCTTAAAACTACACCAATCAATACATACAGGAGAAAAACCTTATTTCTGCCCTCATTGTGACTATAGAACAATAACTGCAGGAAACTTAAAAATACACCAATTAAAACATGCAGGAGAAAAACCGTATTCCTGCCCACACTGTAACTACAGTACAACAACTGCAAGTAAATTGAAAATACATCAATTCATACATACAGGCGAAAAACCATACACATGTTCTTACTGTGATTATAAAACAAATAGACCTTATAATCTAAAACAACATTTAAACACTCATATAGTAGAAAGACCTTACTCTTGCCCTCACTGTGACTATAGGGCTACAAGTACAAGTCTTTTAAAAAGACATCAATTTAAACACAGCAAAAAAACAAAACTCCTGCCCTCAATGTGACTTTAGGACAAACACCCATTAGAGTAAAACTCCATTTAGATGACACCTTTCTACAAAAGACAGTTTTCATTTGCAAAATTACCATTGAGTCGACTGGATCCCTGATCACATTTCTAGTCGACAGGATTCTATAAAAGTCAACAGGACCTCACCGCATATATAATCATCACTACAACTTATTACAAAATTCTTAAACCTGCTTTAAATGTTTCTGAATATATATCAAAATAAACTTGTATCAAATTATAAGTTTTCTTCATTTGACTTTATTGCTAATACACACACAAAAGACCAAAAGCAGCAGTTATTTCAACTTTTGTGAATCCTATTTTATTATTTTAATAAAATTAAACCATATCTTTTAATAAGAAATGAAAATATACAGTAAAACTCCTCTATAGTTAACCCCAATGAGACAGAGCTTTTGTTTCACTATAGCCACGGTTTGGCCATTTTTTGTAAACTTTTCTAAATTTTTAGACTGTATAATTAAAAAACAGCCATACAAACAGGAAAAGGCAGCCACTTAATAATGGTCACTTTGTTTTAATTCCTTAAATTGACCTATTTCTTTACAGTAATGCTGAATATCAAAAGAAGTCATTTGATAATAGGTTCTTCTTATCATTAGCATACATGTTTTTATATAAACCTATGTATTATTTAAAAATTAAGCCAAATACCCTAGGTAAAACATTATTAATTATATATTTAAAAGGTATAAAAGTATTTTAGAACATCTTTCTCAAATATTATAATACTATATTTATTTGAAAAAATGCCTCTTATACCTTGTTGTTTGAAAGTGAAGAGTTAAATTTGAAAATCAGAATTGTCTTAAATAATGGTTATTTCCATCAAAGGAATAAAGCTCTGTGTATTCTGAATCAATTGAGGATGAATCAAAAGTATCCAATACAGAAAAATCGGACGCAAAACATGTTGATATGATAGCGCGATCGGTAAAATTGCGAATTGTAAAACGACATTTGAAATACTCTCCCGCATGTGTTTCTTTTCAACGAATAAATTTAGAATTTTTCTTGAAAATAAACACATGCAGGATAGTATTTCAAATGTCGTTTTACAATCATTATATTATATTGTATTAAAAATTGCGAATAAAAACACCAATTTGCAAACACAAAATCGGCGGTAAAACGGCCGGCCAGGGGGAATATCCGCGAACCCTGAATGAGTCATATACCTAACAAGAATTCCATTCTAAAAATAGAACTGTGGTGGTAATTTTTGAGAATTTAAAAGTTGATTTGTTTGTGGGCCATGAGACACGGGGAACTTGGGGGGGGGGGGAACTTTTTTTTTCCTTCTTTTTCCAATTCCAGTTTCTACATATTCTTCAGAAGTGTATATTAAATTTTGTTTTTAACCTGTTATTCAAACCATTTCTGGCTTTAAAATTATTTGGGATTATTTTTTAGCCTTGATATAGAACGCTTCTAAAAGGGCATGCTTTATGGAAGCCATTTGTATTTTTCTTCTATTTCAAATTTGTCGAATACAAAGATATTCTATTAAATAAAAGTAGAATGTGTAAAAATTTATACAACATCCAGCAAAAATAGAATGGAAATGAAAACAAACAATGCCGCTAATTTTTTTGTTTTGAAATCGTGATCTGTGAGCTGAAACATGCTCAAAGTTTTGTTGTTTTAAATTTATTTTTAAATCACAATTTTAAGTTCATTATAAGCATAGTATTTTAAATAAATTTTATCATTTTGGGACCTAAAATAGGTTCGTTATAGATGTAGTTCATGATTTTAAAAAGCGCAAAGTTCGTTTTAACGATGGTATTTTCAATGGAATGGAATCGGGGAATTGCCATGGGTTCATTAAAAGGGAAGATTCGCTATATCCAGGGTTCGTATTAACGGGGTTTTACTGAATATATTTTTACCAAAGGTAAAAGGGGAAGATTTTTTATTTATAAAAGAAAAAAGAAATTGCGCCGAAATGGTATAATTTAATGTACACAGAAAATGTGCTAATACCTCTCGTTGAAAATATTTAACTATATATTGTTAATATCTGTTCTTCAAACAACTCTGGCCACATGGTGAAATTATGGAAGTGATTGAATATGTCATTTCGGCTCATTATTTTAAGAGAAATCTTCCAGATCCAAACTGTGGGTTATTTGAACCATTCATTTATATGGTTTTTATTATACTTCTATTACATAAAATTGATGAGGCACAATTTGGATTGTAGATTATAAACACAAGGTAATAAGACCAAATCCAAATAAATAAATAGTGTGTGACGTTTCGGTAACAGCGTTGTTACCATCTTCAGACAAAAGTGTCTGAAGATGGTAACAACGCTGTTACCGAAACGTCACACACTATTTATTTATTTGGATTTGGTCTTATTACCTTGTGTTTATTCTATTACATAACTCTAATAAAATGTTCCAAATTGTGTAAATCCATATCTATCTTATTTTTATAATTGATAGTCCAAAGAAGTATTTATTATATCAAATTAACACACAGAACAAATTATTTTGCCTATTTTCTTAAAGAACTTAGATTTTTCCTTTATACACTTTTGATTTTAAAAGTGTTTTTGGGAATCACACAAGTACTCTATACCCTACTACAATTTAGTATATATATATATAGATTGGGGAGTGTACTCTTCAATTTTGTATTCAGGAAAGGTTTTTGTTCCTTTTTTTAAGATAATTGCATGCAGGTGACCAGTTTTTTAAAAAAGGCTAATAGTGTGGATTATTTTTCCTTTAATGAAGAGTTTTCTCATTTAGTGTTTCTATTTGATATTTCATATGAATCAGTGATTTTTTTTTGGTTTTGTTTTGACTGTTTTAATTGGTTGAAGTAGACATTTTTCTGAGATTCTCTATTGCATCAGTGTCTTCCTTTGTGAATAAGTTGGCCTTTTAATTTTCAGGTACCTTCACATGTGATAGAATGATCTTAAATCATATTTTACTAATTTCATTCAGTTTGTTTATTTCTTTGGAAATAGTCTTGTGTATTGTAATAAATTTTGATGAATAACTGACCAATAAGAAGCCTATCTGGCCAGTAGTGATGACGTGCTCCTTCTTGTTAATGGCTGTTGTTGGATAATATTCCCTGTATATTACAGCTTGCTCTTTATAATGCATGATGGTAGATAAAAAGAGTCGAACAGAGATCCTTACTTATCCCATGTGATTATTTGACCATTTCTGACACAGCGGCACATACTTTCTTTACTAGCTTTTTCACATCCCTTGACTCTCTTCATTAAGACTGGCTGTGTCAGGCCGACTTAGCTCCAAAAGAAATGGCAGCCTCTGACATGAGAAACAGACGCCATGTGCAGCTGCTCCTAACATGGAGTACAAACGCTGCTCATCCTGGATTAGGAGCCCTTACAGAGTACTATCATACGGGCCCAGGTTTTTTAGTGAGCTTGTTACTGCTCCCGCTCCTCCTTTTTCAACCATGCTCGGGACCGGCAAAGGCGGCATTCAAACATCTTTCCATCTTTAATATATACAGGTGTCGGTGTCGAACAGGGGTCGGTGGAAAGCTGGTTAAACCGTTTGGTTTACGACCACTACGACCCGGGTTCGATCCCCGCATTGGACACTTTTTTTCTGTTTAAAAAAAAAAAATGCTCCAATGGCCCCCCGATTCTTGCAAAAGTCCAACCCCACCAGCGAGTGCAAGTAACCAAACGGGGCTCTGGCACATTTTGTAAGTGCAAAGTAGAACTCCTTTACATGTGTAGACATGTGGTGCGCTTACAGTAAAAAGCAGTTGCTAACTACTCACCATGATTATCATGGCCTGTACCACGTGTACTAGGGATAAGCAAAAAATATATATATATACAGTGTGAGAAAAAATACATAAAATGTGTAAATATGAATAATTTTTTAGCAAATTTGCAATGAGGCTTGGATATAGGATGACAAACTCTTTTAGGTTAAGATATAATGAATATGATTCCTATACTATAATTAAGTATTCCTTTAATTGCATAGTTATAAGAAAATATAGGTGATGTGTATTCATAATATTTATTATTTAATTATTTATGACCATTGACCTGAATGCAGAATTTGCATAGGCAATTATTATTATTATTATTAGAATGTAGCTTGTGCTGTAACGATCATTAAATTTTTAGTAGGTAAATTAAATGTCTGATTATTAAATTCTAAATACACCACAATAGGTACTGTTCAAAATGAGATATCATGTATAATGTTGTATGATGAAATCATTTATGAATATTAATTATATTAAGAGTAAAACAAATAGAAAATAATTGTTAATTTCTTTGAATAAGTAATCATTTTATAAGGCATAATTTAGATTGTAGTTTAGAATTACAAAGATGTAGTTTGTCTCTCACACTTTCTGATCTGGTGATGAGCCCCTTCAGCATGTCTTATCTCCTTGTAAATGTTCATTTAGGTTCTAGCTACTAGCTTGTGTGCCTTCCTGGTTATTAAGGGCGTGTCTTTAAGATACTATTCCTTTAACTTCCAATTACCGAGGGAACCAATTGATATCGATTTGATTCAACTTATCGAGTATTTTTCAAGGGACCGGGAAAAAATGTTCACTAGATAAAACGATTTTGTAATGTAGAAAATTAGGAAAGACAAAATTCAGGATGACACAGCAATTTATTTGAGACAAGAATAATGATACAATTCCAAGGCAAGATACTATTCCTTTAACTTCCAATTACCGAGGGAACCAATTGATATTGATTTTATTCAACTTATCGAGTATTTTTCAAGGGACCGGGAAAAATGTTCACTTTATCGAGAGATTCAAATTTACGAGTATGATATTATCAAAATATATCTAATATTTTTTTTTATAAGTTTATAGAGAATTGTTTTAACAAATGTTCGTTAGACAAACCTTTACTCGGGTAAAACCCGGGCCAAGCCGGGTACATCCGCTAGTAATAATAATATAAATGAGTTTTAAAAATAGTAAAAAAAAAATTCATCGGCCGGGAATCGAACCCGGGCCGCCCACGTGGCAGGCGAGCATTCTCGCCACTGAACCACCAAATTTTTTAAGAAACTAGCCGAATGACCCGGGCAACGCCCGTGTTTTACCCGACTGTAGATGTTACAACGGTGATCCTTAGGTCGCTGGTTCAAATCCGGCTCTAGGGAGCCGGCGAGCACGTGACCTCCCTGTGCGCGCACATTCGTGACAGAGGCCGATGAGGAAAGACGGTCGTGACTATATATAGGGATATTTGGGTATTTATTCCATTCACAAAAGCAAACGGTGACAAAATTATTGATTGTTGATGACTGATAAATGTATATGGTAATTTAAACCAACAACCCTATATTGTATAATACTTATAACAAGATTGTCATGTTGTATATAGAAACACATCTATAAATAATTATACGCATGATTGACATGTATCATTGCATCACCATATGTAATGTTGTTTTTGTTGTTTCTTATCCCCTTGTGTAAAGATTACACGAATTCCATGAGTTCATGCTCCTCGAGCTGTTTTATGATGAGCAGCGGCCTCTCCCAAAGGTCCTGTTTAGTGCATCTAATGCAAGCCAAAATGTGTTCTGGAGCTGCAGGTACCAAACTACATTTTGGGCAAGTGGGATAAATTTTGTTATTATTTTCTATCTTCAATGGCTTGAGATGGCCTGTTCTAAATCTTGTTAGTGTTGTTTGATGCTGTCTATTTCTGATGTTCAGAGCTCCTCCTGGGTTCACTCCACTGTACCAACTGTGCTTAGGTGGGATCCTCCAGTTCTTGTTTATTTTTGTTTTGGCTATTGTTTCTATTTCTTTAAAAGTAAGTTTATTTTTCTGTGGAAAGGGTTCTTTTGTGCCTTTTTTCGCTAGCACATCAGCAGCTTCATTGCCTTCAATGCCAACGTGTGAGGGTATCCATTGAAGGTGAATTTTTGAGGTTTTTGAGAGTTTTTGGAGATAACCAATTATGTTCCTGCTTACTTTGTCTCTGAGTTCCCCTGTGTGACTCAAGTGTTGTATGGCACTTCTACTATCAGTAAGAATCCAGATATCTTGATAATTAGTATTTCTGATGGATTTTAAGGCTTCATAAATGGCTATAAGTTCTGATCTGAAGACTGAGCAAAAATCTGGGTTTCTTCTGTTCATTTTCTCAATGCCATTTGTGGTTTTGATGAGACAGCCACTGCCAGTGTGTCCTAGCTCGTCTCTGCTACCATCGGTATAGATAGTTATTGCATTTTTAGGAATGTTATTAATTATTTCTAATGATAATTGTTTTAAGTATTCTGGATTTTGATATTGTTTGTTGGTGGGTTCATTTAAAGTGGCATTAAAAATAACATTTTGTAATGGTTTGCATGGAGAAATTTTTTCTGCTAAATAATTTTTTTCCACTTTATATTTTAAAAATTCATTTCTTTTGGCCAGGTGTAGAGGGCCTTCTTTTTTGAGTCTTAAATTGGATTCCCAATTAAGTATGTACTTGGAAGTTCTGTGTTTGTTTCCATAACTCTTGATTTTGTTTATATATTTTGGCAGATTGTAGCTTCTTCTATCCTTTAAGGGCATAATGTCTGCCTCGTAAAGTACAATATCATTAGGGCAGGTATTTCGAAGACCTGTAATAATTCTAGCTGCACTTAGTTGTATCCTTTCCAGTGATTTTAGATTTGTTTCAGATGCTGTACCATAGATTTGATATCCATATTCCAGGATAGGTCTAATTAGAGATGTGTAAGTTAATTTTAGTGTGGTTGCATCGGCTCCCCACTCTCTTCCTGAAATATATTTCAGGATTTTTAGTCGGTCTCTTCCTTTTCTAATAACTTCTTCAATATGTTTACTGGAGTTAATTTCTGGATCCAGGGTGTAGCCAAGATATTTAGGATGTTTATTATATTGCAATTGTTGTTCTTTCAGAATAATTTTTGGTCTTATTTTGTATAGTTTCTTATTGGTAGTAAAAAGACAGGTTTCAGATTTTTGGGGGTTAAATTCTAATTTATGTTTATTAGCAAATTTTTCTAGGTGGAAAAGAGTCTTGTTCAAATCTCTTTCAGCTTTTTTCCAGTTAGTATTGCTGCTCCATAGAATAATGTCATCAGCGAAAAGTCCAATATTGGTTTTATGTGAAATTTTTTCTTCTATGCCTGCAATAAATAGGGTGAAGAGAGTTGGGCTAAGGACTGATCCTTGTGGTAATCCTTGGTACAATTTGAAGGTTTTAGATAGAGTGCCATTATATTTGACCCTGATGTATCTATTTTTAAGGAAATCATTTATCCAAGTGATAGCTTTTCCATCAATTTTGAAATGTTTGTATAATTTTGTAATTAACTTGTTTTTCCATACCTTATCAAAAGCTTGTGTAAGGTCTAAAAAAGCAGCTATTGTGTGGTTAGTTGGTTTTCTGTTTTGTGCATCTTTTACCTTTTGTGTGAAAAATAAGAGTTGGTCTATTGTCCCATGTCCTTTCCTAAATCCATATTGCTCTTCTGGTAGGAGATTTCTTGTGTCAAGGTGGTAGGTAAGTCGTCTGAGTATAATTTTTTCCATTAATTTGCAGCAAATACTTGTGAGGGAGATAGGTCGGTAGTTTTTTGGGTCATCAGCAGATTTGTCAAGTTTTTTAATAGGAATTATTGTTGCAGTTTTCCAGTCTTGAGGCAATTTTCCAGTTTTCCAGGAGTTATTGAAAATATCAAGAAGTTTTTCTTTGCCATTTTTGCCCAAGTTTGATATCATTTGGCCATGGATTCCATCTGGCCCAGGAGTCTTGTTCAGGTCAGTGTTTTCTAATGCATAATCTAGCTCTTTCATATTGATTTTTTCATGGAAAATATTATGAGTGCTAGTGACGTTTTTACAGTCATGGATAATCTTGCGGGCCTTTTTTTCAACTTTCTTATCTTTTATTTCAAATTTGATTTTACTACTTATTTGATATGAATTACCTAAAAGATTAGCAGCATTTTTGTCATTAGTTGCTGTGGTACCATCTATATTCTTAATCATATTTGTGTTTTCAGTTTGTGGCTGGGCTCTGTCAATTTGTTTTGCCAAATGCCAAAGTTTTGTATTTGGGTTTCTTGGGTTCAGGTTTTCACAAGTTTGTTTCCATTTTTCCCTTTTCATATTTACGTATAATCTTTTTATTTTTGCATTCACAATGTTCAGTTCAGTTCTACAATTTGTTTGGTTTTGGGTGTACTTTTTTTGTAGTTCATTTCTTTTAGTTATAAGTGTTTGAATATCTTTTGCCTGGTGTGTATAATTTGGAATCCATTTCTTAATATTACCTCTTGGTATTGAAACTTTGGCTGCTTTAATAATGGTGTTTTTGAAAGATATCCAATTTTGTTCCAGATCTTTTATTCTAGTGGGTGCTTTTCTAAAGTCTTCATTGGTGTTTTGCTGGTAAAGATTCCAATTAGCCTTTTTGAAGTTCCAGAATTTTTCTTTAATTGAGCTGGTTTTGGTCTTGGTGCTAATTTCTATCAAAATAGGCAAATGGTCACTTCCAATACTTTTTAATATTTGCCATTTGCATTTGTGGAAAATGTCAGGACTGGAGAAACTTATATCAAGGGCTTGTGCGGTATTATAACTGTAGGAATGGTGGGTAGGATTCCCATCATTTAAGCACATGAAGGCATTGTCGTCAAATAAGTTTGAAATTATTTTGCCTCTTGGGTTTGGCGTGGAACATCCCCATAGTTGATGTTTGGCATTAAGGTCACCTACAATAATAGTGTTGTCTGTAAGAAATTGAGCCATTGTTCCATCGTCAATAAGTTTATTGTTTGGTGGGTGATACATATTGAATATGTTGATGGTTTTGTTTTGATTGAGGTAGACTTTGATACCTTGGGCTTCGAGGTCTGATGTGTTTGGAATATTAATAGCTATGTCTTCATAGTACAAATTCTTGATTAAAAATGCAAGGCCACCCCCTTCTTTATTTCTGTCTTTTCTGAGGATATTGTAGTTTTTATATTTGAGATTGTACTTTTCATTTAATTTGGTTTCCTGTAGGGCTATAATTTGTATCTTTTGTTTTTCAGCTATTTCCATTATTTCTTCTAATTTTATTTTTGTTGCTGTTGAGCACAATCCATTTATGTTGCACTGCAGAATGCTCAATTGCTTGGAAGTTGCAAAGTGTGAAGTTTGTGGAGACTGTATTATACTTATCGGACAGAACCCTCTACCTAAGTCCTGAACGCGCCCCTGTTTATTCTGCGCGACGGGCGATGCAGCATGCAAATCAACATCTGATCTCATGGAATGGGGTATAGGGGTGCAGCTTTCGTTGATCATGGCACCATGATCCAGGCACACTTTGGTGAAAGTCTGACTTTGCCAGTAGTTTGAGGCCGTTCCTAACATGGAAGCAGACGCCTTTGCTGCCGACTCTAACATGAGTACAGACGCAGCTCCTCCGTATCCCTGGAGTGGGACCCTTGCTGAGGTCCATCAACCGGGTCAGTTGAAGTCAGGATTTTTAAAGAGTTCTACTCCTCTTCTAACAATGCTGCTGTTGGTCCGCGACTGCTTATTTGTCAGAGTTATTCTGCTTGTTTCGCAGCTGGCCTTCATGTAATAGATTAAGAGCTGAGCTAAGCAAGAGATTGAGAGAGAAATAGAAATCAATCTTAAAAAGGAATTTGGCAGCCAGTTGCCATCAAGGTCAAAGGGTGCAGAATGCTGCAGACGTTCAAAGTCCGAATTCTCGCATGTCTCCCCCCCCCTCCTCGGGAATGGTATATAAAAACTTCGGTTTTAGCCCAATTTAGACAGTCACTTCACCATTGGCGTGGGCCCTTGTTGGTTGTGCCCAGGTCCACCTCATCGACCATGTAAAACAGTAAGAACCCTTCTAACTCCATCTTGCTCTTAGCTCAACTCCTATCTGTTCATGGAACTTTCCTACTACAGCTGTGTCTCTTCGTTTTGTGTGTGTGGACATTCCCAAGCTTTCCACTCTGCCTCGACCACGACTGCCTGTACTCTGAGAGAACTGTTAAAGGTCCTCAAAGGTGCAGAGAGGTACTGGAAAACTCCACGCCCTGACTGTCCCTCTCGGTTACTACAGGTTTGACCCTCGGTTACCACAGCTATATCGAGAGTCGACAGGATACCTCATCACAGATAAGTCGACTGGACCTTATCACATGTATATTTTAATAAACATGATAATGAAACGGAAATTTAGTTTATAATACAATATAATTCGGCTTATAATTGTAAAACGACATTTGACAATTATCCCGCATGTGTTTCTCTTGAACGAAAAATCAAAATTTATTTAAAAGAGAAATAACGATTTAACCTTAGGGATAAAGTATGAAAGGATGAATTGTGAAGAGTAATGATAAACAGAAAAATAAAGTGTCCAGGGATGGGAATTTATTTTATGTAAAGCAATATTATAATTTAAAAATACCCTATAGGCAATGAGGGATGTTTACAGAGAATAACAAAATATATTTATTAAAATTGTTAATCTATGCATAAAATGGTGAATATTTTGCTACAATATATTGTATGAGTTTTAAATTTTATTAGATTTACACAGTTTGGCCTTAATTGTGTCATTTAATTGTGTCATAAATGTACGTAGCTACAATTTTACACCGTTGTTATCGAGAATAAAGTTTGTTTGCACTTACATCACTTCGTGACTTTTTTCGATGCGACAAATATAATTTCAAGCCAGTTTTTTTCTTCTCTTTTTATTCTTCTTCTTGATGTAACCCTGGACTTCTGAAGCTACATAGCAAAGGCGCCAACTATCCGGGTTGGTCTTCAGACTTGAAGTCTAATGGTGGACATTCAGTTTATCAGATTTTATTTCATTAATAATTTGTCCATTTTCTTTGAAATTTTTCTTAGAATTTATTCAATGGAAAAGTTTTACCTAGATCCTTTTGACCTTCTTCATTCGTCTCTAAATCCACATAGTCATTGACTCCAATATTTTTCTTAATTTTCCCTGTTTATGTATCTGATCCGTACCATACGACAATTTCAAACATTCATTTGGTCGCTAATCTCTTTCTTATATTCTTTTCCATTGTTGTGATTGATTATCCGCCAGGTGGCCTAAAAAGACGGACGTTCTTCGCTTCATCTCCTCCAGATAAGTACATTCCTTTGATAATTATTGTATGATTTTGTTTTAATTTCTTTTATGGTTTTCGTTTTTCTCTTGCTAAGTATTAGCTGTTTAGCATCAAGCAGTAACCTCAATTTTACATAGTTTTAAACGATGCATAGAGTTAAAGGGAGAAATAATTTTGAATGCAAGTTTGGAAGTGTTTTTGAACCCAATAGTATTGCTTTATTCTTGCTCCTTACCATCATCCTGTTTAATCTTATAGTTCTGACAATATTACAACTTGTTTATCTTTTTTAGCGTTTAAAAAGCCAGTCGAAGAACATTTTTTGCTCGAAAGTTTTCTCGTTTTGAACTTTTAATGAAGATATGTTTTGTCGGTCTGTCTTGTAATCTTGTCCTAGAAATTCTCACTTTCTTAGTTGTTTCAAATATTATCATCAGCTTAGTGCCATCTTTCGCAATAATTACCAAAGCAGAACCCGCCGGTCGAAACTAAGTCATGTTTGTCTAGCATTGATTAAAGTCACAATGCCAGTATTTGGCAAATTTGAATAAAGGAAGCACCAGTTTAATATTCTTAGGTCATCGTCGCTGCTGTATCAAGGATGGTCAAATGAGCATGTGGGATCGAAAATTGACTCTTTTGTTCTATTGTTCCTTTTGAATGAATGCTTTCAAAATATGATTTTATACTATACGAAGTCTGTTAGAAATTTATCCGAACTCTATTTTTCGAAAACCTGGTGGATTTCAATGAAGCGCATGAGGCGACCTCAAACCTTCATAGGCATGCATGAATTTTTTTATCCGCCTGTCAATAGCTTTAGTTTATGACAAGCAGCATTTGAGCGAGGTAGTGTTTAGTTTTCTCGTCGTATTCTCATTGTAATGAAAATGACGGAGCGACTGAAGCAGCGCTACTGCATCAAATTTTGCCATAAACTGGGCGACAGCCAGATGGAAACCATTTGGAAAATTCAGATGACTTTCTGTGACGATACTATGAGAGTCACAGTGGAAGCATTTCGTGTCACCAAGACCAAAAAAGGCCCGCCAAGGACGCAGCAAGGTCAAAGTTTTGCTGACTGCTTGCTTTGACTCCTGCGGTGTGGTATACCGTGAGTATGCACCACAGGGATATCCTCCGTCGCCTAAGTGATCCTGTACAGCGCAGAGAGAAAGAAAATAGGGATAACTTGGGCTCCTGGAGCATAAATCGCCAACTACCCGGAGCTGCACGGCGCTAGAGACCGGAGTTGTGATCAACAAACAAGTGGCGCCTCCATTAAGATAATGCTCCAGCACATTCCTCGTACTCGATTTCAACATTTTTTTGAGAAAAGCCAGACTCCTGTGGCTCGCCAGGCTCGTTACTATCCTGAAATGGCATCTTGCTACTTCTGTCTGTACCCTATACTCAAAAGACCATTGTAAGGAAAGATTTCAGACAAGAGAGGACATTATGACTGCAAAGATAGCCAATCTAAACACCATTCCGAAAAGGCTTTCTCAGAAAGTTTCCAACAATAGTGGCACCGCTGGGAGAGGTGTGTGAAATCCCAAGGAGACTACTTTGAGGGTGATTAGGTTTCCAGTGCTCCAGGTATATATACATTTTTTTCTACCTGAAGGTCTGATACTTTTCTTACAGATCTCGTGTATTCAAAGTTTTTAAAGAAATGATGTATTCCATTTTAAAAGTATTCATTTTAATTTCATTTAAATTGAAACAAAGAATTTTCTTAATTCTTAAAGTTTATAAATGTTTGTGAATATATCAGATTTAAAAAAAAAGAGAGATATGCTTTGTGAAATTTTAACAATAGTTAAAAAAAAAAAACGATTTAAAAATTAATTCATTATTAATTGTGAATGAACTCCATCCTTTCCATTCTTTACGAGTAAATTTCCGCCAAATGATTATTATTTGATCAACTGTTAATTATTAGTAGTAGTATAGCCATGATGATGAGAATTCATTGATATATTTTATCATAATCATTTTCTGATATAAAATACAACAATTAAACATTTGAAGCTTTAAAATGAATATTGTTGCGTTGTTGGTTGACAAAGAATAACTTCCGTGGGTGCAAAGGATCTTTAGGACTTTATTTAAGCCTAATCGATAAAATAATTACAGAAGAGTCAAAAATGAAACAACAATAAATAAAACATCAGTTACAAACTCACCAACTGCAGCGCGGTGAGGGAAAGCAGGAGCAGAACAGGAGACAGAAGTTCGTAGAACCTTCTAGAATCTTCCAGGAAGTACACCGGCGTCGGCGGTAAGCAGCAGTCCGACCTCTTGAGACAGCAGCTTGCTTGGAGTCCACCACGTAGCTTCGTTCTTCTTCACCCTTGCATGAGTTCCTCATCCCTATATATACCGGAGTAGATCTTTCCAGAACGGTCATGGTTGGTTAGCCAATCACAAAGCCGCCAGGCTTGAGCATTGCGCAATCGCTACTGATTGGCCAATCCGTTGTTCTCTCATTCTCTTCTGGAATGCGCCATTTTTCTTTCTACCTAACAATATGAATGGCCGTTCAACAGACGTGTTAATAACCTAATGTATTAAGGTGAAAAAGTTAAAAACCTAATGTATTAAGATGAAAATTTAGGCTTCCAGGGAAGTTTCCTAAATAGAAACTTCATTGGATTTTGAACCTAATGTATATTAATGTTTCAAAAATTCTCATTATCAATATATTTTTATTATTATCCCAGTACACATGGTACAGGCCATGATATCATGGTAGGTAGTAATGGCGACTGCTTTTTACTCAAAGTGCACCACATGTCTATACATGTAGAAAGCAGTTGACTTTTTCACTCAAGTCTTTATCTATTCTCTCATTAACCATTTTATTAATTTATATAAAACCTTTTTCTATAAAAATTTAACCATTCCAGCATTTAGATATATCAACTTGCCCGTTCGCGATAACAATTCAATTGTTTGTTTTATTGAATCAAGTTACATAAGTAGAAATACAGTATAACCTCGCTAATTCGACACACACAAATTCGACACTCTACCTTAATTCGACCATATTCTGATGTCCCGACCTCCGGCCTATCCAATTACAAACCCTAATTCGACAGCATCGATA
Source organism: Cordylochernes scorpioides (assembly GCA_030710605.1). Classification (NCBI taxonomy): domain Eukaryota; kingdom Metazoa; phylum Arthropoda; class Arachnida; order Pseudoscorpiones; family Chernetidae; genus Cordylochernes; species Cordylochernes scorpioides. The sequence continues at coordinate 79,535,791 of CP092877.1, forward strand.
ATACGATAGTTCGAGCATTTTAAAATCAAAATTTCGACAGTTAAATGTTTTTTTACATACAACCTTACCGCTAAACGGTAATTACGGCGGCGACGATCGGCATCGGCTGGCGCCGATAGGATCGCATAGCGCACTTTTGGTTTCTGTTAGTTTAAGTTTCACTTCGCAGTGCCATTGCGCAATGTCGCAAGTGTTTTTGTTTTTTTGTTTTTTTTTACGCCTGAATTTAGGCTTCGTGCGCTAATTAATAATATTATTTTCTTTTTAATTTTCAGCATGTGAATATTTTAGTGTTATTTTATAAAATTTGCAAATAATTTCATTTTAAATAAATAAATCTTCATAAAAGGTAGCCACAATTATTATTTTATTTCAATGTTCCATTTCCATGTTATTATAAAAGATTTAAACACAAAATCAATAACACCTGCAGCAGCAGTGGATGTCTTTAATAAAACAACAAAAAGTCTTTATTTAGGGTCCCTGACCCTATACAGGATTCACCAGAGGTATGCAAAAGAACAAAGCAGTGAGACAAAGGAAATAGTCTTTAATACAATAAAAGTTCTTTGTTATTTAAAACACATTCCAGAGGAAGAAAGACATGCATGTTTTTTTTTAAATAGACCATCTGGAATACATTTTGAATAGGATTTCAGTGAAGAAACAGACATCTATAAAGGAATTTTTAAAAATATATATTCATGATTATTTTTAAATATTATTTTTAAATTTTCTTTTTATTTTTCATATTTATTTCTTTTCAACTGCTATATTCTTCAAATAGAATAATTTTTTTTCTGTAATTATTTATGTTTCAAAAATATGTATTATTGCCATTTTGTCCCTGATACTAAAAAATAAAAAATAAATACAAAAAGTACACATGCAATGGTTTCAATTAATAGCATTAATTTATATTACAAAGCAATTTTTTAAAAATATTATTTTAGGTAGTTAGATGATTAGCTAATCATCTAACCTTAATTCTCATAAAATCTTATTTGAATAATGAAAGGGAGGTGAAATTTACATACGAATCAGAAACTTTTTATAAGAAACTAACTAAAGGATGTCCACAGGGTGGACCTTTATCTCCACTTCTATGGAATATTTTGCTAAATGATTTGTTGATAAATTTTGATTCAATGAATGCAGATATTATATGTTATGCAGACGACGTTACAATAATTTGCTGGAATAAGACTATTGAAGGACTAAAAACCGCAAGTGAATACACCTTAAATTATGTGATCCAATGGTGTAATAGAAATAAATTAACGATCAGTACAGAGAAGACTAATATGCTATACCTACATAACAGACAAAAAATACCTATTAAGGTTAATAACAATATAATAATGCCGGTCAAGCAAGTAAAAATTCTGGGAATGAAATTTTCTAATCACAAATGGAAAAACAAAGTTAACTTTACACCGCATGTTAATGATATTCTGTGTAAGGCAGGACGTATGAAAAATTTATTATGTTCACTAAGTGGCAATATGTGGGGTTTAGACACTGAAAAGAGGTTAACTTTATTCAAAACAATCATTAGGCCTGTACTTACATACGGTTCTGAAATTTGGTTCAAATATTTAAACAATCGTTGTAAACAAAAACTGAACTCCATGCAGTACCAGATCATTTTATGGGCAGTTAGAGCATACAAAACCACTTCATCAAACTGTGTGCATAGCTTGGCAAAAATTCCACTCCTAACAGATTATATAGAATCCAGAATAATCAAATTTGATCTAGCTCAAATGTCCATTGAAGATCTAATTACTTACGAACCCCATGCTCCAAGTATAGTCAAATCATTCTTACACGCAAAAATGAATGACATTTTTGAGAACACTAATGAAATTTTCAGAAGCTTTTTCGTATTAGGAATTCCAAGATTTTTCCGTCCAAATTTTTATAATATCTAATTCATTACAGATCATGGCAATTTTGGGAAATTTTTGGCAACTATCGGCGCCGTGAAGGAACCAGGATGCTTCTGCGGAGGTGAAATTCAAGACGCGAGACATCTACTTCTGGAGTGCCCAATTTTCCGGGATTTTAGGGAAAATAGATTTGGTCGTATTGGACAGCTTGATGAATTTGTAGACAAAAAAGAAAAGTATAAAAATTTTGATCAATTTTGTAAATACATATACAACTTTCTCTTGAATTGGAAAAAAGAGAAGGAATCTTAGAAAAAAAAAAAAGAACTGCGATGCTTGCTCTGTGTGTTTTGCTTTGTTGTTTGTTTTTCTCTTTGGACAATTTTCTTTAGTTAATTTATGTAAAATAATGAATTGAACAGGATTGTATATAGCCGAATTGCTGTAATGCAGTGAAATGTATTGGCGCAAATATCCCTGAGTTTGGGATATCGCGTTTCATGATGTTAATAAAGTTAATTAATCTAACCTTAATTCAACACTTCCTTTAATTCAACCGAAAGCACTGATCCCTTAGGGTGTTGAATTAAAGAGGTTTGACTGTGTGTGTACTTGATATAAAGGTTATATTAGAAACAAAACAATCTTGAATTTCCAGATTTGAAAAATATATTTAAAAATATAGATATAATGAAATTTTAAGTATTTTTGATCAATTTTGATTGTGTTTCATTCATATTAATAAGTAGTTAAAAGATATAAACCTGTAAATTATCATTTTTTCCCCCTATGAAGTGGTAAACAATCATTCTGAGAAATATTTTAAATGTTATAACTCGCATTTGTTGGGTCCATTTTGGACTCAGACCCAACAATGAAAACATTATGTGTGAATTTAAGGAAACAAGGTTCTCGGTTGGATGTTGGATGTGCAGGATACCCTTTGACCGGATTCTGCAGACCCACTGGCACATCATGCGCTGACTTATCATGTGGCCTGAAAGAGTATCCAGTGGATTATCCATCCTACAGCCTGAAAAGAACCTTTAAAGACCTGAGGGACGTCAAATTACACCATCCAATTTCTAACGCATGCCTTATTTTGTTCTTTTATGTAAATATTTTTATGTTGGCCTAGGCAATTTTTTGTTTAATAGTAGGAGTAGATTCGAAATAATTCATCTGAATTATTTATTAAATAATTTTAAAATCATTTTGCAAATTGGTTTTATGATTCATGGGAATTGATAAAATTAATTATTCTTTTCTAAATTAGAATATATTAATTTAGATAATTCTCATTAATTATATCTAATTAATTTGTAATGGAGATATAATTTTAGATTTTATTTCAGTATATATATATATATATATATATATAAATTATATATATTTCACCTAGGTATAGTATTATTATTTTTTTTTATCACAGATGGTGACCAGTCAAAGATTTATTATTTTTTTATTTTTCGGCTATGATTTTGGTCACCCTGAGAGAGAAAAAAGGGAGTTTTTGAGTGGATGTGGAGGAGAGCACAACTGGGGGCTTTTTGGTCAAAGGCTTCCCACAAAGGGGAGCTACTGCAAATGTAAGTAAGAATTTTTTCTTGTTCTTTAAGATATCATTAGGGACTAGTTAGTTTAGTTTTTTTTTTTAAACAATTTACCTTGGCCAACATCATCTTTTATGTATGTGATTATTATAATTGTGAGCAAAAGCAAAAATACATCATTGGATTCAAATAAAACATTTATAGTTACATATTATTAATTCTTTCTTCCTTCCCTTTTTTTTTTTAATTTGAGGTCCTTTTGGTTTATTTATATATATTGTAACATAGTATTTCTTAATTTTATTTAACAGAGTGGTCATTTTTATGTTTTATATCTTGCGACTCTGTAAATTTCCCTCGTGGCTTATCTTTTGTTTACTTTTGATAGTTTGTCCTTGTCTGAAATAAATTTTGTTTCCTCCTGAAGTTTTTGTCTTCCCTAATTTTCCACGTGGCATTTTTGTGGAGATGCTGGGTAAGTTAGGGAAGACAAACTGAAGATCGCCGAGAAGACCTTGAAGCCATGGGTGCTGTGATCTACATTTTCGGAGACTGACATCATGATTCTACCGCCGTGCTAAAGCCAAGACTTCCCTCGAAGATGACGATGTCCCTATAGACGATACGACGACAAAGCCGCAAGAAAATGGACGCAAAGGTACTAGGGACAAAGTTCCGAGACTTCGATGGAATCCTTGGCAGAAGCACGTCAAATCCACGTCAGTATCTGCAATAATTGCTGGCTGTGGGTCACAGCTCCCATTGGGAAGAAGCTATGTAACATAGTATTTCTTAATTTTATTTAACAGAGTGGTCATTTTTATGTTTTATATCTTGCGACTCTGTAAATTTCCCTCGTGGCTTATCTTTTGTTTACTTTTGATAGTTTGTCCTTGCCTGAAATAAATTATGTTTCATCCTGAAGTTTTGTCTTCCCTAATTTTCCACGTGGCAATATTAATATATACAGTTATCAGCGTCATGCACAATTCTTTCTTAATTCTGTCATCGTTTGCTTTTGGTTCAGTGGTAGAATGCTCGCCTGCCACGCGGGCGCCCCAGATTCGATTCCTGGCCGGTGCATTTTTTTTTTTTTTACAATTTTTAAAACTCATATTATTAAAATATATGTGCTTTTCCTGTCTATGTACAGATTTATGGTCTATGTACACAAGTATAAAAGTATGTATACAAGTTATTTGCAAATTGCGTGGCAAATTTGCCCTTTCGCTCTCAAGCAGCGCCTCTAGCGGTGAAGATGGGAGGTAATATCAGCTGACCTAATGGACATGTAAAACGTGTTTTAACAGGACATAGAGAAAAGTCTGGAAAAGATATTTTTCGGATTTTTAGTCGAGAAAAATAAATTGACAGGTTCTGGGAAAAAAGTTGTTTGTTTTTTATTCAGAAAATGATGATGACAATATTGCTGTATCATATTTAATACAGTTATCAGCGTCATGCACAATTCTGTCACGTTAAGTCACGTGTCAAGTTACGGTAAGTAAAAATTTAAAAATTAAAAAAAAGATGCCGAAACCCGGGATCGAACCAGGGACCTTTAGATATTCAGTCTAACGCTTTCCTAACTGAGCTATTTCGGCTTATTTTAGTTATTTCTATAGAAGCTTCTATCTTTATAATTAGGTATATTTTTAAAAAGTCAATTCACACCTCTTCGGTGGAGAGCATGGGAATACTGACTAATTCATTATGCTAACATAATTTAATTTATACAGTTATCAGCGTCATGCACAATTCTTTCTTAATTCCGTCACCGTTTGCTTTTGGTTCAGTGGTAGAATGCTTGCCTGCCACGCGGGCGCCCCGGGTTCGATTCCCGGCCGATGCATTTTTTTTTTTTACAATTTTTACAACTCATATTATTGAAATATATGTGCTTTTCCTGTCTATGTACAGATTTATGGTCTATGTACACAAGTATAAAAGTATGTATACAAGTTATTTGCAAATTGCGTGGCCAATTTGCCCTTTCGCTCGCAAGCAGCGCCTCTAGCGGTGAAGATGGGAGGTAATATCAGCTGACCTAATGTACATGTAAAATGTGTTTTAACAGGACATAGAAAAAATATGGAAGATATATTTGTCTTATTTTTAGCCAAGAAAATTTGAAATTGACAGGTTCTGGGCAAAAATAGTTGTTTTTTTTTTAGTCAGAAAATGATTATGACAATATTGCTGTATCATATTTGATTATCAGATACAAAATTATATCCGGAAAAATTCCAAAAAGCAGAGAACACGGGTGAAGCCAGTTCATTTTTAGTATGCAGGAACAAAATTCTAACAGAAAAACATTCATTCGAACAGAAGACACAAAGCCAGATCATCTCCTTATAAAAATATCGCTTCTCAGACCCAAAGTTTGAAGCGGGACGTTTCACAAGAATGACATCCAAGGCGCCAATTTTAATTGTAAATAATAGTATTTGAATAAAAGCATTTAATCGGGTAAAACCCGGGCATTGCCTGGGTCATTCGGCTAGTTATTTCTCTAAAAGTCAGAAAAATGATAAAAATATATTAAAATTTGAATATATTTTATTTCTGACACTTTGTATAATATTTTTCAGGATCAATAAGTAATTATTATAAATATTTAATATAATTTATATAACTTTTTAAATGTATACTACTTTGATTTCACACACAATGTGTTATATATTTGCATTATTCCTACTATAGCAACTAGATATATATCTAATTCCTCAATTAAAAAGACACATATTTAAGGATTGCTCTATTTTCAAAACCATATCTAATTCTATTTTAAAGCATATTTAAGGATCACATAGGCATTTAGAGAATTAATTAACAATGAATAAATACCCTTTTCAAACTTTTTTTTATTACCTAATTAAAAGATAAATCAAAAAGTGAAGGAGAAAATATTCATTTTTGTATTAAGATAACATCAGAAAACAAGTCATCAATCCTCTCTGTTCTTTGACTGTAACACTAATGGACTTTAAAAGAAAGCCAATTTAATATGATTATATATTATATGCATATATATAAATGGAATATGACAAGAAGATTTTTAAACTTGGGGATAAAAACAACTTTTTTAAAATTATATAACTGAGCTTAAACTAAAGAATATGCAGTATATGAAATTAAACTATTTTTTAAAATCTATTTCTACTACCCTTACACTGCAATGGTAAAATTGGACCTGGCTCATCAGTGGTGAACCCTCCTAGTGGTTTCACCAGTGTAATCTACCATACTGCTGTAATATTGTACTACGCTGCTTTGATTTTATACTGATAAGGGCAGTAAAAAATTATTTTATTTTTAAAAGAAGCTTATACATAAAAATAATGCAACTACCAGAGATGGCACACTAATAGATCATGTTGAAGAATACAGTGATAAATTGATCAATTATGTGAAAATTGAGGACAATGCTTGTGCTTGTTTAAAGGCCCTATTTTTGTGTTGATAAAAAGAATCAACACAAAAATAGGGCAATTTGTGACAAGCACAACAATTATCTTCAATTTTCACATAATTGATCAATTTATCACTGTATTCTTCAACATGATGTATTAGTGGGCCATCAGTAAGTTTTTGTGCAATAAAAAGGTTGCCATGAATAACCTTTGGTGCTAATTTCTAATATTGCTGTAATGTGCAATTGCTTGATTCAAGTTGAAGGAGTGACCAGTCATATAGGTGTGTTGGAATATCAATGAATGGCTATCTTAGTTTGTGACATATTCTGATGTTCAGTCGGACCTGTGAATCTTCTTGCCTCCCCTACAAAGGTTTCACTGCATTTTGGACTCTAGGTGGAGTAGTTCATAGTTTGGGGGTCAGTGGAAGGATGTTCTAAACCGTTGGTTTTCGACCGCTACACCCCGGGTTTGATTCCTACATTAGGCACTTTTTCTGATTTAAAAAAATGCTCCAATGGCCCTCGATTCTTGCAAAAGTCCAACCCCACCAGCAAGTTCAAGTAACCAAAACGGGGATCTGGCACATTTGTAAGCGCAAAGTCAAACTGCTTTTCACATGTGTAGATATGTGGTGCACTTAGAGTAAAAGCAGTAACTGCAGGAAGCTTAAAACTACACCAATCATTACATACAGGAGAAAAACCTTACTCCTGCCCTCATTGTGACTATAGGACAATAACTGCAGGAAACTTAAAAATACACCAATCAATACATACAGGAGAATAACCTTACTCCTGCCCTCATTGTGACTATAGAACAACAACTGCAGGAAGCTTAAAAACTACACCATCAATACATACAGGAGAAAAACCTTACTCCTGCCCTCATTGTGACTATAGAACAATAACTGCAGGAAACTTAAAAATACACCAATCAATACATACAGGAGAAAAACCCTTCGCCTGCCCTCATTGTGACTATAGACCAATAACTGCAGGAAAATTAAAAATACACCAATCAATACATACAGGAGAAAAACCTTACTCCTGCCCTCATTGTGACTATAGAACAACAACTGCAGGAAGATTAAAACTACACCAATCAATACATACAGGAGAAAAACCCTTCGCCTGCCCTCATTGTGACTATAGAACAATAACTGCAGGAAAATTAAAAAGACACCAATCAATACATACAGGAGAAAAACCTTACTCCTGCCCTCATTGTGACTATAGAACAACAACTGCAGCAAACTTAAAAATACACCAATCAATACATACAGGAGAAAACCTTACTCCTGCCCTCATTGTGACTATAGAACAATAACTGCAGGAAGCTTAAAACTACACCAATCAATACATACTGGAGAAAAACCTTACTCCTGCCCTCATTGTGACTATAGAACAATAACTGCAGGAAGCTTAAAAATACACCAATTAATACATACAGGAGAAAAACCATACACCTGCCTTTATTGTAGCTATAGTACAGTGACTGCAAATAATTTAAAATTACACCAATTAAAACATGCAGGAGAAAAACCGTATTCCTGCCCACACTGTAACTACAGTACAACAACTGCAAGTAAATTGAAAATTCATCAATTCATACATACAGGCGAAAAACAATACACATGTTCTTACTGTGATTATAAAACAAATAGACCTACTAATCTAAAACAACATTTAAACACTCATATATTAGAAAGACCTCACTCCTGCCCTCAATGTGACTTTAGGACAAACACCCATTACAGTAAAACTCCATTTAGATGACACCTCTTTACAAAAGACAGTTTTCATTTGCAAAATTACCATTTTGTAATTTAGCATTCTCCGGTAAGAGGACACCTCTCCATAAATAACACTTTGGCTCTGCAATTAGGGGTCCTCTACAGGGTGGTACCACTGTATTTCATAATAGAACCTAAAAACTTTCATACATTAGAAAACCCAGCAATGGCAAGTCTTCTTCTTTCTTATCTCCACTCAATCACACTAAGGTATCAAGCTTGTAAAGCTTGAGACTTTTGATGGTGTGTGCTGGGGAAGAGTAGAGCTTATCAATGGATGAGTCAATAATATGTCTTGGGGTTGCAGGCTGAGAATTGCTACTTCACGTGACACCTTTCCAAATCACTTCTCACTTCGTGTCACAGTGCCACACCACAAAACTTTTGCACTTTTCAGGCTAAAGACGCCTTCATGCCTGTGACACATCTCACCCCAAAGCGTGTCCACGTCGAAAGTCGCACTTTCACTCACATCTAAACCTGACATCACAAAATAACATTTTTACTAAGTCTAAACTAACTTCTAAACACAACCACTTACGAATACTAAGAAAACTATATCTTTCAATTATATCAGGAAATTGTCCACCTCAACAAAAGAAGAGAGAGAAAATCAGTTTCAAGTAAATGACAAAAATAACAAACACCCCGCACGAGTGACCCCCCAATAATAGGATCCCCGAATCTATTTCAGTTACATATCCCCCGTCCAACGTCCACTCTCCCCTCACAAAGCTATCATCTTGACCGCTATTTTAATGATCGCCATTTTATAACACATATTTCACACCAACCATTTATATTTTCTCACAAATCTCACAAGCTCATTAATTGCACACACACAACAGATATTAAACATTTTACATGTTAATAGAGATCACAATACACAACATTTTAGTAACCAATCCAACCAGAGCTTCTGAAATTTTGATTAATACAACCGACACGGCATCACAATTTATTATATTGGTACAATACAATTAATTTCACAATCATATTTCATTGTGATTCTAAAAAAACAGCGTCTAAATAATTTTCATTATTCAACAACTAGAAAAAAGTACAGCTGCCAAACAGTTGTATGTCGCAATTATGCGATCATTAACGCGACCTCATTTTAAAAAAAGCTTTACTAACAATCACCAATTAAAACAACTTGGTTAAGTCTGATCTAGACTTTATAGCGCAATAGAGAATTCATTCTCTACATATCACCATTTAGGACAAACGAAAAGATCATTTCACATATTCCCAGTTTCAGAGTCATAGAAACACCGATGTTTACCAAAGGGATATAATCTAGTTACACACCACAGTCCTAACTTCTCTTCAAGAGAAATACTTTTTGTTCAATTTTCCACTACCCAACATTTATCCAATCTTTAATAACCTTTAATTATATTTTAATTTTTGTATAAAATCTTGAATAATTATTTTTATATTTACCTTTTAATTATATAATCAAATTTTTAATACAACATTATTTTCAAAAAAATAAAAACTTTAATCATATTTATTTTTATTTTTCGATATTATTTTAGTATTGCCAAACATTGTTTCAAAAATCATTTTTAATTCTTAATTATTATATCTTTTATATATTACATGTTTGATTTTGTCCACTTACACTTTTTTCACCCGCAATCATATTTCTATCTTTTTATTCACTATATTTTATATTTGTTTAAATACCTTTATTATATGACAATGTTTATCATCAACTATTGGGCATCTACAACAATCGTTTTCAACAATCCTACTCTCTAACCACTTCCCTATGCTTTTCATCACTATATTTTTCAGCCATTGCTTCACATCAACGTAGAAAAACGACAGCACTGCTTGGCAATTTTTTTTTTATTTCGGAATTTCAACAAACTCTGTGAACACAGTTCCCCAGATTTAAAATTCCTACTTCTGGTCTGAACACGCTTCAAGAGTTCATTTCAATCATCCACAGAGCACAATCACCAACGCATGCACAAAGCGTTCACAACTTTCTTACTTTTTTTTTCCAGCTCTAGCGGACTACAATCAACCTTTAATTTCGAGTCAAGTCAGACCACCTACTGTCGCTACAATTCTACTTATCGCATGGCTCTATTTCACTCCTTTCCCAATCATATTCATCAACAACTTTTCTGCAACAACTTTTTAACCCAATAACCCTAAAATTGTGACAAAGCACTGTAACCCTTATATAGGATCGCAAGTGAAACATTGCCTAGGAAGAAGCTCAATTCTAAATCCTCGCTTTGCACCTGGATCTGAGTATTTGGTTTACATGTGCACTCCTCCCAATTGCATATTATTTAACCCCTAACCCTTTCCAATGCCCGTCAATAATATATTAGAATTTTTAATTCCCTTTCACATAATCATATTATTATGTATTTAAGCAACGGTTTTATCTAAAAAATTATCTTTTTATATAACCAATATTATAACTTTTTAATTGAACAAGCTTTTTTAAAATTATTTTCAGATATATCCAAACAAATCATCTTGTTATAGCCCTTTTTAACCCTCACAGTTTAATTTAATTAAAAGAAATTTTAATTACATACCTGTGTTAGAGAGGCTTTACCCGCTTAAACCCGGATAAACCCTTTCACTCCCGGGGAACATCTATGGTAATTTTAACCAACAACCCCATATTGTATATAACTTATTACAAGATTTTCATGTTGTATAATTGAAACACATCTGTAAATGATTATACGCATGATTGACATGTGTCATTACATCATCATATGTAATGTACTTTGTACAAACTGAGGATAAATAAATAAAACTCTGTAATAGATTAAGAGTTGAGCTGAAACAGGAGAAGTCAAAAACGTCTAAAATCGAGATGTAACAACATCTAAAGATAGATAGGAAACTGTCAGGATGGCGCCAGTGTAGAATTTCGCCAGCTAATCCACACTCTTGTTGCATCTGCTGAAATGCAATACTTCCTCTCTCGGAAAAGATATATAAGGCCTCCGTCCTAGCCAAAAATATAGTCACTTCACCATCAGCGTGAGCCCTCGTCGGTTGTCACCAAAGTCCTCCTCATCCACCATGTAGACCAGTAAGAACTCTTCTATCTCCATCTTTCGCTCCTAGCTCAACTTCTATCTGTACACGGAACTTTCCTAGTGCAACTGTGCCTTCGTTTTTTGTGTGGACATTCCCAAGCTTTCCACTCTGCCTTAACCACGACTGCCTGTACTCTGTGAGAACTGTTAAAGGTCTCCCAAGGTGCAGAGAAGTACTGGAAAACTCTCCACGCCCTGACTGTCCCTCTCGGTTACTATAGGTTTGCCCCTTTCGGTTACTATACCACAGCGAGAGGCCCTCGCTTACCACAGTATAGAGAGAGTCGACAGGATCGCACACCATAGATTGAGTCGACTGGATACCTGATCACATTTCTAGTCGACAGGATTCTATAAGAGTCAACAGGACCTCACCGCATATATAATCATCACTACAACTTATTACAAAATTCTTAAACCTGCTTTAAATGTTTCTGAATATATATCAAAATAAACTTGTATCAAATTATAAGTTTTCTTCATTTGACTTTATTGCTAATACACACACAAAAGACCAAAAGCAGTAGTTATTTCAACTTTTGTGAATCCTTTTTTATTATTTTAATAAAATTAAACCATATCTTTTAATAAGAAATGAAAATATACAGTAAAACTCCTCTATAGTGAACCCCAATGAGACAGAGCTTTTGATTCACTATAGCCACGGTTTGGCCATTTTTTGTAAACTTTTCTAAATTTTTAGACTGTATAATTAAAAAACAGCCATACAAACAGGAAAAGGCAGCCACTTAATAATGGTCACTTTGTTTTAATTCCTTAAATTGACCTATTTCTTTACAGTAATGCTGAATATCAAAAGAAGTCATTTGAAAGTAGGTTCTTCTTATCAATAGCATATGTGTTTATATATAAACCTATGTATTATTTAAAAATTAAGCCAAATACCCTACGAAAAACATTATTAATTATATATTTAAAATGTAAAAAAATATTTTAGAACATCATTCTCAAATAATATAATACTATATTTATTTGAAAAAAAATGCCTTTTATACCTTGTTGTTTGAAAGTGAAAAGTGAAATTTGAAAATCAGAATTGTCTTAATGGTTATTTCCATCAAAGGAATAAAGCTCTGTGTATTCTGAATCAATTGAGGATGAATCAAAAGTATCCAATACAGAAAAATCGGATGCGAAACATGTTGATACGATAGCGCGATCGGTAAAATTTCGAATTGTAAAACGACATTTGAAATACTATCCCGCATGTGTTTCTTTTCAACAAATAAATTTTGAATTTTTGTTGAAAATAAACACATGTAGGATAGTATTTCAAATGTCGTTTTACAATTACGGGCCGCATTATATTATATTGTATTAAAAATTGCGAATAAAAACGCCAATTTGCAAACCAAAAATCAGTGGTAAAGCGGCCGGCAAGGGGGAATATCCGCGAACACTGAATGAGTCATATACCTAACAAGAATTCCATTCTAAAAATACAACTGTGGTGGTAGTTTTTGAGAATTTAAAAGTTGATTTGTTTGTGGCCCATGAGACACGGGGAACTTGGGGGGGGGGGGGGGGGGGGGGTGGGGACTTTTTTTTCTTCTTTTTCCCATTCCAGTGTCTACATATTTTTCTGAAGTGTATATTAAATTTTGTTTTTAACCTGTTATTAAAATCATTTCTGGCTTTAAAATTATTTGGGATTATTTTTTTGCCTTGATATAGAACGCTTCTAAAAGGGCATGTTTTATGGAAGCCATTTGTATTTTTCTTCTATTTCAAATTTGTCGAATGCAAAGATATTCTATTAAATAAAAGTAGAATGTGTAAAAATTTATACAACATACAGCAAAAATAGAATGGAAATGAAAACAAACAATGCCGCTAATTTTTTTTTTTTTGAAATCGCGATCTGTGAGCTGAAACATGCTCAAAGTTTTGTTGTTTTAATTTTTTTTAAATCACAATTCTAAGTTCGTTATAAGCATAGTATTTTAAATAAATTTTATCATTTTGGGACCTAAAATAGGTTCGTTATAGAGGTAGTTCATGATTTTAAAAAGCGCAAAGTTCTTTATAACGATGGTATTTTCAATGGAATGAAATCGGGAATTGCCGTGGGTTCATTAAAAGGGAAGATTTGCTATATCCAGGGTTCGTATTAACGGGGTTTTACTGTATATATTTTTACCACTGGTAAAAGGGGAAGATTTTTTATTTATAAAAGAAAAAAGAAATTGCGCCGAAATGGTATAATTTAATGTACACAGAAAATGTGCTAATACCTCTTGTTGAAAATATTTAACTATATATTGTTAATATCTGTTCTTCAAACAACTCTGGCCACATGGTGAAATTATGGAAGTGATTGAATATGTCATTTCGGCTCATTATTTTAAGAGAAATCTTCCAGATCCAAACTGTGGGTTATTTGAACCATTCATTTATATGGTTTTTATTATACTTTTATTACATAACTCTAATGAAATGTTCTAAATTGTGTAAATCCATATCTATCTTATTTTTATAATTGATAGTCTAAAGAAGTGTTTATTATATCAAATAAACACACAGAACAAATTATTTTTGCATATTTTCTTAAGGAACTTAGATTTTCCTTTATACACCTTTTGATTTTAAAAGTTTTTTGGGAATCACTCAAGTTGAGTACTCTATACCCTACTACAATTTAGTATATATATATATAGAGTGGGAAGTGTACTCTTCAATTTTGTATTCAGGAAATGTTTTTGTTCCTTTTTTTTTAAGATAATTGTATGCAGGTGACCAGATTTTTAAAAAAGGCTAATAGCGTGGATTATTTTTCCTTTAATGGCCTTTTGATTTCCAGGTACCTTCACATGTGATAGAATGATCTAAAAGCATATTTTACTAATTTCATTCAGTTTGTTTATTTCTTTGGAAATAGTCTTGTGTATTGTAATAAATTTTGATGAATAACTGACCAATAAGAAGCCTATCTGGCCAGTAGTGATGACGTGTTTCTTCTTGTTAATGGCTGTTGTTAGATAATGTTCCCTGTATATTACAGCTTGCTCTTTATAATGCATGATGGTAGATAAAAAGAGTCGAACAGAGATCCTTACTTATCCCATGTGATTATTTGACCATTTCTGACACAGCGGCACATACTTTCTTTACTAGGTTTTTCACATCCCTTGACTCTCTTCTTTAAGACTGGCTGTGTCAGGCCGACTTAGCTCCAAAAGAAATAGCAGCCTCTGACATGAGAAACAGACGCCATGTGCAGCTGCTCCTAACATGGAGTACAAACGCTGCTCATCCTAGATTAAGAGCCCTTACAGGGTACTATCATCAAGGCCCAGGTTTTTTAGTGAGCTTGTTACTGCTCCCCCTCCTCCTTTTTCATCCAGGCTTGGGACCGGCAAAGGCGGCATTCAAACATCTTTCCATCTTTAATATATACAGTGTGAGAAAAATTATATAAAATGTGTAAATATGAATAATTTTTTAGCAAATTTGCATTGAGGCTTGGATATAGGATGACAAACTCTTTTAGGTTAAGATATAATGAATATGATTCCTATACTATAATTTAGTATTCCTTTAATTGCATAGTTATAAGAAAATATAGGTACTGTTCAAAATGAGATATCATGTATAATGTTGTATGATGAAATCATATATGAATATTAATTATATTAAGAGTAAAACAAATAGAAAATAATTGTTACTTTCTTTGAATAAGTAATCCTTTTATAAGGCATAATTTAGATTGTAGTTTAGAATTACAAGGATGTAGCTTGTCTCTCACACTTTCTGATCTAGTGATGAGCCCCTTCAGCATGTCTTATCTCCTTGTAAATGTTCATATAGGTTCTAGCCACTAGCTTGTGTGCCTTCCTGGTTATTAAGGGCGTGTTCTTAAAGATACTATTCCTTTAACTTACAATTACCGAGGGAACCAATTAATATTGATTTTATTCAACTTATCGAGTATTTTTCAAGGGACCGGAAAAAATGTTCACTTTATCTAGAGATTCAAATTTACGAGTTTCAAATTATCAAAATATATCTAATATTTTTTTTTATAAGTTTATAGAGAATTGTTTTAACAAATGTTTGTTAGACAAACCTTTACTCGGGTAAAACCCGGGCGAAGCCGGGTACATCCGCTAGTAATAATAATATAAATTAGTTTTAAAAATTGTAAAAAAAAAAAAATCATCGGCCGGGAATCGAACCCGGGCCGCCCGCGTGGCAGGCGAGCATTCTCGCCACTGAACCATCGATTTTTATAAGAAATGGCCCTATTTGGGTATTTATTCCATTCACAAAAGCAAACGGTGACAGAATTATTGATTGTTGATTACTGATAAATGTATATGGTAATTTAAACCAACAACCCTATATTGTATAATACTTATAACAAGATTGTCATGTTGTATATAGAAACACATCTATAAATAATTATATGCATGATTGACATGTATCATTGCATCACCATATGTAATGTACTTTGTACAAACTGAGGATGAATAAATAAAACCATGTAATAGATTAAGAGCTGAGCTAAGCAAGAGATTGAGAGAGAAATAGAAATCAATCTTAAAAAGGAATTTGGCAGCCAGTTGCCATCAAGGTCAAAGGGTGCAGAATGCCGCAGACGTTCAAAGTCTGAATTCTCGCATGTCTCCCCCCCCCCCCCCCCCTCCTCGGAAATGGTATATAAAAACCTCGGTTTTAGCCCAATTTAGACAGTCACTTCACCATCTCGGCGTGAGCCCTTGTTGGTTTTGCCCAGGTCCACCTCATCGACCATGTAAAACAGTAAGAACCCTTCTAACTCCATCTAGCTCTTAGCTCAACTCCTATCTGTTCATGGAACTTTCCTACTACAGCTGTGTCTCTTCGTTTTGTGTGTGTGGACATTCCCAAGCTTTGCACTCTGCCTCGACCACGACTGCCTGTACTCTGTGAGAACTGTTAAAGGTCCTCCAAGGTGCAGAGAGGTACTGGAAAACTCTTCACGCCCTGACTGTCCCTCTCGGTTACTACAGGTTTGACCCTCGGTTACCACAGCTATAGCGAGAGTCGACAGGATACCTCATCACAGATAAGTCGACTGGACCTTATCACATGTATATTTTAAAAAACATGATAATGAAACGGAAATTTAGTTTATAATACAATATAATGCGGCTTATGATTGTAAAACGACATTTGACAATTATCCCGCATGTGTTTCTTTTGAACGAAAAATCGAAATTTATTTAAAGGAGAAATAACGATTTAACCTTAGGGATAAAGGATGAATTGTGAAGAGTAATGATAAACGGAAAAATAAAGTGTCCAGGGATGGGAATTTATTTTATGTAAAGCAATATTATAATTTCAAAATGCCCTATAGGCAATGAGGGATGATTACAGAGAATAACAAAATATATTTATTAAAATTGTTAATCTATACATAAAATGATGAATATTTTGCTACAATATATTGTATGAGTTTTAAATTTTATTAGATTTACACAGTTTGGCCTTAATTGTGTCATAAATGTACGTAGCTACAATTTTACACCGTTGTTATCGAGAATAAAGTTTGTTTGCACTTACGTCACTTCGTGACTTTTTTTTCGACGCGACAAATATAATTTCAAGCCAGTTTTTTTTTTCTTCTCTTTTTATTCTTCTTCTTGATGTAACCCTGGACTTCTGAAGCTACGTAGCAAAGGCGCCAACTATCCGGGTTGGTCTTCAGACTTTAAGTCTAATGGTGGACATCCAGTTTATCAGATTTTATTTCATTAATAATTTGTCCATTTTCTTTGAAAGTTTTCTTAGAATTTATTCAATGGAAAAGTTTTACCTAGATCCTTTTGACCTTCTTCATTCGTCTCTAAATCCACATAGTCATTGACTCCAATATTTTTCATTTTCCCTGTTTATGTATCTGATCCGTACCATACGACAATTTCAAACATTCAATTTAATCTCTTTCTTATATTCTTTTCCATTGTTGTGATTGATTATCCGCCTGGTGGCCTAAAAAGACGGACATTCTTCGCTTTGTCTCCTCCAGATAAGTACATTCCATTGATAATTATTGTATGATTTTGTTTTAATTTCTTTTATGGTTTTTGTTTTTCTCTTGCTAAGTATTAGGTGTTTAGCATCAAGCAGTAACCTCAATTTTACATAGTTTTAAACGATGCATAGAGTTAAAGGGAGAAATAATTTTGAATGCAAGTTTGGAAGTGTTTTTGAACCCAATAGTATTGCTTTACTCTTGCTTCTTACCATCATCCTGTTTAATCTTATAGTTCTGACAATATTAAAACTTGTTTATCTTTTTTAGCGTTTAAAAAAACCAGTCGAAGAACATTTTTTGCACGAAAGTTTTCTCGTTTTGAACTTTTAATGAAGATATGTTTTGTCGGTCTGTCTTGTAATCTTGTCCTAGAAATTCTCACTTTCTTAGTTGTTTCAAATATTATCATCAGCTTAGTGCCATCTTTCGCAATAATTACCTAAGAATAACCCGCCGGTCGAAACTAAGTCATGTTTGTCTAGCATTGATTAAGTCACAATGCCAGTATTTGGCAAATTTGGATAAAGGAAGCACCAGTTTAATATTCTTAGGTCATCGTCGCTGCTGTATCAAGGATGGTCAAATGAGCACTTGGGATCGAAAATTGACTCTTTTGTTCTATTGTTCCTTTTGAATTAATGTTTTTAAAATATGATTTTATACTATACGAAGTCTGTTAGAAATTTATTTGAACTCTATTTTTCGAAAACCTGGTGGATTTCAATGAAGCGCATGAGGCGACCTCAAACCTTCATAGGCATGCATGAATTTTTTTATCCACCTGTCAATAGCTTTAGTTTATGACAAGCAGCATTTGAGCGAGGTAGTGTTTAGTTTTCTCGTCATATTCTCATTGTAATGAAAATGACGGAGCGACTGAAGCAGCGCTACTGCATCAAATTTTGCCATAAACTGGGCGACAGCCAGATGGAAACCATTTGGAAAATTCAGACGACTTTCGGTGACGATACTATGAGAGTCAGAGTGGAAGCATTTCACGTCACCAAGACCAAAAAAGGCCCGCCAAGTATGCAGCAAGGTCAAAGTTATGCTGACTGCTTGCTTTGACTCCTGCGTTGTGGTATACCGCGAGTATGCACCACAGGGATATCCTCCGTCGCCTAAGTGATCCTGTACAGCGCAGAGAGAAAGAAAATAGGGATAACTCGGGCTCCTAGAGCATAAATCGTCAACTACCCGGAGCTGCACGGCACAAGAGACCGGAGTTGTGATCAACAAACAAGTGGCGCCTCCATTATGACAATGCTCCAGCACATTCCTCGTACTTGATTTAAACATTTTTTTGAGAAAAGCCATACTCCTGTGGCTCGCCAGGCTCGTTACTATCCTGAAATGGCATCTTGCTACTTCAGTCTGTACCCTATACTCAAAAGACCATTGTAAGGAAAGATTTCAGACAAGAGAGGACATTATGACTGCAATGATAGCCAATCTAAACACCATTCTGAAAAGGCTTTCTCGGAAAGTTTCCAACAATAGTGGCACCGCTGGGAGAGGTGTGTGAAATCCCAAGGAGACTACTTTGAGGGTGATTAGGTTTCCAGTGCTCCAGGTATATATACATTTTTCTACCTGAAGGTCAGATACTTTTCTTACAGATCTTGTGTATTCAAAGTTTTTAAAGAAATGATGTATTCCATTTTAAAAGTATTAATTTTAATTTCATTTAAATTGAAACAAAGATAAAGAATTTTCTTAATTCTTAAAGTTTATAAATGTTTGTGAATATATCAGATTTAAAAAAATAAAAAGAGATGCTTTGTGAAATTTTAAAATTATTTAAAAAAACTATTTGAAAATTAATTTATTATTAATTGTGAATGAACTCCATCCTTTCCATTCTTTACGAGTAAATTTCCGCCAAATGAATATTATTTGATCAACTGTTAATTGTTAGTAGTAGTATAGCCATGATGATGATAATTCATTGATATATTTTTATCATAATCATTTTCTGATCTAAAATACAACAATTGAACATTTGAAGCTTTAAAATAAATATCGTTGCGTTGTTGGTTGACAAAGAATAACTTCCGTGGGTACAAAGGATCTTTAGGAGTTTATTTAAGCCTAATCGATAAAATAATTACAGAAGAGTGCAAAAATGAAACAACAATAAATAAAACAGCAGTTACAAACTCACCAACTGCAGCACGGTGAGGGAAAGCAGGAGCAGAAAAGGAGACAGAAGTTCGTAGAACCTTCTAGAATCTTCCAGGAAGTATACCGGCGTCGGCAGTAAGCAGCAGTCCGACCTCTTGAGACAGCAGCTTGCTTGGATTCCACCACGTAGCTTTGTTCTTCTTCACCACTTGCATGAGTTCCTCATCCCTATATATACCGGAGTAGATCTTTCCAGAACGGTCATGGTTGGTTAGCCAATCACAAAGCTGCCAGGCTTGAGCATTGCGCAATCGCTACTGATTGGCCAATCTGTTGTTCTCCGATTTTTCTACATTTCTCTAGAACGTTCTAAAAAAAAAAACATTCTCTTCTGGAATGCGCCATTTTTATTTTTACGTAACAATATGAATGGCCGTTCAACAGACATGTTAATAACCTAATGTATTAAGGTGAAAAGGTTAAAAACCTAATGTATTAAGATGAAAATTTTAGGCTTCCAGGGAAGTTTCCTAAAAAGAAACTTCATTGGATTTTGAACCTAATGTATATTAATGTTTCAAAAATTATCATTATCAAGATATTTTTATTATTATCCCAGTACACATTGTACAGGCCATCATATCATGGTAGGTAGTAATGGCGACTGCTTTTTACTCAAAGTGCACCACATGTCTATACATGTAGAAAGCAGTTGACTTTTTCACTCAAGTCTTTATCTATTCTCATTAACCATTTTATTAATTTATATAAAACCTTTTTCTATAAAAATTTAGCCATTCCAGCAATTAGATATTTCAACTTGCCCGTTCGCGATAACAATTCAATTGTTTGTTTTATTGAATCAAGTTACATAAGTAGAAATACTTGATATATGGATATAAAGGTTATATTAAAAACAAAACAATCTTGAATTTCCACACTTGAAAAATATATTTAAAAATATAGATATAATGAAATTTTAAGTATTTTGATCAATTTTGATTGTGTTTCATTCATATTAATAAGGAGTTTAAGAGATATAAACCTGTAAATTATCTTTTTTTTTCCACCTATGAAGTGGTAAACAATCATTCTGAGAAATATTTTAAATGTTATAACTCGCATTTGTTGGGTCCATTTTGGACTCAGACCCAACAATGAAAACATTATGAGTGTGAATTTAAGGAAAGAAGGTTCTCGGCTGGATGTTGGATTTGCAGGATACCCTTTGACCGGATTCTGCAGACCACTGGCACATCATGCGCTGAAATATCATGTGGCCTGAAAGAGTATCCAGTGGATTATCCATCCTACAGCCTGAAAAAAACCTTTAAAGACCTGAGGGACGTCAAAATACACCATCCAATTTCTAACGCATGCCTTATTTTGTTCTTTTATGTAATTATTTTTTCATGTTGGCCTAGGCAATTTTTTGTTTAATAGTAGGAGTAGATTCGAAATAATTCATCTGAATTATTTATTAAATAATTTTAAAATCATTTTGCAAATTGGTTTTATGATTCATGGGAATTGATAAAATTAATTATTCTTTTCTAAATTAGAATATATTAATTTAGATAATTCTCATGAATTATCTAATTAATTTGTAATGGAGATATAATTTCAGATTTTATTTCAGTATATATATATATATATATAAATTATATATATTTCACCTAAGTATATTATTATTATTTTTTTAATCACAGATGGTGACCAGACAAAGAATTATTATTTTTCGGCTATGATTTTGGTCACCCTGGGAGAGAAAAAAGGGAGTTTTCGAGTGGACATGGAGGAGAGCACAACTGAGGGCATTTTGGTCAAAGGCTCCCCACAAAGGGGAGCTACTGCAAATGTAATTAAGAATTTTTTCTTTTTCTTTAAGATATCATTAGGGATTTAAGGGTTATACATTTTTTCGATAGTTAGTTTGGTTTTTTTTTTTAAACAATTTACCTAGGCCAACATCATCTTTTATGTATGTGAATATTATAATGGTGAGCAAAAATACATCATTGGATTCAAATAAAACATTTATAGTTACATATTATTAATTGTCTTTCTTCCTTCCCTTTTTTTTTTTATTTGAGGTCCTTTTGGTTTATTTATGTATATTAATATATACAGTTATCAGCGTCATGCACAATTCTTTCTTAATTCTGTCACCGTTTGCTTTTGGTTCAGTGGTAGAATGCTCACCTGCCACGTGGGCGCCCCGGGTTCGATTCCCTGCTGATGCATTTTTTTTTTTTTTTACAATTTTTAAAACTCATTTATATTATTAAAATATATGTGATTTTCCTGTCTATGTACAGATTTATGGTCTATGTACACAAGTATAAAAGTATGTATACAAGTTATTTGCAAATTGCGTGGCAAATTTGCCCTTTCGCTCGCAAGCAGCGCCTCTAGCGGTGAAGATGGGAGGTAATATCAGCTGACCTAATGGACATGTAAAACGTGTTTTAGCAGGACATAGAGAAAAATCTGGAAAAGATATTTTTCGGATTTTTAGTCAAGAGAAATAAATTGACAGGTTCTGGGAAAAAAGTAGTTGTTTTTTTATTCAGAAAATGATTATGACAATATTGCTGTATCATATTTGATTATCAGATACAAAATTATATCCGGAAAAATTCCAAAAAAGCAGAGACCACGGGTGAAGCCAGTTCATTTTTAGTATGCAGAAACAAAATTCTAACAGAAAAACATTCATTCGAGCAGTAGACACAAAGCCAGATCATTTCTTTTTTAAAATATCGCTTCTCAGACACAAAGTTTGGAGCGGGACGTTTCACAAGAATGACTTCCATGGCGCCAATTTATAATTGTAACGAATAGTATTTGAATAAAAGCATTTAATTGGGTAAAACTCGGGCATTGCCCTTTCTTAATCAATTCTGTCACCGTTTGCTTTTGTGAATGGAATAAATACCCAAATATGGCCATTTCTCATAACCATCGGTGGTTCAGTGGTAGAATGCTCGCCTGCCACGCGGGCGGCTCGGGTTCATCCTTGACCACCCCGAGGTCTAAAATTGTATCAACTTGCATTATCATCGGGTTTGAGCAAGTATACCAAATTTCATACTTCTAGATGCTCAGAGGGTAAATATATTTTAAAAATTATATAAATTCCATATTACCATTATAGATGGAAAATTTGCCGGGAGGAAATTAATCCATAGAAGCAATGGGCGCTGTTGGTGTTGTGGCTTTGTCACTGACCCGAGGCCGCTAGTTGCGGCGATGGTCAAAAGATGGCGTCAGATTCTGACGTTTATTTTGACGGGAGAAGCGCCCATTGCTTCTATGGATTAATTTCCTCCCGGAAAATTTTCCATATATGTTTTGCCAATAGATTTGGCCCAGCCACATTGCCAGCAAAACACCTCTTTGGTAGATTGTGAGGATTCTATTAGATCCCGTGTGGATCTCATGGAATAAAGTCCGCCCTAGACTGACGAGGGCCATTAGCCCGAAACCATGGTCTCTTGGTGGACGCTTATCAGTTTGCCAAAGTTAGTGTTGTGGGTTTGTCACCGACCCGATGCCACTAGTTGCGGCGACGGTCATTAGAAGGCGTCAGATTCTGACGTTTATTTTGACGGGAGAAGCGCCCATTGCTTCTATGGATTAATTTCCTCCCGGAAAATTTTCCATCTATGTTTTGCCAGTAGATTTGGCCCAGCCACATTGCCAGCAAAACACCTCTTTGGTAGATTGTGGGAATTCCTTTAGATCCCGTGTGGATCTCATGGAATAAAGTCCGCCCTAGACTGATGAGGGCCATTAGCCCGAAACCATGGTCTCTAGGTGGACGCTTATCAGTTTGCCAAAGATGGTGTTGTGGCTTTGTCACCGACCCGATGCCGCTAGTTGCGGCGACGGTCAATAGATGGCGCTATATTCTGACGTTTATTTTGACGGGAGTGGCGACCATTGCTTCCATAGATTAATTTCCTCCTGGCAAATTTTCAATCTATATATGTATATCGTAAATATTGAGGCTGCCTGGCCGGCATTTCATAGGAATATAAAATTTAAAAAGGAAAGATTATTTTTAGAGGGATGGGTATCACGGGAAATGGGGGCAAGAAGTATAAATGTATTTGAAGATATTCCACTACAATACAATTCGTTTATAAATTTAAAAAGTAGTTAAAAGTATAAGTATAAATTATAAGTAATAGATATCGATTTATATATACTATAGGAAAATCTTTGTAAATATTATTATTATTTTTATATTTATTTTTTATAATTTCTCATTATATATATGTATATTATAATTTATTTCAAAGATCATAGTCTTTTGTGAGTTAAATATTTATTTTTGACTCGTGCTTTAGATGTACAAAAAAAAAAAAAAAAAAAAAAATTTTGAATATCGCGTGAGAACGCCCTTGGAACTTTAGAAAGATTTTTAACGCCTTGCTGAATGTTTAATTTTTGTTTGCTCCTGACGAGGACAAAAGATTTTTGTCGAAACGTCGAGGTAATAAAAAGATTCACTGGCCGAAGTGTCTTTTATTTGAAGAACTATATATGTATATGTATGTAGAAATTTTAAATAAGGTTAAGAGTTTGAGTAGCCCATTTCTTTATTCTAGGATGTTTATTAAATAAATAAGTATAAATATAAATATGCATAACTTGATGTTTTTTATGTTCGTAAGTGGTAACCTTACAATAGGAATTCAAAGTTGTAAAGGTGATAGTTGAGTCAGCCTCAATATCCTTTATACAAATGTAAGATTCTCATATGTTGAGTTTATAAAGAAACTTTGGACTGAAGGTCAAATGTCACATTATTATTTAATATTTTTTTTTGATCCACTTTAGGGTTTATCCTTAATACTATATTGTGATATGGAGAGTCAGACCTCATTTAAAATTGAACTTTAGTTCATTATCTAAATTTCTAGATTAGAGTACATTTGCATATGGTTTGGACGAAGTTTTTAATGGTTTATAATTCTATTAATCTTATATTGGTTTTGTGTGTTTGCCATTGTGTGCTTTTACAATTTTCTCCGACATTTTCAATATTATTAGAATTTTTTTTGAAGTGCATCAGAGTTAGAGACATACATCGTTTGAAGCCACAAGTAAATTAGATTATTTCTACATCAGAAAAACTTGAGCTTACACATTTGGATCGGAATTAAAATCGTGCCTCTCCAACAAACAATATATGATATATATATAAAATGAAAGTATCTAATAGCACGAATTTTTCTTTTATACATAATACAAACTCTACTGCCCTTACTGTGATGAAAAATATATTGGGAAGGCTTGGCTCATCAGTGGTGAACCCTCCCAGCGGTTTCGCCAATTTAATCCACCAGACCGCTTCTCAGAGCTCTAATACTGTATTGGACGATTCTGCTTATATACGCAGCACTGAAGGATGGAATCTCAGAAATGGTTTTTAAGAAAACTATGGACATAAGTTTATAGGACAGTAGAATTACATTTAAATATTTGCATCGAGCAATGTTCTTCCGCAAACAATAAAGACAAGGCCAGTTAGGCATAAATTAACACAAAGCAATAATGCGCCATCTATACATATGAAATGAAAGGATTTAAGAGCACGAATTTTTCTTTTATACATAATACAAACTTCTACTGCCCTTACTGCAATGATTACTGCACAAGGTAAAAAAAAAAACAAACGTAGACATCAACTTTCGATTACCATAACTATATTGTAAGATTATAAACTCAAAAGGAGCTTCTATATAACAATGTAAGTCTAGATAATTGCATGCATCTCACATCATACCTTGTCTTTACGCCCGTTGAAGAAAGATGTTGTTCGAAACCTAGCGAAATAAACATATTCTATAGAAGAAGCTCCTTTTGAGTGTATAATCTTACAATATAAAATGACCAAATCCAAATATATAAATAGTGTGTGATGTTTTAGTAACAGCTTTGTTTCCATCATCAGACAAAAGTACTGAATTATAACGATGTTACCAAAATGTTGCACTATTTAGAAACACAAGGTAATAAGAACAAATTTAAATAAATATTTATTTTTGGTCTTGGATTTGGTATTATTACCGTGTGTTTCTCTCAAGCTCTACAAGGTTGATAGCCTGATATGATTGAGTGGATATAAGAAAGAAAACCTTGTGTTTCTTATCTATAATCCAAAATGTGCTCTATTGGTCACACACTTTATTTGTATTTGGTATTATTAACAGAGGTTTGATTAGGCCTGGTCAACAGATAGTAGGCTTAGGATCCCTTGCATTGCTTACAACTCTCTATCCAATTAGTAACAAGGATTTTTTACATAGAAGTTAGACAATGTTACCATTTTTATTAGCAATGCATTTTACAGTAGAACCTCCTTTAGTGAACACTAAGGCTAGCCGATACCTCTAAATAATGGACAATTTTTAATGAAAAAATTGCCCTTCCATTGTAAATATGTTCACACTAAACAGACATTCTCTCTAGCAGACATTTCCAAACATTTTCCAAATGGGTATTTCTAAACAACGGACATTTTCCCAATGCATCATTTACTGATTTTACATATAAGACAGGGGTCAGCAAACTGTGGCTCGTGAGCCACATGCAGCTCTTTGGGTGTGAAGCTGCGGCTCTTTAGTTTCATACGCAAATATTATTTATGCGATAATATACTATTTATTGTTGGCAATAAAAACATTTTGTGGCTCTTTAAAAAATTTGAAATTTGGTAAATTGTAATTTTTGACTCTTCCGACTCAAAAGATTGCCGATTCCTGATCCTTTTTTTTTTTTGCTTATCCCTAGTACATGTTGTACAGGCCATGATAATCATGGTGTGTAATGGTAGGTGACTACTTTCACTGTAAGTGCACCATGTGTCTACACATGTGAAAAGCAGTTTGACTTTTGCACTATTATAAACATTCCTGCTAGCAGACAATTCAGAGGAAATTTAAGTTACAAAACTATTTTAGAGGCGTAATATTCTTTTTAAAATAAAACAATTTCTACTGTCCTTACTGCAATGGAAAAATAAAAGGGAGGGCCTGGCTCATCAGTGGTGAACCCTCCCAGCGGTTTCGCCAGTTTAATCTACCATACCGCTGTTATATTGCATTTTTTGGAACTTCCTTTTATAGTTGACTGTTGTAAGACTCTTGGAATGGGTATTTTAGAAGAACTATGGACATAAGCTTTTAGGACAGCAGAATTAAATATAATTATAAATATATAATATGCTTCGAGCATTGTCCATTGCAGTAAGGACAGTAGAAATTGTTTTATTTTAAAAAGAATATTACGCCTCTAAAATAGTTTTGTAATTTGATAACAGATGGCGCGCTAGTGCATTGTAAAATTAAAGTTAACCAATATATTTTATAATAAAATTAATTTCAATGTTTAATGGGTTTAACTAGTTTGCTATAACTATTTACTAAGAGTTAAACAAGGATATAATATGTTTTAATAAAGATGATTAGGCATAATTTGGATTATAGATTAGAAACACAAGGTAAAAAGACCAAATCTACATAAATAGTATGACATTTCGGTAAGAACATTGTTTCCATCATCTGACAAAATTATTGAATGAGAAAATATATTTCACAGCATGTTTTAAATAGTTACTGTTATCAAGTGTGTAAACAAGATGCTGTGATATATTTTCTCATTCAGTACTTTTGTCTGTTGATGGTAACAATGCTGCTACTAAAAATTCCATACACTATTTATTTATTTGGATTTGGTCTTATTACCTTGTGTTTATAATCTATAATTCGAATTGTTACCTTATATAAATGTACCATGTAGAATCTGACTTAAAAAATTCTCCAATGGCCCCCGATTCTTGCAAAAGTCCAACTCTACCAGCGAGTGCAAAGTAACCAAAGGGGGCTCTGACACAT
Source organism: Cordylochernes scorpioides (assembly GCA_030710605.1). Lineage (NCBI taxonomy): Eukaryota > Metazoa > Arthropoda > Arachnida > Pseudoscorpiones > Chernetidae > Cordylochernes > Cordylochernes scorpioides. The sequence goes on from CP092877.1 coordinate 79,563,607, forward strand.
TTGTAAGTGCAAAGTCAAACTGCTTTTCACACGTGTAGACATGTGGTGCACTTAGAGTAAAAGCAGTCGCCAAACTTCTTCCCACCATGATTATCATGGCCTGTACAACGGGTACTAGGGAGAAACAAAAAAAAAATCTGACTTTTTGCACTTATAAGGTGTTATGCAGTATAACCTCCCTTTAGAGGCCACCTCTCTACAAAGGACAGTTTTCATTGAAAAATTACCATTTTTACAATTTAGCAACTCTCCGGTAAGAGAACACCTCTCCTTAAAGGACACTTTGGCTCTGCAACTAGGTGTTGTCCTTTACAGAGAGGTAGTTCTACTGTATTTAGCAACTTTCCAGTAAGAGGACACCTCTCCCTAAAGGTCACTTTGGCCCTACAATTAGGTGTTGTCCTTTACAAGGAGGTTCTACTGTACCTTCATTTGTTTCTTGCACTCACTCTGGTGGGTTTGTGAGCCTTCTCCCTAGTACACGTGGTACAGTCCATGATAATCATGGTGGGTAGAAGAAGTCGACTGCTTTTACTGTTAGTGCACCACATGTCTACAAACGTGAAAAGCAGTTCAACTTTGCACTTACAAATAAATGTGCTAGAGCCCCGCTTGATTACTTGCACTCGTTGGTGGAGTTGGACTTTTGCAAGAATAGGGGGCCATTGGAGCATTTTTTTTTAATCAGAAAAAAAGTGCACAATGCGGGAATCGAACCCGGGTCGTAGCGGTCGAACACCAACAGTTTATACCAGCCTTCCACCGACCCCCCGTGAGTATCTTGGTTTCCAGAAACAAAGACTAGCAGAACAACCATCCAAAACATGTAGGTGTATGGCTATATCATTGAGGGAGAGAGACAATATCAAAAATAGATTTATTTATTTAGTTTTCCCCATTGTACAAACATCAGTTGGAAGACAACAGTATAGACCCTCTTGTATACATACATTGTAACATCATTTTACCTGCTGTTGTATTTTTTTATATATCACACGTAACAAACAAATAGTACTTTGTAAATATTGTAAAGAGAAATAGGTTTATATATACTAAATAGCAAAATAAAACGGAGATTGTGTCTGCACAAGACACTCCTCTTCAATCTCCATTTTATTTTGGTATTTCAACTCTAAGAGTTTAATTTAGTAGATACTAAATGCATATATAGTAACAAAACCAAATCCAATTAAACCATAAGTGACATTTCAGTAAACAGTGTTCAATACTTTTGTCTGAAAATGGTAACAACGCTGTGACTGAAACAGTCACCTATATATTAAGATTTGATCGTGTTATACCTCGCGTTTCTTACCTATATTTTATACAATCTTATTATTTTGAAAATAGAGCCATATCCATAAATAGATCTTTAATTAATGATAAAGCACAATTTGGATTATAGATTATAATAAAAGAAAATAAGACCTAATCCAAATAATATATTAGTGTGTCACGTTTCAGCAACAACATTGTCACCATCATCAGACAAAAGAATAAATGAGAAAAAAATATCACAGCAAGTTCTTATATAGTACTGTTATCAAGTGTTTAAAACAAGATAACAGATAAGGAAAATAGTTTTTTAAAGTCAACTTGAAATTTATTCTTTTGTCTGATGATGGTGACAATGTTGTTGCTGAAACGTCACACACTAATAAATTATTTGGATTAGGTCTTATTTTCTTTTATTATAAAGCAGATCAAAAATTAAAATATACATTTATCAGAGTCATCAACAATCAATAATTCTGTCACCGTTTGCTTTTGTGAATGGAATAAATACCCAAATATGGTCATTTCTTATAAGCATTGGTGGTTCAGTGGTAGAATGCTCGCCTGCCACGCGGGCGCCCCAGGTTCGATTCCCGGCCGATGCAATTTTTTTTTTTTTTTTACAATTTTTAAAACTCATTTATATTATTAAAATTAGCGGATGTGTACCCGGCTTCACCCGGGTTTAACAGAGTGAAAGTTTGTCTAACGAATATTATTGATAATAATATTCCGGAACACACAGAATAGTATGATAATAATACTCGTATTCGTTACATTATATTCTATATACAGTTACGAGTATCATTCCTCATCTCCTAATCAATCAACTCTGTCACCGTTTGCTTTTTTTTTTTGGAATGGCAACCTCCTATTAGTTGGCTACGGTCACGCCACCTTTGCCCCCCCCCCCCCCCCATCATGCCCCCCCTCGCCATTTAACTATTGTGTTGGAGCAGGTCGCTCCCTAAATAAATGCATATATTAGATAATAACCAGGTGAAGCCCAGATATCCCGAAACCTATAACGGAAATAAGGCTAATCAAAATGATGGTTTTGCTATTCTAGATGTTTATTATTTCGAACATTAGTGGGCATTGTGCATCCTGGCAAAAGGGGGGTTTTATGTGTTATTTTACTGTCAGCACATTGGTATCGACATAGGCCATGGGGGACAGTCATATCATACGTATGGAGGTAAGCAAAGTCATCTGTCTCACCATTCATGGGTATATATACCACCCTTCCACTTTCTTCTTTGGCCTTGAGGAGTAGGCCATCCTTGTGGTAAGTCTTCTCACCCCATTCTTGCCTCTTGAGGTGCTGGACCCATTGCTACCTTCTCTCTGCTAACAATACGGTTAGAACATTTCCCTATTTCATATTATATACGAAAAAAAAAATTTTGGGCGCCAAGAAGTCGTTTAGAAATAACTGACTAGTCCGACTCCTAAAACATGCCAGCATCTTTATTTAAGTACCAATCAAGACATTCGTGTGGTATAGTTATATATACAATCAAAGGAAAGGATATTTATAGTTAGCTGAAAGAAATATCTTGGTACATAATGATTAGCCTATGACATGATGACTTTTGCCAAAAAAAAATACAGAAACAAAAATTATGAAAATAATTATTAAATAAGGCACGAAATATGTGATGATAAATGAATCATTCCATGTTAAATGGTGAGTACAATATATATATATATGAATATCATGTAGATAGTGATTAAATATGTTAAGATATAAGTGATAAAAATCATCCCATGATAGATGACAAGAGAAAACTATTACAAATTCATATATGATGACAAAATATATACATATATAAGTAAGGCGGATAAAAGAAAATAAGGATAAAATAGATCATACCTTGTGGGAAGATTAAGCCATGACAACATGTTAAAAAAATATCGCATCATGGTAGGTAAATATGATTAATATCATGGATATCAAAAGAAGATTACTGAAATGGATAATATATGATTATAATATAATACATGTAATATAAAAATAATAACATATTGAATAAGAAAATGTAAACATAATATATATTTGTGCGCTGAAGGTTCAAGGTTTAGTATCTCAGTTAAGTTTTCAATCTTATCCAGTCTGGAATCACGAGTTGGTCACTGGGTAATATTCGTCTATCCCGATCCTACTGGAGGGTGTGTTCTCTCTTGTGTGTTAGATTCCTCAAATTACAATACTCTCTCAACCCAGATGGGAACGTCATTTAGAATCTTGGTCAAATGGAACATAGCCCAGACCTCTATTAAACTACACAGTCCTTTTAAATCTAGGGTGACAACCGTATGAAGAAAGTTCTCTGTTTGACAGAGCAACTGTAAGATTTCCTCTTACATTACATTTGGAAATATATATCTATATATATATATATATATATACGGTAAATATAGTATACGCCCAGATTTACATGTGACTTATAGTTGAGCACCAATGTAAGAATCACTCTTACATCAAGATGGCTAAATTCCACCTTTTTCTTTGACTTAGATATGCAAAATGTAACACTCGCCAAATGCTTACATCAACATGTGTAATAACTAAGATTACACTCAGATATACACTTGATATGGTACGACGAACACAAAGATCCATATTAATAATCAAAATATGTAATTTGTTTCAAGATAAAATTTGGGACGTAAGATTCGCTCTTACATTCCATCATATACGGTAAATATTGTATACACCCGGATTTACATGTGACTTATAGTTGAGCATCGATTGTAAGGTTTTGTCCTTAAGTCTCACTATGGCATCTATATCTTGATCTCATCTAACTCATGGGAAAATCCAGGTGCATACATATTCACAGTTTATGGTAGGGCAATAATCTTCTTATAATACACTCAATATCTATAACATACGCACCAAGGTTTATGTGTGATATGTGGTTTGATATGAACATTAATACACAATATATAATTTACCGCATCAACTTTATTCGACAAAGAAAGAAATTTTACACAAAATAAAACAAATTGTATTTACTATGACATGACATAATTAGGCAAAAACAAAAAAATCCAATATTCTTAACAGGTTTAATACCCTAAATTCCTAAATACAAAAAGGACATAGCTAAAATTATATGGTCTATCTAAATCTTGTATTGCTATGGTTTTTATTTAACACAATATAAATCTATAACACCTCATTTCAAAGGTGATCTTGCTTGGGCAAGAAATAATTTACCTATTAAAGCATGGATATGTCCCTCTCTCCATATAAACCCGCCATGGATGGCAAGACATGTTGGCTAAGCGTAAAAAAAAAATTTATCCTTTACATCAGTCATGGCTTCGCCATGTTTTCTATATAGACCTTTACAACAAAATCTAGATTAAAAACTTACCTAAACATCTCGGCTACATACCTATCTCCCGATGAGAAATCTGATGTGCCCCTTCCGAAAGCTTGGTCAATACTGCCCGGTTGCTCGGTCCAGCCCAAAAAAAAAATCTAGCCCCCTATCCCTTTTCTCCAGCGCCCTCAATCCCAAATTCCCACAGAATAATAAATCTTGAATATACAAAATTCTCGAAATATTAAAAAAAAAATAATATTATTATAGTTAAAATTTAAGGAATAAAATAATATTTTATTAAATTTTTATTTTTAAAGAAAAATTATGAATTAGAAAATATTCTTGCTCGGCTTATGAGAAATCAATTTAAAATAAATATTAACCAAAAATTTAGAATTTATCTGTCTTATTGAGAGATAATTTAAATTAACAATGGAATTATATATAAAATCCAATTTTAGGATGCTACCCCTCTGAGAGACTTATATGCTAATTTCTTCTTTAAGAAATCCCAAAAATATTACTAAATGGTCCCCATCTATCAAAAAATGTGATGTCACAGGTCATATATACAAGAATTAAAAGGGAGGTTTTACAAAGGCGCAAGCTCGATGTCCATTTCTTCTTGTTGAGGTGGCTTCTCCACTGTCCGTCAGCTTTTCTGCTTATGTTGTGGGTGAACTCCTGCTTCTGTTTTCGTCGAGCTTCTGACTACTTAGCCAGGGCCGATATCATCCTCCTCCAGTAGATCTTGGAATACGCGTCCAGGGCTGTGCCTTTCCCTGGTAGATCTTGGGATTCACGTCCAGGGTTGCGTCTCTCCCCCCGGCTTGGTCTTTTAACCACCGTCGGCCATTGCCGTGGGACATCCATCTGTACACCAAACACTTTCGGCGAGACACTGCGTGTATGTACATAGGATGTAAAAGAATGTTTACATCTTTGTTGGGTCTGTTTGGTGGAAATCTGACCCAACAATTCCTCCCCTGCCAGAGTGAAAGAATGAGTTTATTTCAATTCATATCTGATCAAATATTCCATGAGAAATATGAAATTGGGAGAAATGCATTCTTTTACGATACCAATATGCAATCTCTGACACTCCGGCAAAGGGGAAACAGACGGGCCATGGAACCTGGGGCAGGTTAATTCATCGTGATTACAGAAGGAAGTTCTACCCTACCATTCTATGGGCAATGTACTAAGCCCATCCTTTTGCTGTCTGTATTCCAGGGAGTCTTGACCCAGATGTGAGTCGAATCCACACATCCCCGACCGCAGTCCCAGTGGGTGGAGATGGGGTGGTCTATACACAGATTCTGTGCAAACAGATTCTTATGCCATTCGGGTTAACATAATAATTATGGGCGCCAAGGAATTGTGTGTGTATTGTAGATATGCCCAATTCCTAAAACACATCTATAAAAAAAAAAACTTTATTAACTCTATATGATACATATGACAGCAAAGGAATGGCTATACATGGTCATAATGACAATGATAGTAAAAGAAACTAAAGTTGCAGCTCCTATCGATGACATTAATAATAATAGGGCAAAACAGAAACGTGGGAAGTGAATATACATATTAGAGTTGCACGGTTACGATGTATGTCAAAATGGAGCAATGTAGATATACGCGATGTTAAATAAAAATAAAAATAAAATATTAAAATGGATATTTACTATAAGTAGAAAAAGGGAATGGTTTGATATATATATATAATGAATACAAATGAATATATAAATTGTG
>CP092877.1:79570071-79613368 GCA_030710605.1 Cordylochernes scorpioides
AATAAATTAGTTAGTGCAAGGCTCTTGTCCTAGTGTAACCAAGTACCTTGTCTACACCCCTACAAGAGTTTCATATATCAATTTCCTCCCGGCAAAATTTCCATCTATGTCATGAGGAGTCCAATACAAGAAAATAAGACCTAATCCAAATAATTTAATAGTGAGTGATGTTTCGGCAACAACATTGTCACCATCATCATACAAAAGAATAAATGTTTATTCTTTTGTCTGATGATGGTGACAATGCTGTTACCGAAACGTCACTCACTATTAAATTATTTGGATTAGGTCTTATTGTATTATAATTTATAATACACACACACACAAATTGTGCTTTATCAATCATGAGGAGTCTTTCAGCTGAAAGAGTCTCTGATGAAAGACCACATCCAGGAGAGATCTAGTTTAACTGTTTTTTTTTTAGGATGGGGTCTCTCACAAGAGACTTTCCTGTATTACAGAAATGTCTATTGTCCTGCAGGCACAACAATAGAGTGGGAGCAGACAATAAGAAGAAGCACCACCTACCCAGAGAGGAATCATAGCGGGGAAGTTGAAGGGGGTGATCCCCGCACACACCCCCAGAGGGAGGCGGTAGGAGTGGGTGTCCATGTTGGCAGCGATGGAGGGCAGAGTCTCCCCCAGGCCCAGGGTGGTGGCGCTGCAAGCATGCTCCACCACCTGGAGACCTCTGAAGACATCTCCCTCAGCATCCACCAGTGTCTTGCCCTGCTCCAGGGTGATGTTCTCCGCCAGTCGTTTCTGCAGGCACCCATTGTTAGAGAGGCAGCTTCAGGAGTCTCCCAGAGAAAGATATTGCTATATTTAACATGCTGCTAACTATCTATTACTATTAATGATGACAAGCTTATGTGATGGATCAATTATTTTATTGCTAACCTTATTATTTCATCGAGGCTGATCTTTTAGGATCAACAGGTCTCTAGAAACTTCCTATCCAGTTTCAAGAGACCTGTTTATGATAAGGTACAATTTGGATTATAAAAGTAATACGACCAAATCTAAATCAATGATGAAAAAGATCTCTTGAAACTGGATAAAAAGTTTTTAGAAACCATTGGCTCCTAAAAGAAGATCAGGCTTAATAAAATATTAGAAAATACAGTTAAACCTGTCTATAGCGCCCCCTCTTGGGACTCACCAAAATAGGGTGCTATAGAGAGGGGGTGCTATAAACAGGTCACTTTTAATGTAAACCGCATCATACATGTAATTAAAATCGGGCGCTATAGAGAGGAAGGCGCTATTTAGAGGGGGCGCTATAGACAGGTTTAACTGTATAGTACGATGCACTTGCGCGCCATCTGTTATCAAAATTCGAAACTATTTTAAAAGCGTAATATTCTTTTTGAAATTAAACAATTTCTACTGCAATGGAAAAATTAAAGGGAGGGCCTGGGCCAGTTTAATCTACCATACCGCTGTTATATTGCATTTTTGGAACTTCCTTTCATAGTGATACTGTTGCTAGACTCTTGGAATGGGTATTTTAGAAGAACAATGGACATAAGCTTTGAGGACAGTAGAATTACATACAATTATATTTGCGGAAGAGCGTTTGCTAGAAGCATATTATATATTTATAATTGTATGTAATTCTGCTGTCCTCAAAGCTTATATGTCCATAGTTCTTCTAAAATACCCATTCCAAGAGTCTAGCAACAGTATCACTATAAAAGGAAGTTCCAAAAATGCAATATAACAGCGGTATGGTAGATTAAACTGGCGAAACATCTGGGAGGGTTCATCACTGATGAGCCAGGCTTTCCCATTAATTTTTCCATTGCAGTAAGGGCAGTAGAAATTGTTTAATTTCAAAAAGAACCTTACGCTTTTAAAATAGTTTTGAATTTTGTTAACTGTATAGAAATAAAATATTTGATCTTAGATAGCTTCATCATCATTAATAACTCACAAATGGAGAGATCTATATATATTTGTCACCCAATAGAAAGGTTGCTGGTGTGGAACTCACCATGTTGGACCTGATGAGATGTTGGAGGCGGAACATGGTCTGCTGCCGGCTGAGGATGGTGGTGTTGGACCAGCTGGGGTAGGCTTCTTTGGCTGCTGCCACGGCAGCTTCCATCTCTGTCTGGGTGGACTGGGGCACTCGGGTCACTACCTCATTGGTGGCCTGAATCCCACATCCTTCTTGTTACATGTGCTGTGTAGTACAAACTGGATTCCTCATACTGCTTTCTCACACCCTTCTAAATATGATAAGTCACAATTTGGATTATAGATTATAAACACAAGGTAATAAGATCAAATCCAAATAAATTAATAGTGTGTGATGTTTTGGTAATAATGTTGTTACCGAAATGTCACACACTATTTAGATTTGGTCTTATTACCTTGTGTTTGTAACCATCTAAATACTAAGAAAGAAAGAAAGAAAAAAAAAAGGCATCTCCTTATCATGTAACTGAAAGTTGCTGATGGCTTTCGCCATTTATCAGAATAAATATCAACTATTCTTCAATTTTTAATTATTACAGAATTGGCCAAATACCTATTCTTGATCAATCCAAAAAAAGCTAACCACGTACAGGTTTCGGGCTGTTGGCCCTTGTCAGTGTAGTGCAAGCTTCACCTCAAAGACCCAAAAAACTGGTCATTCAGGCATCCTGAAAAATCATGAAATGGGTAGTTATGGTCAGGATTGTGTGAGAACGCAAAACAATGTGAAAAAAAATAGTAAAACGACACTTGCAAGTCTAACCGCATGAGTTTCTTTTCAACGACAAATTAAAATTTTATTTTAAGGTGAAATATCGACAATTTCTAACCTTTTGGATGAGGTATGAAAGGATGAATTATGAAGAGTAATGACGAACGGAAAAATAAAAGTGTCCAGGGATTTCCCATCCATTCCCATTACTCTTCATAACTCATCCTTTCATACCTCATCCAAAAGGTTAGAAATTGTCGATATTTCACCTTAAAATAAAATTTTAATTTGTTGTTGAAAAGAAACTCATGCAGTTAAACTTGCAAGTGTCGTTTTACAATTACATGCCGCAGTGTATTATATTGTAAAAAATAGTACAAATGTGATATTGTACTGGGATATGGTGGATATATTAAGAAATAAAAAAAAAACTGGAAATTTTGCAGGGAGGATATTGATCTATAAAAATAAAGGTCACCTCTCCCTTCAAAACTAGATGCCTCTAACTGATTGTCATCACTTTGATCCATTAGATCCCTTGTGGATCTCATGGAATAAAGTCCACCTTGGACTGACGAGGTCCATTAGACAGAAACCATGGTCTCTAGGTGGACGCTTCTTAGTTTGCCAAAGCTGGTGTGGTGGCTTTGTCCACTGACCCAAGGCCGCTATTTTTGTGGTGATGGCCAAAAAATGGTATCAAGTTTTGACATCTATTTTGACGGGAGAGGTGACAGAGCACAGATGTGGTCACGATAATCATGGTGGATGGGGATTTGCAGCTGCAGTATGCATCTGTGTACTTAGAGTACAAGTACTCAATGCCAGAGAGAGAGAGAGAGAGAGATTGAAACTGATTTATTATAACGTCCATATAAGATTATATAAGATTAAATACAGATTAAATAAAAATATGAATAAATAAGATTATATAATGAAAAATACATGAATAAATAGATATAAATATATAAAGTAATAGATAAATATACATATATATAAAATATATACAAGGTCTTCATTGGTGGCGCCCACCGCGAGAAAGACTCCGCCACCGATGGACTGCGAGAGTTCTTTCCCACAGGGTGGGCAGGTCGATGTGTTGGCTGGCATTACCCAACTCAAGACCAAGATGGTACTTGTAGATGGTAGCCTTCGCCACACTTGTTAGCTTCACTGCCTCGGGATGGAGGCCGATGCCGAAGAGCCAGGCCTGCAGATCCAGGGGCAAGTCGCAGAAAGCGAACACCTCCCGGAGCAGGGTTCGCACGGCTCGGCAACTCCAATATCTGTGGGTCAGCGACCCGTCGCTGGACCCACAGGCGGCACAGTTGGCACGCCTCGAGGCAGGATGGTCAGGATGTGGTAGGGCATGGAGGGCCAGCCGTAGGGCGACATCTGTGTCGTGACCCGAGAAGCAGTTCCGACGCAGGTCGGCCCAGGGGATGGAGCGGGGCACATCCACGGTGGGGGTCCACCGGGCAGCCAGCTCTGCAGTAGGATGGACCTGGAGCCGTGCCGAGTCCAATGCCCGGCGCGCCCTCTGGCTGGGTAGGCGGGTGATGGGGGTCGCTGATCCCCGCAGGACGATGGTCTCCGCCTCGTACTCCGCATGATAGCTGGAGCTGGCGTTTTCCCGCAGGAGACGTTGGCAGAAGGCCCCCAGGTGCTGCGCATCTAGGAGCGCGGCCCGCGTTGAGCGCGCAAGTGCAGGGGCGCCATCGGAGAAGTCCCCGACAGTCGCTTGTAGCCAACGCTCGGGAGCCAGCAGGTCTGGTGGCCGCAGGAACCTGTTGTCACCTCGAAGACGCAGGGACCTCAGACTGGCGGGATGAAGAACCCGGTGGTCAAGCTCGAGGACGCTGGACGCGGCCGCCCACAGGCTCAGTAGTCTCCTCCTCCTAGGCGAGTGCCAGACATCAGGAGCCGGCGGTGTCAGCCACGCCCGGCTGCGGACCAGCCAAGAGTAGCCGTTGGCGGCGCCGCGAAGAGAGGCCTGGACCCCCTTCAGGCAGGCGAGCCGAAGCTGGCCCGCGATGTCAAGCAGGCCGACGCCACCATCGGAGACTGGACGAGCCAGAATGCGCCCGGGGAGCCACGAGACTCGGCTCGTACCCCACACGAAGCGCGCCAACCGCGCCTGCAGCCGGCCGACGGTGGTTTCAGGTGGAAGGTAGCCATGGAGGTGGTGCAGGATGGAACCCAGGACCAGGCTGTTGGCCGCGCGAGCACGACCCACCAGCGACAGTCCGCGGGTGAAGGGCGACCACCTCGCGATGGCTCGCTCCAGCAGCCCCATCAGGTGTGAGGCCTGGGAGGCGACGGTGTTCCTGGTGGTGATGGTGCAGCCTAGGACGGTCAGCGACTCGGACGTCCAGGAGATTCCCAGAGGAGAATCGGTCCGGTGCTTCCAGGAACCGCACCAGAGCCCGCAGCTCTTCTTGAAGTTGATAGCCACCCCGGAGGACATGCGGAACTCTTCAAAGATCAGGGGCACGAGCTCAAACTGAGCGTCGTCCCTGATGAAGAGTACGATGTCGTCCGCATAGGCGACCACGTTGCCGCGGCCCAAGGTCCTCTCGAGGCGGCGTAGCAAAGGTCCAACTCCGATGCTGAAGAGCGCGGCGCTGAGACGGCAGCCCTGCCTCACCCCGTTGAGAAGCGGGAAGGCCTTGGTGTAGACATCTCCGACCCGGATGGAGGCGTCTGCTTCCCCGTAGAGGACAGCAATCCACCCTAGGAAGGTAGATGGTAGGCCCAGCTTCTCCAGCAGGGCGAACAGGTAGCTCCTGCTCAGGGTGTCGAAGGCCGACTTCAGGTCCAAAGAGATGACAGCCAGCGGCGTGTCATGTCTGGATGCCCCGGCGGCTTCGTCAGACACTCGCGCGATATTCCAGGAAGATGACCGTCCTGGAACGGCGTAGGTCTGACATTGGGGCACCAGGTCTGGCAGATGACGTCGCAGACGAGCCATGAGCACGCCGCTGAGGACCCTGTAGTCGGTCGTTGGCAGGCTGATTGGCCGGAATGCCTGTAGACCCGGACCACCGTGCACTTTCGGCAGCAAGGTCACCTTGCTGCGCCTTGAGGATGGAGGTAAGGCCCCGCGGAGTCGAGAAGCCTCGAAGACTTGCCAAAGAACTTCGGCGAAGAAATCTTCAAAGGCTTTGACAAACTCGCAGGGGAGTCCGTCCCATCCCGATGCACGGCCATTTGGCAGGCGATGGATGGCTGCCGCTATCTGGTCGCGGGAGATGTCGGCGAGAAAGAGCTGGTCCCACTCGTCGAACTCCAGTGGAGTCACTTCAGCTAGGAAGTCGGCGATGGCTTCTTCCGAGCTTGGAGCCTGAGCGAAGCGACTGCTTAGGCGCTCCAGAAGGAAACGCCTAAGCTGGCCCCCGGAGATGGCGTTGCCGTCGTCGTCGGTGAAGGTGGAGGGAGAGCGGCGTCTGGCTCGGAGGGAACGCCCGAGGTTCGACAAGGAAGGATAGTCGGAGCGGGCAGTGTCGTCCTCCAGTCTCCGCCTCAGGAAGAGGCTTGCTCTCTCGATGTATCCACCGCCGGACTCGGCGACGGCAGGCGCGAGTGACCGTATCTCCGCGACCAGATTTGCCTTGATCCTGGTCCATTTTTCCCATAACATCGGAGGTGAAAGATTTGCTAGGTCTACCGATATTTCATCGATGAACGTTTCCATTCGATCGACAAAGAGGTCTGACCGTAGCAGCTTTCTGATGCAGGGAAGTCTTGTAGGAGCTGGGTCTCCTACTTGGATCAGAACGGCACGGTGGTCCGAGTAGGCATAGTCAACAGTTTGGTATTGGGTGATGCGGTCGCAGAAGCCTGATGGAAGTAGGATTCTGTCCAGACGACGCGCGTCGACCCGGCTTCCGATGGTGGCAACCCTGGTGTGCTCCAGTGCAGCATCGAAGAAGGTGGCGACGTCGACGAGGTCGGCTTGGTCCAGGAGCTCCGCGAGGGATTCTGCTGAACCTGATGCCAGGTCCTTCGCCGATTCCTCGGAGATGTTCAGGTCACCGAGGATCCACGCACCTTCTTCACGCGCCAAGGCTGCGATGATCTGGAGCTGGCGGCAGCGCTCTTCAGGAGCATGAGAGACGTGGGCGTTGACACACGTCACGGAAATTCCCCGGACGGTGAGGTCGATGACAGCCATCTTGCCAGGCCATAGGATCTGCTGCCGATGAACAACGACGCCGGCCGCGAAGACGCAGGCGAGGCCTGATCCCACGGTGGTCGTTGCGGGAGCAACAACGGCGCTGTAGCCTTGGCAGAGGTCTCCTATGTCGTCCAGGGACATGACGTTCGTCTCCTGCAGAAAGCAGATGTCGATCTCATGCTCCTTGAGAAAACAGCAGAGCTGAATTCTCCGGCGAAGAGCGGCGATGCCGCGCGTGTTCAGGGTCGCAACTCGAAAGTTCATTTGGACTGCCGAGCAGAGTTTCTGGCGCGTGAAAGCTTCTTATACAGGGTATTTCTGGTGTCCCCTGTAAGAGCCATGAGCGCCGTGGCCAAGTTAGCAATGGCTTTTCTCTGCTCGATATTTAATTTTGCAATGAGCCTGTCCATTTTACCATTGTGTGTAAGTGCCTGGTGGAGATCTTCTCTCTCCAGGCCTAGCTTCTGGACACTGGCGATGGCTGCAGAAACTTTCTTGTTCTTCAGAAGATCTTCCATCTGTTTCTCAGCCAATAATCGCCGATCCTTAGCTGAAGGAGGCTCTTGAGAAATGCTAAGCGTTTCGGACGGAGTAGGACCCGAGTCGTCCAGATTATCTGTTATAGCTGTGTCGCTGTGAGGAGGTTCTGCGACGACAGCAGCAGCTGGTGGTGGTGATGCTGCAACAGGAGGGACATTCGAAGTGGAGGGCGGTTTGGTCCAGGCTTGTGCGCGTGCAGCAGGAGCATCCACAGGTAGCACCAGCTTGTCCTCCTGAATACCAGTTTTGCGAGGACAATTCGCGCGTTTGTGTCCCTGCTTAAAACACAGGGAGCACTTGATGCCGTAGGTCACGTATACGTGCGTGACCATCCCCTTGGACTTGACATCCAGCCGGGCAGGGATCTGGGAAAGCTTTACTCCGTCTCGCAGAGTGATAAAAGCTTCCCGACGGGCATCAGCCCAGCAGGAGTCCTCAAGCTGCATCAACTTCTGGCTGATGGACGTGACCTGTCCATAAGGCCGCAGCGCAGCGACGAGGTCAGTGTCCTCCACGAATAAGATGTTGCCGAGGACAATACGCTCGGCTCTCTTCCTGATAGGGAAGGCCCTCAGGGTGGCGTCCTCGATGTCAAGGCCCTCTTCGATTAGCTTGTCGGCGAGCTGCACGCTGGAAAGGCCGACCAGGATGTGCCCTTCCATTTTTGTCAGCTGGTAGACAGAGCCCTTGCCCAGCTTCGCCTCCAGCGCCAGAAAGTACTGGGCCTGGCTGAAGTCTGGGCAGAATTCAAGATAGACGTATTGCTCTACCTTGGCCGCCGCCGACCTCGCTCGGAACAACGCCTGCTTTTGCCGGGTCGACGTACATTCCTGTACCTTGGGCCTGGGCGCTGGGCGTTGGGTGAGGGTTGGCTTCGCGGCCGCTGCCTGGACGCAGCCCCTCTTGGCTTTCCGTCCTGCCGCTTCTGAGTCCACCGGCCTCTTTCTCCTTGGTTCCACCTTGGTGAAGCCGTCGTTGTCCTCCTCCATGGGAATTTGGTTGTTCCGATCGACGAGATCGGCCCAACTTGTCGATGGAATGCCTGTGCCAGGCTGTTGTTTATTTGTCTCCTCCGTCGCCGGAGAAGTGCTGATTGCATCAGCAGTTGAAGATGGCACTTGGCTTTCAGCCAAGGCTATTGGTAATTCAGGGGGCGGGGAATCCCCCATAAAAATTTTAAAAATTCTCTTCTCTTCGGAGGCGGTTAAAAATTCAAGCCAGCAGAGAGAGAGAGAGTCACCCACCAAGATTATCATGGTATAGTATTTTCTTGTATTTCCTGTATACTATGTGTATTCTGACTTGGAGCTGATATGATAATCAAAATGCACTAAGACCCCAAATCTGATAAATATACATTTTTATACGATGCTATATGGTATGGTAGATTAAACTGGCGAAACCTTTGGGAGGGTTCACCACTGATGAGCCAGGCCTTCCCATTATTTTATCATTGCAGTAAGGGCAGTAGAAAATTATTTTATTTAAAAAAAGAATCATGCACATCAAAAAAAAGTTCAAATTTCTTATATATTTTTACAATACATGAGATTTGTGTGAGCAATAATTAGAGGATGGCATTTCAATGATCACACCAAAGATTGTAGCAAATAGTGTTACTGAAAGTTAATAGAAATTACTAATTTTGGATTTGGTTCTGTTATCTTCCAAAATTTTCAAATATACTCTAGTTATAAAGCACACAATTTGGATTATAGATTAGAAAAACAAGGTAATAAGACCAAATCTAAGTAAACAAATAGTGTGTACACACTAGATTTTGTTTTTATCTTGTGTTTCTAATCTATTATAGTATATTTAGTGGTCTTCTTCAAGTGGCCAACACTCCCACAGCTTTTGTTCTCTTCTTCTTCTTTCTTATCTCCACACAATCATATTAAGGTATAAGATCAAAGAACTTGCGCATAAAATTAAATCCAAAAGACAAAAAACCTCTCGCAATTAGTATCTTTTATCACAAATAACGGACGCTTTCTGTTTTTTAGGCCATTTCATAGTAAATTCTCTTCTGATGGGGAAAAAACATGATCGGTGAGGTTAACTATTGTATTTCCTAAAGTATCTGCTGGAAAATTATATTTCTTTTCCCAAAACCGGAATTTATCTTGATGTTTCTTGGATATTCTGAGATTCTGTGAATCAACTGCTCTTGTGATATTTATAAGTAATTCTGCCATGGCTTTCCTTGATAATGTACTAGATAATAGGGATATTAGTTCTTTAATTGTTTTTCTAAGAAATCTTATCATGGAGAGACACCCTTTGATCCTCGCCTTAAGTAGATCTTTGCTAAGATTCTCTATCTTCCGTTCAGAAAAAACATTCCTAACCGGATCTCTAATTCTGAGGGAAGGGGGAATAAAATTCACATCTTGACATTTCTTGTTGAACTGTAGGTTATTTCTCCACCTGGCTAGGCTGAGTGACTTTCTATATAATTTCGTTTTATAAAATTCAACATATTCAAGGTTTTTCGGGTTCATTCTAAGATCAAAGAACTTGCGCATAAAATTAAATCCAAAAGACAAAAAACCTCTCGCAATTAGCATCTTTTATCACAAATAACGGACGCTTATTTGTGATAAAAGATACTAATTGCGAGAGGTTTTTTGTCTTTTGGATTTAATATTAAGGTATCAAGCTTGTAAAGCTTGTTGATGGCGTCTACCGGGGATGAGTAGAGCTCATAAAGATTTTGAGAAAAGAACCTTTCCCTGGTAGCATGATATTTTGACCTTGAAAAAATTGATAGTTACACTACACATGAAACTTTAGGTGATTAATAATAAGGCACAATTTGGATTATAGATTATAAACACAAGGTAATAAGACCAAATCCAAATAAATAATGTGTGACGTTTTGGTAACAGCGTTGTTATCATCTTCAGACAATCTAATAAAAAAAATTTTAAAAGTGTTTTTTTTTTCCACTTTTAATTCTAAGAATAATATTCTGTATTTCTCAGAAAACTATCTTCTTATCTGCTATTTTGTTTTACACACTTGATAACACAGTAACTATTTAAAACATGCTGTGGTAAAAATTTCTCATTCAGTACTTTTTGCCTGAAGATGGTAACAACGCTGAAACGTCACACACTATTTATTTGAATTTTGGTCTTATTACCTTGTGTTTTTTAAGTGATCAAGATGTGTCGAGTATAAATCTTGGGGAATGTTAACTTGGAATTCAGGAAGAACTCTCCTTGAACTCAAGGGAAGAAGTATCAACAGAGGGCTGATGATAACCTTGGAGAGACACATGATAAGATCCCAGACTGGGACGACTGATTAGGTCTATATCTGACAGGAAGGTATGGGGACAAGGGGAAAAAAATGGGGAAATAGCATTTCATACTTCATGTTTTTTTTTTATGATAAGATATACAATATGGGTTATATAGATTAGAAACAAAAGTGAATAAATAGTACAAATGTGATATTATACTGGGATAAGGTTAATAAATTAAGAAAAAAAAAAGGCATCTCCTTATAGGGCAACTGAATAAATTTGTTTCTCTTTGATTTCCAGACTTAAGTCTGGTCATCTACGGACAATGACTTTCCAGAATGGTTGCAAGGTTTTCCCACTATGTACTAAGTGCAATTCTCAGCCTGCAAACCCCAAGACATATTATTGACTGTATTGACTCATCCATTGATGAGCTCTATTCTTCCCCGGCACACACCATCAAAAGTCTCAAGCTTTACAAGCTTGATACCTTAATATGATTGAGTGGAGATAAGAAAGAAGAAGACTAAGTGCAATTCTCAACCTACAACCCCAAACCATTAAATGTATTGTCTCATCCATTGAAGACCTCTAGTCATCCCCAGCAGACACCATCACAAACTCTACATGCCTGATACCCTGATATGATTGTTGAGTGGAGATAAGAAAGAAGAAGGTTAGAGATAGTAAACTAGATAGCTAGTCCTATTATCTCCCATTTTTTCTTTACCCTTTTAAGTATCTATTTAAGATAAACTGTTATCTATGTTTATAGTAGTCCAATTAAATATCTGGTTGCAGGGTGTTCCCACTATGTACTAAGTGTCAACCTGCAACCCCCAAGACATATTATTATTTTTTTTTTTGCTTATCCCCAAGAATAAGAAGATGCCTTTTTTTATATAAATGTATTCTGATAGATGGCACAAGCCATCAGCAAATTTCAGTTTCCCTATAAGAAGATGCTTTTTTTTAATAAGGTTACAATGTCACATTCAAATCGATAAGTTATGTGTTGATGGATTCAAGACATATTATTGACTGTATTGACTCATCCATTGATGAGCTCTACTCTTCCCCGGCAGACACCATCAAAAGTCTCAAGTTTTACAAGCTTGATACCTTAGTGTGATTGAGTGGAGATAAGAAAGAAGAAGAAGAAACATAAGGTAACAATGTGAAAAAAATTGTACAAATGTGATATTGTACTGGGATGAGATTCATAAATTAAGAAAAAAAGGCATCTCCTTATTAGGGCAACTGATTAAATTTGTCTGATAGATGGTGCAAGCCATCAAAAACTTTCAGTTGCCCTATAAGGAGATGCCTTTTTTCTTTTTTTAATAAATTAATTCCGATAGATGGCGCAAGCCATCAAAAACTTTCAGTTTCCCTATAAGGAGATGCTTTTTTTTAATAAGGTTACAATGTCACATTCAAATCAATAAGTTATGTGTTAATGGTTCGGTAACAATGTTGTTACCATCATCAGACAAAAGTACTGAATGAGAAGAAATATTCCAGAGCATGTTTTTTTAAATAGCAATGTACTCTTTTTTTTTCTATTCTTGTGTGACCTGGATATTTGGTGATTTGAGCTCCAAGAGAACTTGGGTTACCTCAATATTTTTCTTTCCTTATTCAGTACTTTTGTTTGAAGATGGTAACAAGGCTGTTACTGAAACCTCCAACACTATTTATTTATTTGGATTTGGTCTTGTTACCATATGTGCATCATATTATTTTATTTCCTTATTCAGTACTTTTGTCTGAAGATGGTAACAACGCTGTTAGAGAAATCTCACACACTATTTATTTATTTGGACTTGTTACCATATGCCTCATAATACCATATGCTTCATGTTTTTTTCTTAAAAAGTCTTCATTTTTGTATTTATATTCTGATAGTGTGTAGTAAGGGATTAGTTAGGAGAGTCATCTGGTCTCTCCTGGAGGTTGTTTCTCACTGGAAGCTAGAATTTGGTCTTATTACCTTGTGTTTATAATCTACTAGCCGAATGACCCGGGCAACGCCCGTGTTTTACCCGATTGAACGTTTTGATTCAAATAATATTTGTTACAATTATAAATTGGCGCCTTAAATAATTGCATATGTTAGTTAATAACTATAGCCTATGTGCTTTATCTGTCTATGTACTGTTGGCTTCCGTAGGCGTCTCTTACTGGGAAAAAGAAAGAGAGGATTCCATTTGGTTATTATCTAATATATGCATTTATTTAGGGAGCGACCCGCTCCAACACAATGTTACAAAGACGAAATAGTGGGGGGGGGGGGGGGGGGGCAAAGGTGGCGTGGCCGTAGCCAACCAATAGGAGGGCGCCATTCCAAAAAAAACTAACGGTGACAAGAGGTGAAAACTGACAAATGACTGATTAAGAGATGAAGAATGACGCTCTTAACTGTATATAGAATATAATACCAAAAATTATGACTTTATCATTACATGAATACACCTATTTAGATGGCTTATACTTTAAGTTATATTATATACACATGTAAAAACGTAAACACAAGGTAATAAGACCAAATCTAACTAAATAAATAGTGTGTGATGTTTTAGCGTTGTTACCATCATCAGACCTTCATTACTTTTGTTTGATGATGGTAACAACGCTGTTACCAAAACGTCACACACTATTTATTTATTTGGATTTGGTCTTGATTACCTTGTGTTTATAATCTATAATCCAAAAATTGTGCCTTATCATTGCATGGATATACATATGTAGAAGGCTTATACTGTGCAAGTTACATTATACACACATTTAGAAACATAAACACAAGGTAAATCAAGACCAAATCCAAATAAATAAATAGTGTGTGACATTTCAGTAATAGCATTGTTATCATCATCAGACATTCATTACTTTTGTCTGATGATGGTAACAATGCTGTTACCGAAACTTCACACACTATTTATTTGGATTTGGTCTTATTAACTTGTGTTTATAATCTTTAATCCAAATTGAGCCTCATCATGTAGAACCATAGTTATGTGATCTCCATAGTTAGTTGTGTAACTCCGCCTTTTCCGGTCCCAAGCCCAGATGAAAAAGGAAGAGGGAGCAGAAACAACCTCGCTAAAAAACCTGGGTTCAGCTGGCCCGGCTGATAATACCCTGTAAGGGCTCCTAATCCAGGGATACAGGATGAGCACCGTTTGTACTCCATGTTAGGAGTGGCTGTACATGGCATCTGTTGCTCATGTCAGAGGTGGCCATTTCTTTTGGAGCTAAGTTGGTCTGCTACTGAGTAGTGCTCCCAGTCTTAATGACAAAGGTAGACGTATTCTACTTCACCCAGTCATGGTTGTTGTCAAATCTCTTTTGATGAGCTCTACTCATCCCCAGCAGATACCATCAACAAGCTCTACAAGCTTGATACCATAATATGATTGAGTGGAGATAAGAAAGAAGAAGAAGAAGTTATGTAGAAGGGGAGAAATAGACTTACCGGATTGTGAAGGTCAATCCATTCCGATGTCTTGGACTCCACAAACTGGCCGTTGATGAAGAGCTTTGTGGTTGGCTGGATACAAGAGCATCATGACTATCATGTACCACAACAAGATGGCTGCCACACTCACCGCTGACGAGGCATAGCCATGTTGGGAGAGAAACAACGGATTGATCTGTACATCACCACCCACAGTATATAACTCTTTCCAAGGACAACCAAACAATGGAAATAGCGGAGAACAAACAAAAATCATTCCAAACTCCGCCCTTGCCGGTCCCAAGCCCGGATGAAAAAGGAGGAGAGGGAGCAGTAACAAGCTCACTAAAAAACCTGGGCTCAGCTGGCCCGGCTGATAGTACCCTGTAAGGGCTCCTGATCCAGGGATACAGGATGAGCAGCGTTTGTACTCCATGTTAGGAGTGGCTGCAAATGGCGTCTGTTCCTCATGTCAGAGGCGGCCATTTATTTTGGAGCTAAGTCGGCCTGCCACTGAGTAGTGCTCCCAGTCTTAATGACAAAGGCAGATGCATTCTACTTCACCCAGTGTGGAGATAAGAAAGAAGAAGATTCCAAGTTTAATGACCCATGGATGGTACTGTTTTAATTACGATGAAAAAATATTGGGAAGGTCTGGCTCATCAGTGGTGAACCCTCTATGCGGTTTAGCTAATTTAATCTTGCAGACTGCTCTTAAATTGGGCTGTTTTGCTATGTATATCTGGCATTATACAGGAATTGTTGTGAAATGTATTTAAGTAAAATATAAATAATGAGGGTTCACAACGGATGATCAAGGTACTCCCAATATTTTCCATTTCAGTAAGGACAATAGCAAGTTATTTTCATATTAGGCATCCATGTTGACCTCAAATAAAATATGGGGATTTAAAGCTGGAGATTAACTATATTATAATTAAATGATTTGTATAGACAATGTATTTAAGATGCTTTTTCGTTAAAAAAAAAAAAAAAAGACCGACATTAAAGATATTTAAAGACAACTTTAATTAGCAGACGTTAGAGATATTTAAGACACTGTTAAAGGGCAAATGGCCTTTTTATAACACAGAAATATTTGTAAAACTGTTATTGATCTAACTTTATAGTAATTTTCGGGCTTGTCCGTTTCAGTTTTATGGATAGAACTTTAAAACGGCACAAAATATGGTAAGTATAAATATTTTATGGTTAAATATCTTACCGAAATTTACTTATGGAATAATTAATTTTAAAACATACCTTTAGCTTAAAAACATTTCTACAAATGATAGATGCCATGATAATTTAAAGGTCTTTCCGAATAAGAGACTCCTTTAAAGATTGAATAAAAGTAAATAAATTGGAAATGGTCAAAGGCTATATAAATCTATCTTCGAAAATTCTATTTGACTTCCCCCCCCCCCTTTTTTTTTTTTTCCTATTCTTTATTTCCCTCTAATTATTAATGTATTTTTTTTTCTCTCTCTTTTTTTTTATTATCAAATAATAATTTCCCGTTATGTATATAGTATAACGAATAGAATCCACAAATAGAAGAAACGTCACTTTAAAATCTAGTAATTTTACTCAAAATATAATTTCCTATATTTTTATTCTATCGAAATTTACTTTTTATTTTATTGAAGTCTTTTTAATATCAATTCTATCATTTTCATCAATCATGACTACTTTTAAAAAAAACTAGTTGAATATAAGCGCGATTGAGTCCTAGCTATCGATTCGAAATAAACATATATTAAAAATAAAAGAAGCATATCCTGACCACAAGCTTTATTTTTTATTTTTTCTATTGTTTTTTCATAAACATATATGTTAGAGGAACCCGAGTTATCTCTATTTACTCTCATATATGTTATTTTATGTATTTTACGTTCGAAGGTAATAATAATAAAACTAGATCTTAATAAATACAACTTTTATTTTAATACAATCTCTAGTTATGTATCATTTAACTCTATATAAAATATACATTGATTATATATAGTTTTGATATAGAGGTAATTAGATATATTACCTATCATTTTCTTATGTAGCTCAAATTGCTTGATTTAAGAAGAAAAAAAAGTCAATTTGACTCTAAATTTTAAAGAAAACATTTTAAATATTTCAAATTTTTATTTTATTTATTTATTTTGTAAAATATTCTTTTAAAATATGAAAAGAGAGGATAATCTTTTTTTAGTGGATCAGGTTTTTTTTTTCCTGTAGCGTATATAGAATGCCTACTGCCATACCCCATTGAAAACGCCGGTTCATTTGCGTATATTGAATAACTCTAAGCACATTTTTCCACGTAAAGTAACATAGGTAACCTAGTCTCGATTTCACGCTAAATATATTTCATTCTTTTTTAATTTAGAATTTTGAGCTCCTTTTCAGAAAGGATCAATAAAATACAAAGCACGTTTCAAAACTTTGTTTATAAACAAAGTTTTAAAATTTTTAAAAGGTAATAATAAATATATAAATCTAAATTTTAAAAATAATAAAATTATTATATATTTTTTTTTCAATTAAACAAATAGGTACACAATAGCTTATGATATAGTTGTCTAAAATAAGCGTTCTTTCTAAAAACAATCAAAATATTGAATTATTTTCACGAAGTAAAAGCGTTTTTATTTACAAATACAGTAATAAATTGTCAAAAAGCAACCAGATCAGATTTAGAGACCACTTTTAAAATTCTAAAAGGTTATTTTCTTGTTAAAATAATTCTAATATATTTAATTGATGTATTTCCCAGCATGATAGGCAACATAAAAGCTCTATACTGTTGTGTTTGGAAAGGAATTATATAATAAACACTGGAGACTACCGATATTTAATTGGACTACTATAAACATATATAACAGTTTATCTTAAATAGACACTTAAATGGGAGATATTAGGACTAGCTATCTATTTTACTATCCCTAGCCTTCTTCTTTCTTATCTCCACTCAACAATCATATCAGGGTATCAGGCATGTAGAGTTTGTGATGGTGTCTGCTGGGAATGACTAGAGCTCATCAATGGATGAGTCAATACATTTAATGATTTGGAGTTGTAGGTTGAGAATTGCACTTAGTCTTCTTTCTTATCTCCACTGAATCATATTAAGGTATCAAGCTTGAGACTTTTGATGGTGTCTGCCGGGGAAAGTAGAGCTCATCAATGGATGAGTCAATACAGTCAATAAGGTGCAGGTTGCAGATTGACACTTAGTACATAGTGGGAAGACCTTGCAACCATTCTGGAAAGTCATTGTCCGTAGATGACCAGACTTAAATTTGGAAATCAAAGACTGTTGTTCTCTTGGGAGGACAGAACCGGTGCTTGTCCCTCCTGCTCTGTACCAGTCATATGCAGCAGCACTTGTACATAGTGGGAAAAAGCTTGCAACCATTCTGGAAAGTCATTCTACATAGATGTACTGCTGTTCCCTTGGGAGAACAGAACTTAACCTATCCTTGAAATATGTTAACACTTGACGCTAGATCCACAGACCTCAGCCTAAAAACATGGCTAAACCTCATCCCTATTGGAAATGGGCTCTCATTAGAGGTTTTGTTTAATTGAAAGACTCCTCATGACATGACAAACTCTGATAAGAAACCGTCTCCAGGAGAGACTGAGTTTATTCATGTTTTAGTTGTGGGGGTCGGTGGAAGGCTGGTTAAACCGTTTGGTTTTCGACCACTACGACCCGGGTTCGATTCCCGCATTGGACACTTTTTTCTGTTTGAAAAAAAATGCTCCAATGGCCCCCCGATTCTTGCAAAAGTCCAACCCCACCAGCGAGTGCAAGTAACCAAACAGGGCTCTGGCATTTGTAAGTGCAAAGTCGAACTGCTTTTCACATGTGTAGACATGTGGTGCGCTTACAGTAAAAAGCAGTCGCTAACTACCCACCATGATTATCATGGCCTGTACCACGTGTACTAGGGATAAGCAAAAAAAAAATGTTTTTGTTGTTCTCTCATGGGTAACTTCACTGTACCATTTCTATCACCATTCCATATTGTAAGTTTGATCATATTTATTAACAACAACAAAAAGCCTTTATTTAAGGTCACTGACACTATACACGATTCACCAGAGGTATGCATAAGAACAAAGCAGTGAGACAAAGGAAACAACGATATAGACAGAAGAAAAAGTAAAAAAATAAGAAAGAGAAAGAGGGAAGCAAGAAAAACAACACAAAAAGAGTGATCATATTTATCACTGTCACTGGTGTCAATCAGCGATATCTATTATATTATTATCCCTAGTACACGTGGTACAGGCCATGATAATCATGGTGAGTAGAAATTGGTGACTGCTTTTACTGTAAGTGCACTACATGTCTACACATGTAAAAAGCAGTTCGACTTTTGCACTTACAAATATGCCAGAGCCCCGTTTGGTTACTTGCACTCACTGGTGGGGTTGAACTTTTGCAAGAATCGGGGCCCATTGGAGCATTTTTTTTTTTATTAGAAAAAAAGTGCCCAATATGAGATTCAATCCCGGGTCATAGCAGTAGAAAACCAACGGTTTAGACCATCCTT
This sequence comes from Cordylochernes scorpioides, assembly GCA_030710605.1. Taxonomy (NCBI): domain Eukaryota; kingdom Metazoa; phylum Arthropoda; class Arachnida; order Pseudoscorpiones; family Chernetidae; genus Cordylochernes; species Cordylochernes scorpioides. Next base: position 79,588,753 of record CP092877.1, read on the forward strand.
CCACTGACCCCCACATCAGGGATATCTAACGCTGTATGACGATGCCATCTGTGTATGTGCAGAGATGGGGAAGCCCAAAAATAACCGACCATCAGCCGGGAGAAAGCCAAAGAGCCACAACAAACCCCCAGAGCCAGAGGAGCTCAAGAAAGCTAGACATGAGATCTACAAACTGAGCATGTCAGGTTCCAACAAGGAAGACAAGGAAATGTTGGCTGAGAAACTTCTTGTCCGACTTGGAGCAAAGGTAATTCAAGTTATTAGATGTTCTAACAATAATTTGTCATTTTCTCCAGTCTGATGATGCTGTTGGCAAGTCATTCTATACTTGTTGCTCTTCTTATTCCCAAGGCCTAAAATTTGGCATGAAAGTCTTCTTCTTGCTTATCCCTAGTACACCTGGTACATGCCATGATAATCATGGTGGGTAGAAGTTGGCGACTGCTTTTACTGTAAGTACACCACATGTCTATACATGTGAAAAGCAGTTTGACTTTGCACTTACAAATGTGCCAGAGCCCCGTTTGGTTACTTGCACTCGCTGGTGGGGTTGGACTTTTGAAAGAATCAGTGGCCATTGGAGCTTTTTTTTTTTTCTTAAATCAGAAAAAAGTGCCCAATACGGAATTTGATCCCGGGTCGTAGCGGTTGAAAACAAACGGTTTAGACCATCCTTCCACCGGCTTGAAAGTAATGATGAAGATTTACCTTCACAATGAGTAAATGCATTATCTGTCATGGATTTTTAGAATTTGAAGCACCTGTTATAGAATAAGAAAAAGGCATCTCCTGATTGTCAAAATGTTCATTTTTGCTATTTAGCTGCTCACTGGTAATCTCTCTCTAAAGGACACTTTGCTCTGCAACTAGGTATCGTCCTTTACCAGGTTCTACTGTATAAAGATGGCAAAATTAAGGATTGGAATAAAAACCAGAGGAAATGTTGACTAACTTGATATCTTTTGTTCTCACTATATACTGTTTATTTGATCACCTTGATGGATTCCCATCATTTCAGAGTGGGTTCTTCACTTTCGAAGGTCACAATAATGTCGGTGGAAGGCTGGTTAAACCGTTTGGTTTACGACCACTACAACCCGGGTTCGATCCCCGCATTGGACACTTTTTCTGTTAAAAAAAAAAAATTCTCCAATGGCCCCCCGATTCTTGCAAAAGTCCAACCCCACCAGTGAGTGCAAGTAACCAAACGGGGCTCTGGCACATTTGTAAGTGCAAAGTCGAACTGCTTTCACATGTGTAGACATGTGGTGCACTTACAGTAAAAGCAGTCGCTAACTACCCACCATGATTATCATGGCCTGTACTACGTGTACTAGGGATAAGCAAAAAAAAAACAATAATGCCATTTGTCTCTGTCTCTCTTACCCTCTTTTTCTCCAGCAACCACCACAACTCTTTGTTATAATGATCTGTTTTATTTCTCTAGCTTCTTGCTAAAGGACAACACCTAGTTACAAAGCCAAAGTATCCTTTAGGGAGAGATGTCCTTCTTACTGCATGATAATTTTGGTGATTAGAGAGAAAAATTGTCCTTTAAAGAGAAGTGTCCTCTTACCAGGAAGTTGTTAAATAGTTTTTTACTTATCCTTTTAGTCTAAATTAGACAAGATCTTGGAGGTTGTGCTCATAAAGAAGCTCAAGAACTCTTCTTGGTTGTCTGTACAGGGATCTCGTGTGCACGACTCCATATAGTTTATATGCCAGTTACGTTATAGCGCTGGTTTTATCCAGCATTTCCCCGAGGTCACCTACAGAGGGGTGTAACTTGGACTTTGATCTGGTATTAAATGGCCGCCTCTAACATGAGGAACAGACGCCCTGTGCAGCCGCTCATAACATGGAGAACAGACGCTGCTGATTATTCTGTAACCCAAGAATAGGAGCCCTTTCAGGGTGCTATCAGTCGGGCCAACTGAAACCTGTTTTTTTAACGAGCTTGTTACTGTTCCCCCTCCTCCTTTCACATCCGGGCTTGGGACCGGCAATGGCGGAGTTGAGCTATGGCTAAATAGTAAAAATGGTCGTTTTGATAATGAAATCTGTCCTTTAAAGAGAAGGTGTCCTCTTACTGAGAGTTGCAAAATTGTAAATCTGATGATGAAAAAACTGTCCTTTGTAGAAAGGTGCTAGAAAGCAAGAGTGTCCTCTTATAGAGATTCTACTGTATATGTTAAAACACTTTCCTCCTTTTATTTATTTATTTTTTGTCTCTTTTTAGACCTATCAGATGAATCAATTTCTCTTGTAGCTAAATGCATTGCTAAATAATTCTCTTGACATCTTAGTTTATTTTTACTCATTTTTAAGTAGGATTTAAAAACTCTGTGAGAGGTTTAACCCTTTACACTTGTACCTATATAAACAATTGATCCCATGAGTGATGTGCTGCAGCCTTACAAGAACAAGGCCGTCAACTACAAGAATCTCATTGAGGAGAAGAGAATGAAAAAACAAGAAGAAGAGGAAGATAGGAAAATGGTAACCTGACATATACTCATTTCTGTCTTGTCTGAAATATGTCTTTGTTTAAACTCATGGACAAAACTTAAGGAAGTTTTACTTTTTACCATGTATATAGGAATTATGACAATAACTCTGAAAGATATTACAGTGACCTTTATTGAAGACACACAAGATAACCAAGTGTGTATACACTCATGGACAAAACTTAAGTAAGTTGTATCTTTTACAATGTATATCGGGATTATGACAATAACTCTGAAAGATATTTGATACACACAGTGATCTTTATCGAAGACACATGAGATTACCAAGTGTGAACAAAATTACTGTCTCCTTAAAAAAAAAAATAGACAACCGGTGACTTCAAAGCCCTTCCACTTCCTTAAGTTTTGTCCATGAGTGTATGATAAGGTACAAATTTGATTTAAGATCAGAACTACGAGGTATTAATAAGACCAAATAAATAAATAGTGTGACTTTCAGGTAACAATTTTGTTTATTTATTTGGATTTGGTCTTATTACCTTTAATTTCTAATCTATAATCCAAACTGTACCTTATCAAATGAATAATTCAAAAGTGGAAACCAAGAATTCAGAAATCAATATTGTCATTGTACCTTGGGGAGAGGAATGTACTTTACATTAACTCACATTTGACTTTTGTGTTTCAGAAACTGGAGATGGGAGAGCTGGTTGATAAAAAGAAGAAAATTTTCAGGTATTGTATAGTTTTTTTTCTTATTTATATACACTAGAACTACCTCCCTATAAAGAACAACACCTAATTGCAGAGTCAAGGTGTCCTCTTACCAGAGAGTTGCTAAATAGTAAAAATGGTCATTTTGCAAATGAAAACTGTACTTGTGTAGAAGTGTCCTCTAGCGGGAGTATCCTCTCATGGAGGTTTTTTTTTTACTGTATAGTAAAACCCTGCTAAAATGAACCTAGGATATAGCAAACCCTCCCTTATAACGAATTTTAAATAATCCCTATTTTTATTTTATAATTCAGTAAACTATGGCTAAAACAAACCATGGATAAAGTGAACCACAGGTTCAGTCCCATTGGGGTTTGCTATAGAGGAATTTTGCTGTATATACAAAAAAAATATATTAAATTTTTTAAATAAACGAGAGTATAATAAGTGAAGTGTGTCAATACAATTTACTATAAATATACAAATTTTAAAATGTTTTTAAAATTTGTGTACCATGATGGTCAAAAACTATTCTAAAAATGTTTTGTTTTTTTTAATATCCTAACATATGGTAACCTATATAAATTTGTTTAATTAAAAAGGCATATATTGGGTCAAAATTTTTTTATTAATTTACTAATATTTCAGTCCTTTTATCAAGGGATAACAATATATGTTGTAATACTGTGAAAAAGGTTGGCATTCAGCCAACTGAAATATTGATTAATAATTTTTTTTTTTTATCCAATATATGCCTTTTTTAATTAAAGATCTATTTATAGATTTGCTCTATTTTCAAAACGATATAAATTTGTGTTTTGTTTTTTTCCAGGAAACGGGATAAAAACTGGGTGACCAACTTTGACAAAGATTTTGGCCATACAAAAAAGAAAACTATGAAATGAACAACTCATTATCTTTCTTTTCTTTGTAAACTTAACATATACTGTACATAGATGTAATTGCATATATAAATACTCTGTTATATTTATATGTAAATATATAATCAGGACTTTCCTTGAATATGGAGAAGTTTATAAACCTTTCTAAAGTTTGAATCAAATTTCTAAAATGTTATAGATAAATAAAATCTATTTTCTTTATCACAAGTTTGGTCACTCTTAAAAAGTTCTATATTTTTTGTTATTATGATTCCTTGTGTATGTAGTACAGGCCATGATAATAAATTTTTAAATTGGAAAATCCAAAAAGAATACAGTTAAACTTGTCTATAGCAACCCCTCTTAATAGCAGCTTCCTCTCTATAGCGCCCGATTTTAAATACGTAGTACAATGCGATTTAAATTAAAAGTGACATGTCTATAGCACCCCTTCTCTGTTCTACCCTATTTTGGTGAGTCCCAAGAGGAGGCGCTATAGATAGGTTTAACTGTATTTTAAAATATTGTTGTTTACCTCTTAGAAAGAAATAGTAATGGTGTATAACAAAAGATAAATACAAAGTAATATAAGACCAAATCCAAATGAATAGTGTGTGACATTTTGGTAACAAGATTGTTACCTGAGTAGCGGTGGACCTGAGATCGAATCCAGCATTGGTCACTTTTTTTCTAAATAAAAAATTGCTTCAATGGCTTCTTATTCTAGCAAAAGTCCAACCTCACCAGTGAATGCAACAAATCAAAGATGACACATTTAGAAGTGGAAAAGTCATACTAAAAAGAGATAATAGCTAACAGCAACAAGTTTCTTTATTGAAAAGGTAAAAACTTTGCGAGCTTTCGGACAATAGCGTTCTTCTTGCTGCACATGACTGGTACAGAGCAGGAGGGACAAGCACCTGTTCTGTCCTCCCAAGAAAACAACAGTCTCTGATTTCCAGACTTAAGTCTGGTCATCTACGGACAATGACTTTACAGAATGGTTGCAAGGTTTTCCCACTATGTACTAAGTGCAATTCTCAACCTGCAACCCCAAGACATATTATTGACTGTATTGACTCATCCATTGATGAGCTCTACTCTTCCCCAGTAGACACCATCAACAAGCTTTACAAGCTTGATATCTTAATATGATTGAGTGGAGATAAGAAAGAAGAAGAAGAGCGTTCTTCTACAGGCTGAATACGAATACAGGTATTACGGCCTGTTGAAAGATGTCATTGTCCGAAAGCTCTCCAAACTTATATATCTTCAATGAAGAAACTGGCCGTCATTAACTTTTCTCTCTTCTTAAAAATGATACCTGGTGATTCCTCCTATTGCAAAAGTAAAATGGCTTTCCACAGTAAAAGCAGTTGAAAATTACTACCCACTATGATTATCATGGCCTGTTCCATGTGTACTATAGGTTTAAAAAAAAAAAGTTATATATTATTATTTCAGGTGATTCTATGTCCAAAGATATATGCTTTATCAATCAGGCTCTTCCAAGGCTATTAATTCAATAGTCTGATGGTAAAAGATAATCTAGATGGCCTGTTCATTGGGTATTTTCATGAGAAAATATATTGCAAGGGTTTCCAATTGTCATCCATATGTCATTAACCTAATAATAAGTCATCCACCTTTAAAAGCTTTTTTTTAAAGAGTCATTCAGTCTTTGATGATGGTAACAACGCTGTTACTGAAATGTTACACACTATTTATTCATCTTAATTTGGTTTTATTACCTTTTTTTATTTCTAATCTACAATCCAAATTGTTTCTTATCATCATTCTCCTCCATATTAGGATGGAGTTGGAGACTTATCCTGGTGTCTACTCATATCTTAGCTGCTTTATGGTGTTGTCGGCCCTTCCCCATGTGAAGGTACCAGGTAGAGGTTTTCCCTTCCTAAGAGATGGAACGTTATAATAATGCATTTCTATAAATCTCCATTCCTTTGGTGGCATATTAAATATATCTTCATAATTTGCATTGAATTTGTAATTAATCCTATTAGATCCCTAGAATCCTAAATATGCAAACAAAGATTGACCTACTTCAGACATATAATGAGAGAAAATGGTTTAGAAAAGACATTGATGTTGGAAAAATTGAAGGAAGTGAGGAACACCTACAATGAGCTGACTAAAAGGATTCAAGAAAACAACAGGAAAGTCACTAGATGAGCTGTGACTGATGGTCACTAACAGATCAAATTGGAGAATATTTATCCATATAGTCACCAAAAGTCTATTTGATGGATGCTGACAACAACAATTTGCATGATTTTATTTATTTGTTTTCACTCAAAGACAATTTATTCCTTTAGATTCTTTTCTGTCATCTGTTTTTCCCTCCTATCATTTACATCTTTATTGGAATATCTTCCCATCTCATTTTAGTTTCTCCATTTTGGGATCCAGTCCATTTATCTTCCAGAAATTCGCCTAACAATCTAGAATAACTTATTGGAGTAATTGTAATATATTGTAGAATTAGACAACCACAATCACACCTTAATATAATGGGTATTTATTTACATTCCAAATTACAAGAGTATTTTTGCATTCATAACATGCAAGACATTGATGAGTATGATGATATATCTGTTGGGACACCTCGTGACCATAATATGCCAAAGTAACCCAGAACCCCACCTAACCTAACCATATCCCACCTTTGTCCATTTAAGTTACCAACCTCTGGTGATTGCGAGGTGTTGAGATGGAGCCTGAAGCCACCTTTAGCCTTGGCAGCACCGAGCCAGAGACCGAGATCCCCTTCCTGGTGGTCAAGTCACCTGACCTGTGGTGGATGACCTGGCCCCACCAACACCAGGATAGTCCAAGATGGACTCAGACACCCCTTCCTGGTGGTCAAGACACCTGACCTATGGTGGATGACCTGGCCCCACCAACACCAAGCTAGCCTGAGAATGACTCAGACACCCCTTCCTGTTGGTCGAGCCACATGTCCGATGGTGGCCGACTTGACCACAAGCCAGTCCAAGATGGACCCAGACACCCCTTCCCTGTAGTCAAGCCACCGACCTATGGTGCTTGACCTGACTCCACCACGAGCCCTGAACCTTTCCCAAGCTGACCCCAAGATGCCCAGATCCTACAATATTAATTGTTTTTTTTTTTTAATTCAATATTTTCGTATTTTTATTTTATTTTTGTGAATATTTCTTTAATAATTTTATATTTAATTTATTTTTATCATTTTTTTAAGATGCCTTTTTAATTTTTTTATTTTCATAGAGAGAAAGGCGATGATAGCTTGGGGGGGTGAGTTCAGCAACACTGGGACAAGGAAGCGGGAGATTTATTTTTACATCCTGGAAGATTGAACAATTTTGATATTGACATTTTTTTTAAACAAAAATTTGATTTTTTTTGAGAAGCAAAAAAGACTTGGAGTTGCGGAGGGCGAAGGCCGCTAGCTGCGGCCTTGCCTGCCCCTTTTCGAATGGTGGACATGGGTGGCTGAAGGTAGGTGGGGATATTCTGGGGATAATGGCATAATAGGTTTTTTTTTGTTCTTTTGTATAAAGTTTAAAACTCCTCCTTTTAACTTTATCTACAGTTTTTTATATATATATATATTTTTTTTTAATCGTATATATGTGCGTGATTTCATTAATTGATATAATAAAAAAAATGTTGTACATTGAAGGATTTTATTAGTCGCGAAATAAAAATTTTCTAACCAAAATAAATTGATTGGTTAATTCCCCCATCAACATAATTGCTAGCCGACACAGCTTTAGGTCTCTACATGTGCCATAGATGAATAAATTTGTGGTCTGCTTTTCTGCAGCCACTGGCGCCCTAATATTTGGACATGTAGAGATCTGGAAATAGTAAAAGTATAAAATCATCATTGTTTTTAACAATGACTTTCTTCTTCCATTATACTAAAAATATATGAAATGCTCACGAACTTTACAATGTCGCCCGCCGCGGGGCTCGAATTATGTATATAATTTTCTTCTATTATATTTAAAAATATATACATAGTGAAACGCCATTAGGGCTAAGTAGTCCACGCATCCTGAGATTAATTAAGAATCAATACCCAGGGAAATGAGACTAATAAAATATTTTTCAATGTACACAGAATAATTATTTTTAGGTAGATATTTATATATATAACTTGTAATTTTTTTTTCAAGCAAGTTTGTGTTTTGAATTATTTAAAGTGATAAAAATTATCCAATATCCACTCTGTAGTAAATAAACAAATCTAATGCTTCTTCTAAAACTTGTTTTGGTGAGTAAGTTTAATATTTGTATGTTTTAATAAACATTTATTATTATATTAGACGAAATTCGAGCCATGATTGGCAGCTTAGTTTAAATTTAGGACTCTGTGCAGAAAAACAACATCTGGAGTCACCAGATGTGCTGGGACCAAATATAATTTTTGGCGCTAGAAATGGGAAACACTGACGTCAGACAATAGTTGATTAAAATTAATTACCATTTCTTTCTTTTATACAGAGAATACACGTTTATATTTTTCAATATTATTGGAGATACACTAATAATAAACCTGTTTCATACATTTATTATATACAATATTTTATTTAAATTCTTTTCTGTTTGTAACATTTAGATGTTTTAAAATATATTTACTCAGAAGAAAATATGATGTTAATAATTTTTAATTTACTTTAATATGGAAACTATGACAGTGTCATATATAATAAACATATAACAGATGTCAATTTCAAATGACTTACCATTATGTAAGAAATTGGCAGGGAGGTTTTCCTATTATATGGTTACATATACCCAGATCTAATAATCTAATTCATGAAATACATTTCATTAAGTTTACCTATATTTATAAACCAGTTCATAGTTAAACCAATTAGAAGTTTATTTATTTTTAGGCCTAAATGCCTTTTTTATTTTTTTTTCATCTTTATTGGTTGAAACAATTTTCTAAGGCAATTTATTGAATGAAAAGGCATGTTTTCTTTTCAAGTGTTTGAAATAACAAAGGCTATAATTATTATTATCTTAATGAGGTATTTCAGGAATATTGCATATGAGTGTATGAAAAAAATTACATTTCTTGACATTCTTTTTGGTTAATAATGATTTTCACTTATAGAAGTGTTAGCATGCCAATGGTCTGCCCTTGAGGTACATGCTGACCTACATGATTAAGCTTTTCATAGTATAAAGGAAATATTTACATGGTATGAACAGGTTAAATTTAGAGTAAAAGGTTTTTATATTTAATTTTTTTAGGGTAATTTTGTTGGGGCACGTTTTTTGTAACCATACCCCAACAGAAGGCGTATGTATAATCAAATCAAATGGATACATGGCTTCCCTCCCACATAGACTTACAGACCATCTTTTTGCCCAGAAACCCAGACAATTGATGACACCAGACTTCCATGCCGATGCCTGGTGAAGGAAACACCAGTGACATCCAGGGACATCCGCGCTGGAAGCTGTTGTTCCATATGTACATATATTCCCCTCACCAAAAGTTTAGGTAAAGGTGACCAGAAAAAAAAAAAAATGGAGAAGGAAGATCTCTAAAGGACTGAACCTTATAAAATATCCTTCCCGAGAAAGGAAAGCGTTATATTACAGTTCAAGTGAAAAGGGGCCTGTGTCGATTTATAGCTAAGACGGAGGGGGGGCGATATATATATATCGTCCCGAGAAAAAGGGAGGATGGTATTTCAATCCATGTGGAAGGCCTGGGCTGGCGTCTGAAATTTTACACTATCGCCATAGCTGTTGCTCTCTTTAGATTTTTTTGTTTTGGTAATACTATATGTTCTATTTTGATGGAAGAGGCCTGGAGTCTGAAATCTTACACTAGTGCCGTGGTTGTTTCTCTCTTTAGATTTTTTGTTTTGGTAATACTATATGTTCTATTTTGATGAGGCCTGGGGGCGTCTATGAAATTGATACTGGAGCCATTGGCCATTTTGATTGGTGTTTCTTTCGGCGAATGAAAATGGAGAGAGAGATGAATAAAAGAAGGTTCTTTGCCAAAAGGCAGGATTCGATCGGAGTCGCTCAGTGAAAGGACAGTCTGCAGACAGGAGACCAGACCTTTGCCGGCACTTTCGAGAAAAGGTAAGCCATTTGTCATTATGACTTAGCGCCTTCCCCCCCCCCCCCTTTTGTGTTGTAGCCAACCTAGATTTCGCATGGGCCCTAAAGGGCTATAAAGTAACTTCAGGTCACCTCTATCTAAATTTTACTATTGTAAAGTTCGAGAGCATTTCATAAATTTTTTTGTATAATGGAAGAAGAAAGTCATTGTTAAAAACAATGATGATTTTATACTTTTACTATTTCCAGATCTCTACATGTCCATATATTAGGGCGCCAGTGGCTGCTGAAAAGCAGACCACAAATTTATTCATCTATGGCACATGTAGAGACCTAAAGCTGTGTCGGCTAGCAATTATGTTGATGGGGGAATTAACCAATCAATTTATTTTGGTTAGAAAATTTTTATTTCGACTAATAAAATCCTTCAATGTACAAAATTTTTTTTTATTATATCAATTAGTGAAATCACGCACATATATACGATTAAAAATATATATATATATATATAAAAACTGTAGATAAGGTTAAAAGGGAGGAGTTTTAAACTTTATACAAAAGGGAAAAAAAAAAAAAAAGGCCTATCGTGCCAAAGTCCCATTATCCCCCAACCTACCTAGTCATCCAGCCACCCAGTGTCCATCATTCAAAAGGATGGGCAGCCAAGGCCGCAGTCAGCGGCCTCCGCCCTCCGCAACTCCAAGTCTTTTTGCTTCTCGGAAAAAAAAAGATCTAATTTTTGTTAAGAAAAAAGAAATATAAAAATCCGAATGTCAATATCCCAAAATTGTCAATCTTCCAGAATGTCAATATAAATCTCCCGCTTCCTTGTCCCAGTGTTGCTGAACTCACCCCCCCAAGCTATCATCGCCTTTCTCTCTATGAAAATAAAAAAATTAAAAAGGCATCTTAAAAAAAATGATAAAAATAAATTAAATATAAAATTATTAAAGAAATATTCACAAAAATAAAATAAAAATACGAAAATATTGAATTAAAAAAAACAATTAATATTGTAGGATCTGGGCATCTTGGGGTCAGCTTGGGAAAGGTTCAGGGCTCGTGGTGGAGCTGGTGCTCTGCATGAAGATGGTGGAGCCAAGTCAAGCACCATAGGTCGGTGGCTTGACTACAGGAAGGGGTGTCTGGGTCCATCTTGGACTGGTTTGTGGTCAAGTCGGCCACCATCGGACATGTGGCTCGACTAACAGGAAGGGGTGTCTGAGTCCATCTCAGGCTAGCTTGGTGTTGGTGGGGCCAGGTCATCCACCATAGGTCAGGTGTCTTGACCACCAGGAAGGGGTGTCTGAGTCCATCTTGGACTATCCTGGTGTTGGTGGGGCCAGGTCATCCACCACAGGTCAGGTGACTTGATCACCAGGGAGGGGATCTCGGTCTCTGGCTTAGTGCTGCCAAGGCTAAAGGTGGCTTCAGGCTCCATCTCAACACCTCGCAATCACCAGAGGTTGGTAACTTAAATGGACAAAGGTGGGATATGGTTAGGTTAGGTGGGGTTCTGGGTTACTTTGGCACATTATGGTCACGAGGTGTCCCAACAATCCTCCCTGCCAAAAAATTAATTTTACTAAATAAAAAGGAAAATTAATTTCCAACACCGAGTGAGGAAACTTAATAAAATAAAAAAAATTACATAAAAGAAAATATTTAATACAAAAATAGTATATCTATACTCAAATATTAATTAATCACTCAAATCCACCCTTGGGTGCTAAGGTGAAGTGATGAATGCACATTAAAAAAAAAAAAACTCAAAAATTCTAAAATCATAAATCTACAAATTTAAAAAATATATTATGGTATACACGTATGCAAATGCAATTCATTTTCTTTTTCAAATAATAACAATTATCCAATATATGCATTTTTCATAATGTAACAGCCAAAAAAAAAAAGTCCTAAAATACATAAAGGTATCAGGGGGAAAAGACAAATTTCAAATCTAATGCGCTTCTTTCTACTAATATTTAATAGGGTAATTCAAATCAGTAATTTAAAACACTTTGATCCCACACACAACTCATTCTGTTAAAAACCAATTGAATCTTTGATTAAAAATTGAACTGAAACCTTTTACATGGTTAGACTAGTTGTCTACCTAAATTATTCGGTACATTGACCTCGCATGGCCATACATAACTGAAAACATCCTTTGTTAAAAAAAAAAAAATCCTGCTTCACAAAATATTAAACCAAACCTATAGCTTAACCTTAAGGTATATATACCTCCTTTTTTTTTTTTTTTTTTTAATGACCTTAAAACACACACAAAAATTACCCTACTTTTTTATAATAAACCTTAAAAAAAAATTCTTTCGAACCGGTATTCAAGGTTCAAGACCAAATCTATAATCACAAACTGACACTCAGGTACTTGTTAGTTTACATGGGATTATACCATTTGTCCTCTAGCTGCCCAAAGCTAGAGCTTCTCACACCTTCGGGGCTTTCAGGAGGAGGACAAAGACCTTCACATGGTCTCAACACAACTGCTGCTCCCAGAGCAGTCAGAAGAAAAGGAATCATGGGACTCTCTCCCTTGACATCCAGTGTGTGCTCCGTTTACCTTGCCTCTGGGGTGTGTACAGTTCAGCTACCTCCCCCTTCCAAGAAATTCATATTACTTTCGTCTACTAATATACTCTCTATTCATTGACCTGAATCCTATAAATCTACATCTTATGGGTTTGAATTTTTATCAATCTGAAATTTTGGTTCTTTTACAAATTCCTTCAGAATTCTACTCCCTGTATAACTGCTCTTAATCCTACTGTCCTCAATACAACACTTCTAAAACTTTGACTCACTGGCTCGTTCTGGCGTCTCGTTCTCGGTTCTTATAGTTAACTAATACTTTAAAATTTTATCCTAACATGGAACGAGTTTAAACTCGTTGAAGGTCCTAATAATTACTTATTCTGTCTCTCGAATCGGTCTTATGCTCGAATTCATTCCAACAAAACGTATGGCAGGGCGAATCCTTTATTAGAAGAAACTTCCGCTAGCTATGGGGGATCAAACTGGTACCAAAAAAAATTCAATAGACGGAAACACTTCGTCTAGAATAACTGGGCAATCTCTGCCTACTTGCCAATCTTACAGGACCTCCCGTCTGCAACACCCTCGCTCCAGCCACGCTAAAAGCGTCGAAACTACGGTGTCAGATCGGTTACCCAAGGTCGCGCCGTTATACCCCAGGCTATACGGCATGGCTAAAACAAATCCCCCATCCTGCATAAAATTCAATCTATACCTCTTCGTTTCCTCTAATGAGGAGAAGTTTTGTGGGTTTTCTGGTCTGATCATAACCTCCCACAACCTTCCAGTCTGAGAATCGAGATATGATCATTATCTACGACTCTTAAAATTCAAGTTGATATAAATAACAAAGAGTACTTTATTACCCTAGTAATAGAAATAAAAAAAAATTTATACTCCTCCAAAAGGAGACCTAACAAAAATGGAGCGAATATTTTCCTAACAATAGAGTTTTTACAGTCCTGTGAGGCTATCGTTCCTAACAAATAAAGAAATCAAATTTAAAAATCGAACCTATTAATTCCCTACACTATTCTAAAGTAATTTTGGTCTAACAATATAATAGTTTTTAACCTTCTTCTACATTTATTCCTCTTCACATTCACACAATTCAGTCACTGAGGGCATTCATCCTAAAGTTAGAAGCTGCTATAGACGCCAAAACACTCAATTATTTCTGTCAAATAGACCCTTACAATAATAAAATCTTCTAGGACTAGACGTGAAATCAAATAAAGTTACCTAATTAAAACAAAGTGGGAACTAAAGCCCTAGGTTACTCAAAAGAAATGCCTCTGTACAAGCTCTATATATATTAATTCATTATACTCACTAAATGATTGTTAACAATAATTGTTGACAAGTCTAAATAATCTGGGAGCTAGCCTACCAAAAAAAAAAAAAAAAAAAAAAAACAGTGTAACTTCAAAAACTGCCCTTGCTTTGACACTAAGCGACTATTCACGACAATTCTATATAGACACACACAAAATATAGGGGCGAATAAAGAACCATTAAGCGTGACACCTCATAAAAGCGGATTGAGTCTCTCCCCTAGCCACCGTGGGTGAAGTCACTTTCTTCTTACTTCCTCGTGCGTCTGCCCCCTTTGCAGTAGTCCGACCTCAGCACTCTATTGAAAGATGGATTTATAGGGTTTACGATTCACTACCCAACACTAACATTCTCAAGTGCTTTCCAAGGATCGACTACAGTCTGGGCCTACTTAACTTCTACCCCTGGCTTAGGGTCCCTATACTTCACAATTTCACTCTGAGAGATTGACCTTTCATGTTCTCATTAGAAACCTATTTCAAAGCTACTACCTGAAGGCCAGGGATTATAGGGTTTCTGAATTACCCAACACAAGCCATAGGATGCCTATTAGGTTTGTTGTTTTAGACATAGCCCCCCTCTAAGTTGTGATTTCCTACACCTTCCTTCACCTATTACTCCTGATAATAACTAAAATTTCAGATTTACACTAAATAGTTAATTCACAATGGTATACATTATTCTCATTGGTCTTTGAAACTCGGGTTTTAACAAGAAATAGTTTGTATAGAAAAAAAAAATCCTAATGAAGCTTTTACCTTAAAAAACAAAAAAGGTTTAAAAAAAAAGATTGAAATCTCTAAGCTTCTCATTCTATTGAGATGATTCTCCGTACACACTCCAAAATCCTAGTTATGGTCCACCTCCATAAACTCACAAAAGAAAATAAACTTGTACTAATTACCACCAATTTGGTCATTCGGTACCCAAAATAGTACTCTAACATAAAAAAAGAAAAGTGTGCAAGGTTCATAAGAAAAATAGAAATCCTATCTTCAAACATTCATCTAATCCTATCTATTTAACCTAAAAAAAATATTATCATTTACTGTAAAAGCTATCTAGAGGGTCTGTATCCCATCCGTCCTGTGTTTACAATAAGCGACAAAGAGAAAACAACAAAGAAAAAGAAAAAAAAAAAAGGAAAAATCCTCAAATTAGACCATATTATAAATCCTAGAATCCTATTAAAAAAGCAACTACTACACTGACTATCCAACTAATTCAACATTGCTTCATAAAGATTGCTCACAGTGATGGATACCAAGAGAGCCTAAATCTCGTCTTTTAGGTGCTTCACTGTCCGAGACACAAAATCTTAACTCCTAGTTGAAGAAATGGATATCTCTTTAATCATAAAAGTAGGTCTTAAATCTATACTAAAATAAAAGTTTATAAAATTACTAAAAAAAAACAAAGGCTGAGTTTGAGAAAAAAAAAAGGATGCACAAATGCTCTTACATTTTGATAAATTTACACACAAAAAAAAAAAGTTCAAAAAATCTAGAAATTACCCTAAAAAAAATTAAATATAAAAACCTTTTACTCTAAATTTAACCTGTTCATACCATGTAAATATTTCCTTTATACTATGAAAAGCTTAATCATGTAGGTCAGCATGTACCTCAAGGGCAGACCATTGGCATGCTAACACTTCTATAAGTGAAAATCATTATTAACCAAAAAGAATGTCAAGAAATGTAATTTTTTTCATACACTCATATGCAATATTCCTGAAATACCTCATTAAGATAATAATAATTATAGCTTTTGTTATTTCAAACACTTGAAAAGAAAACATGCCTTTTCATTCAATAAATTGCCTTAGAAAATTGTTTCAACCAATAAAGATGAAAAAATAAAAATAAAAAAGGCATTTAGGCCTAAAATAAATAAACTTCTAATTGGTTTAACTATGAACTGGTTTATAAATATAGGTAAACTTAATGAAATGTATTTCATGAATTAGATTATTAGATCTGGGTATATGTAACCATATAATAGGAAAACCTCCCTGCCAATTTCTTACATAATGGTAAGTCATTTGAAATTGACATCTGTTATATGTTTATTATATATGACACTGTCATAGTTTCCATATTAAAGTAAATTAAAAATTATTAACATCATATTTTCTTCTAAGTAAATATATTTTAAAACATCTAAATGTTACAAACAGAAAAGAATTTAAATAAAATATTGTATATACTAAATGTATGAAACAGGTTTATTATTAGTGTATCTCCAATAATATTGAAAAATATAAACGTGTATTCTCTGTATAAAAGAAAGAAATGGTAATTAATTTTAATTAACTATTGTCTGACGTCAGTGTTTCCCATTTCTAGCGCCAAAATTATATTTGGTTCCAGCACATCTGGTGACTCCAGATGTTGTTTTTCTGCACCGAGTCCTAAATTTAAACTAAGCTGCCAGCATGGCTCGAATTTCGTCAAGCCCAGCTTTGTTCTTACATTGTTACATTCTTACATTGTTACATACGTTACATTCTTCAAAATTACAAAACACAGCATTAAATATACCAATCGACGAAGCTATAATATTGTAAATAAAAATAACGGTTGTTATTTACCTAACTCCCATATATAATTATACCATAAATAGTTTAAAGTATTAAATATAAATGTTTATTAAAACACGAAAATTAAACTCAACAAACCAATAGTTTTTTTTAGAAGAAGCATTAGATTTGTTTACTTACTACAGAGTGGATATTGGATAATTTTTATCACTTTAAATAATTCAAAACACGAACTTGCTTGTAAAAATGCAAGTTTTTTTTTTTTAATATAAATAATTACCTAAAATAAATGTTCTGTGTACATTGAAAAATATTTTATTAGTCTAATTTCCCTGGGTATTGATTCTTAATTAATCTCAGGATGCGTGGACTACTTAGCCCTAATGGCGTTTCACTATGTATATAATTTAGAATATAATAGAAGAAAATTATATACATAATTCGAGCCCCGCGGCGGGCGACATTGTAAAGTTCGAGAGCATTTCATAAATTTTTTTGTATAATGGAAGAAGAAAGTCATTGTTAAAAACAATGATGATTTTATACTTTTACTATTTCCAGATCTCTACATGTCCATATATTAGGGCGCCAGTGGCTGCTGAAAAGCAGACCACAAATTTATTCATCTATGGCACATGTAGAGACCTAAAGCTGTGTCGGCTAGCAATTATGTTGATGGGGGAATTAACCAATCAATTTATTTTGGTTAGAAAATTTTTATTTCGCGACTAATAAAATCCTTCAATGTACAACATTTTTTTTTATTATATCAATTAGTGAAATCACGCACATATATACGATTAAAAATATATATATATATATATAAAAACTGTAGATAAGGTTAAAAGGGAGGAGTTTTAAACTTTATACAAAAGGGGAAAAAAAAAAAAGGCCTATCGTGCCAAAGTCCCATTATCCCCCAACCTACCTAGTCATCCAGCCACCCAGTGTCCATCATTCAAAAGGATGGGCAGCCAAGGCCGCAGTCAGCGGCCTCCGCCCTCCGCAACTCCAAGTCTTTTTGCTTCTCGGAAAAAAAAAGATCTAATTTTTGTTAAGAAAAAAGAAATATAAAAATCCGAATGTCAATATCCCAAAATTGTCAATCTTCCAGAATGTCAATATAAATCTCCCGCTTCCTTGTCCCAGTGTTGCTGAACTCACCCCCCCAAGCTATCATCGCCTTTCTCTCTATGAAAATAAAAAAATTAAAAAGGCATCTTAAAAAAAATGATAAAAATAAATTAAATATAAAATTATTAAAGAAATATTCACAAAAATAAAATAAAAATACGAAAATATTGAATTAAAAAAAACAATTAATATTGTAGGATCTGGGCATCTTGGGGTCAGCTTGGGAAAGGTTCAGGGCTCGTGGTGGAGCTGGTGCTCTGCATGAAGATGGTGGAGCCAGGTCAAGCACCATAGGTCGGTGGCTTGACTACAGGAAGGGGTGTCTGGGTCCATCTTGGACTGGTTTGTGGTCAAGTCGGCCACCATCGGACATGTGGCTCGACTAACAGGAAGGGGTGTCTGAGTCCATCTCAGGCTAGCTTGGTGTTGGTGGAGCCAGGTCATCCACCATAGGTCAGGTGTCTTGACCACCAGGAAGGGGTGTCTGAGTCCATCTTGGACTATCCTGGTGTTGGTGGGGCCAGGTCATCCACCACAGGTCAGGTGACTTGATCACCAGGGAGGGGATCTCGGTCTCTGGCTTAGTGCTGCCAAGGCTAAAGGTGGCTTCAGGCTCCATCTCAACACCTCGCAATCACCAGAGGTTGGTAACTTAAATGGACAAAGGTGGGATATGGTTAGGTTAGGTGGGGTTCTGGGTTACTTTGGCACATTATGGTCACGAGGTGTCCCAACAATTTCTAGATTTTTTGAACTTTTTTTTTTGTGTGTAAATTTATCAAAATGTAAGAGCATTTGTGCATTCTTTTTTTTCAAACTCAGCCTTTGTTTTTTTTTTTAGTAATTTTATAAACTTTTATTTTAGTATAGATTTAAGACCTACTTTTATGATTAAATAGATATCCATTTCTTCAACTAGGAGTTAAGATTTTGTGTCTCGGACAGTGAAGCACCTAAAAGACGAGATTTAGGCTCTCTTGGTATCCATCACTGTGAGCAATCTTTATGAAGCAATGTTGAATTAGTTGGATAGTCAGTGTAGTAGTTGCTTTTTTTTAATAGGATTCTAGGATTTATAATATGGTCTAATTTGAGGATTTTTCCTTTTTTTTTTTCTCTTTGTTGTTTTCTCTTTGTCGCTTATTGTAAACACAGGACGGATGGGATACAGACCCTCTAGATAGCTTTTACAGTAAATGATAATATTTTTTTTAGGTTAAATAGATAGGATTAGATGAATGTTTGAAGATAGGATTTCTATTTTTCTTATGAACCTTGCACATTTTTTTTTAATGATGGATTACTATTTTGGGTACCAAATGACCAAATTGGTGGTAATTATTACAAGTTTATTTTCTTTTGTGAGTTTATGGAGGTGGACCATAACTAGGATTTTGGAGTGTGTACGGAGAATCATCTCAATAGAATGAGAAGCTTAGAGATTTCAATCTTTTTTTTTTTTAAACCTTTTTTGTTTTTTTAAGGTAAAAGCTTCATTAGGATTTTTTTTTCTATACAAACTATTTCTTGTTAAAACCCGAGTTTCAAAGACCAATGAGAATAATGTATACCATTGTGAATTAACTATTTAGTGTAAATCTGAAATTTTAGTTATTATCAGGAGTAATAGGTGAAGGAAGGTGTAGGAAATCACAACTTAGAGGGGGGGCTATGTCTAAAACAACGAACCTAATCGGCATCCTATGGCTTGTGTTGGGTAATTCAGAAACCCTATAATCCCTGGCCTTCAGGTAGTAGCTTTGAAATAGGTTTCTAATGAGGACATGAAAGGTCAATCTTTCAGAGTAAAGTTGTGAAGTATAGGGACCCTAAGCCAGGGGTAGAAGTTAAGTAGGCCCAGATCGTAGTCGATCCTCGGAAAGCACTTGAGAATGTTAGTGTTGGGTAGTGAATCGTAAACCCTATAAATCCATCTTTCAATAGAGTGTTGAGGTCGGACTACTGCAAAGGGGACAGACGCAAGGTGAAGTAGGAAGAAAGTGACTTCACCCACGGTGGCTAGGGGAGTGACTCAATTCCGCTTTTATGAGGTGTCACGTTTAATGGTCCTTTATACACCATTATAATTTGTGTGTGTCTTTATAGAATTGTCGTGAAAAGTCGCTTAGTGTCAAGGCAAGGGCAGTTTTTTGAAGTTACACTGATTTTTTTTTTGGTAGGTTAGCTTCCAGATTATTTAGAATTGTTAACAATTATTGTTGACAATCATTTATCGAGTATAAAGTGTTAGTATATATAGAGCTTGTACAGAGGCATTTTCTTTGAGTAACCTAGGGCTTTAGTTCCCAATTTGTTTTAATTAGAAAACTTTATTTGATTTCACATTAGTCCTGGAATTTAGAAATTGTTAGGGTTTATTTGATAGAGATTATTGAGTGTTTTGGCGTCTATAGCAGTTTTTAACTTTAGAATGAATGCCCACAGTGACTGAATTTTTTTTTTTTGTATGAATGTGAAGTGGAATAAATGATGAGAAGGTTAAAAACTAGTATACTGTTAGACCAAATTTACTTTAGAGTAGTGTTAGGGAATTTAATAGGTTCAATTTTCAATTTTGATTTCTTTATTTGTTAGGAACGATAGCCTCACAGGACTGTAAAAAAACTCTATTGTTAGGAAAATATTCGCTCCATTTTTGTTAGGTCTCCTTTTGGAGGAGTATAAATTTTTTTAATTTCTATTACTAGGGTAATAAAGTACTCTTTGTTATTTATATCAACTTGAATTTTAAGAGTCGTAGATAATGATCATATCTCGATTCTCAGACTGGAAGGTTGTGGGAGGTTATGATCAGACCAGAAAACCCACAAAACTTCTCCTCATTAGAGGAAACGAAGAGGTATAGATTGAATTTTATGCAGGATGGGGGATTTGTTTTAGCCATGCCTATAGCCTGGGGTATAACGGCGCGACCTTGGGTAACCGATCTGACACCGTAGTTTCGACGTTTTTAGGGTGGCTGGAGCGAGGGTGTTCCAGACGGAAGGTCCTGTAAGATTGGCAAGTAGGCAGAGATTGCCCAGTTATTCTAGACGAAGTGTTTCCGTCTATTGAATTTTTTTTGGTACCAGTTTGATCCCCCATAGCTAGCGGAAGTTTCTTCTAATAAAGGATTCGCCCTGCCATACGTTTTGTTGGAATGAATTCGAGCATAAGACCGATTCGAGAGGCAGAATAAGTAATTATTAGGACCTTCAACGAGTTTAGACTCGTTCCATGTTAGGATAAGATTTTAAAGTATTAGTTAACTATAACGACCGCGAACGAGACGCCAGAACGAGCCAATGAGTCAAAGTTTTTAGAAGTGTTGTAATGAGGACAGTAGAATTAAGAGCAGTTATGCAGGGAGTAGAATTCTGAAGGAATTTGTAAAAGAACCAAAATTTCAGATTGATAAAAAATTCAAACCTATAAGATGTAGATTTATAGGATTCAGGTCAATGAATAGAGAGTATATTAGTAGACGAAAGTAATATGAATTTCTTGGAAGGGGGGGAGGTAGCTGAACTGTACACACCCCAGAGGCAAGGTAAACGGAGCACACACTGGATGTCAAGGGAGAGAGTCCCATGATTCCTTTCTTCTGACTGCTCTGGGAGCAGCAGTTGTGTTGAGACCATGTGAAGGTCTTTGTCCTCCGCCTGAAAGCCCCGAAGGTGTGAGAAGCTCTAGCTTTGGGCAGCTAGAGGACAAATGGTATAATCCCATGTAAACTAACAAGTACCTGAGTGTCAGTTTGTGATTATAGATTTGGTCTTGAACCTTGAATACCGGTTCAAAAGAATTTTTTTTTAAGGTTTATTATAAAAAAAAGTAGGGTAATTTTGTGTGTATTTTAAGGTCATTAAAAAAAAAGGAGGTATATATACCTTAAGGTTAAGCTATAGGTTTGGTTTAATATTTCGTGAAGCAAGATTTTTTTTTTAACAAAGGATGTTTTCAGTTATGTATGGCCATGCGAGGTCAATGTACCGAATAATTTAGGTAGACAACTAGTCTAACCATGTAAAAGGTTTCAGTTCAATTTTTAATCAAAGATTCAATTGGTTTTAACAGAATGAGTTGTGTGTGGGATCAAAGTTTTTTAAATTACTGATTTGAATTACCCTATTAAATATTAGTAGAAAGAAGCGCATTAGATTTGAATTTGTCTTTTCCCCCCTGATACCTTTATGTATTTTAGGACTTTTTTTTTTTTGGCTGTTACATTGTGAAAAATGCATATATTGGATAATTGTTATTATTTGAAAAGGAAAATGAATTGCATTTGCATACGTGTATACCATAATATTTTTTAAATTTGTAGATTTATGATCTTAGAATTTTTGAGTTTTTTTTTTTCATCACTTCACCCTAGCACCCAGGGTGGATTTGAGTGATTAATTAATATTTGAGTATAGATATACTATTTTTTGTAGTAAATATTTTCTTTTATGTAATTTTTTTTATTTTATTAAGTTTCCTCACTCGGTGTTGGAAATTAATTTTCCTTTTTATTTAGTAAAATTAATTTTTGGCAGGGAGGATTGTTGGGACACCTCGTGACCATAATATGCCAAAGTAACCCAGAACCCCACCTAACCTAACCATATCCCACCTTTGTCCATTTAAGTTACCAACCTCTGGTGATTGCGAGGTGTTGAGATGGAGCCTGAAGCCACCTTTAGCCTTGGCAGCACCGAGCCAGAGACCGAGATCCCCTTCCTGGTGGTCAAGTCACCTGACCTGTGGTGGATGACCTGGCCCCACCAACACCAGGATAGTCCAAGATGGACTCAGACACCCCTCCCTGGTGATCAAGTCACCTGACCTGTGGTGGATGACCTGGCCTCACCAACACCAGGATAGTCCAAGATGGACTCAGACACCCCTTCCTGGTGGTCAAGACACCTGACCTATGGTGGATGACCTGGCCCCACCAACACCAAGCTAGCCTGAGAATGACTCAGACACCCCTTCCTGTTGGTCGAGCCACATGTCCGATGGTGGCCGACTTGACCACAAGCCAGTCCAAGATGGACCCAGACACCCCTTCCCTGTAGTCAAGCCACCGACCTATGGTGCTTGACCTGACTCCACCACGAGCCCTGAACCTTTCCCAAGCTGACCCCAAGATGCCCAGATCCTACAATATTAATTGTTTTTTTTTTTAATTCAATATTTTCGTATTTTTATTTTATTTTTTGTGAATATTTCTTTAATAATTTTATATTTAATTTATTTTTATCATTTTTTTAAGATGCCTTTTTAATTTTTTTATTTTCATAGAGAGAAAGGCGATGATAGCTTGGGGGGGTGAGTTCAGCAACACTGGGACAAGGAAGCGGGAGATTTATTTTTACATCCTGGAAGATTGAACAATTTTGATATTGACATTTTTTTAAACAAAAATTTGATTTTTTTTGAGAAGCAAAAAAGACTTGGAGTTGCGGAGGGCGAAGGCCGCTAGCTGCGGCCTTGCCTGCCCCTTTTCGAATGGTGGACATGGGTGGCTGAAGGTAGGTGGGGATATTCTGGGGATAATGGCATAATAGGTTTTTTTTTTGTTCTTTTGTATAAAGTTTAAAACTCCTCCTTTTAACTTTATCTACAGTTTTTTATATATATATATATATATATTTTTAATCGTATATATGTGCGTGATTTCATTAATTGATATAATAAAAAAAATGTTGTACATTGAAGGATTTTATTAGTCGAAATAAAAATTTGTCTAACCAAAAAAAGATTGATTGGTTAATTTCCCCATCAACATAATTGCTAGCCGGCACAGCTTTAGGTCTCTACATGTGCCATAGATGAATAAATTTGTGGTCTGCTTTTCTGCAGCCACTGGCGCCCTAATATTTGGACATGTAGAGATCTGGAAATAGTAAAAGTATAAAATCATCATTGTTTTTTTTTTTTAACAATGACTTTCTTCTTCCATTATACTAAAAATATATGAAATGCTCACGAACTTTACATATCCAGATACAGAGTGCATTTTACAGAGTATTCATTCTGAATATAGAGCAATCCATATTTATTATCTAAAGAGCTATACCACAGTAATTATAATTACATTGATGGCTTGCCCCATCTGTAGGAATAACCTGATTGCTGTTTACTATCCAAACCCACAAGTTTCAAAAGAATGGTCTGCTCCATGCAATAACTTCACACAGTACTTCTTTGTATGTTGACCAAAATTGTCAGACTTCCATTACGCAATGGAAGACTTGCTTCGAGAGAGAGATCTCAGGTAAATCTAAATTTTCAAATAGGTTATCGTTTTTCCTTGATAACTTGGCGATTTCTTAATTGATTTGAATGGAAGCAATCTTCCAGCCATCTTGTTATATGGCGATGGCTTTGGTACAATATATAGCATAGTTATTTCCCACTCAATTTTTGAATAAGACAGAGTGGAGGGGGAATGGGGCGGATTAGGAAAGTTGGATGGATAGATTTTTTTACTACCATGTCATATTTACTAAACAAAGCCATAAAGAACGAATTTTTCTTTTCATGCAAAACCATCTTATATATGTTGATAATTTTACACTAAAACATATTTGCAAAAAAAATACATCATAAACTAAAATGTTATAGCCAATTAAAATAATACAATATGATAAAAAATTCAATTACTAATGTGAATTACTTTCAGAATAATTTCGAATATCGTTTTTTTTTTGTTGTTGTTGTGGTTGATTCTATTACAACTTAACTTTGTTTATTCAAAAGTTATAAGAATAAAAAAAATGGTTGATGTTATATTTTTCTATACACTCACACAAAGAAATTTTTGATTTTTTCAAATGGAGAAAATTGAGCAGTTTTTAAAATATAAACTTTAATAAATACTATAGTATCCCAAAAAT
>CP092877.1:79619007-79666221 GCA_030710605.1 Cordylochernes scorpioides
TTATCATTTTTATGTAAATATTTTAATTTATTTTTAATGCCTGATTTTTGCATAGGTGTTTGTTGTATTTTGATTTTTATATATACTTTTGCGTGTTTTCATTTATTGATTAATATTTTTCGGTTGTTCTTCTTTTAACCTCGTTTTGTTTGGTTAATAAAATAACGTTCTTCGTTTGCGGATCACCGACTCTACCTTTCTGCTACGCTACAACTGGTGGAGAAGCTGGATCGTCAAGACCATATCCCTTCAGACATAAAAGAAGGACTGAAACTGTTAAATGGGAAGATAGTGTAGAGCTCAAGAAGATGACCGTGAAAATAGAGGAAGCTACCCAGGTGGGCAATTATTTTGTTCAGCACCTACCAAGGAATCCTTCCATGTTCTCCGGGGAGGATGGTGAGGATCCCCTTACCTGGGTAAGAGGTTACAAACGTGTGGCAAAGCATAATCATTGGGACGAAACCCTCTGTTGGGTCAGATTTTCCACCAGACAAGACCCAACAAAGATGTAAACAATTACATCATATAAATATATATACGCAGTGTCTCGCCGAAGTGTTTGTTGCCTAGGTGGAGAACTCCCAACGATGGCCGACGATGCTTTATAAAAACCCAAAGCCCGCTCTGGGAGGGGCGAAACGAAGGATGTACAAAGAACACATGTACAAACAAAAAACTAGACACTTGAGGACACCAGACTTCCATGCCGAAGGCTGATGCCTGGTGGGGAGGAAGACACGGGTGACATCCAGAGACATCCGTGCTGGGAGCTGCTGTACCATATGTACATATATCCCCCTCATTTTTGTTAGAGGTGACCATAGGAAAACAATTTGTCATATAAACACTAAATCAATAACCTTTTTTTTTTTTAATACTCGGAATATATATATTATTTAATTTACTAAAGGAATTTAATTTGTTTTGACGTGACATCGTCTTAGGTTGCGGCTGGGAGTCACTTATGAAAAAGTGTAACGCCGGTAACGTTACGATGAGTCACCGAACGAGAGTGCTGCGCGCGCAGCGCTAGAGAATTAGGCGCATTGAATCGGCGCATGCTTGTCTCTGTCTTTGTCTTTCTCGAACGTTCTTGGCGTTGGAAAAACAAGAAAGCGTCATAATACAAGTTCACACATGTGGTTGAAGTATCGTCAGCTGTGTCTGTAGTGAAAATGTGGAGTGCTTAGATTCGTCATTTACAACAACTACAACAATAAAGGTAAATAATTGTACACTGATATTTCATTATCGTAAACTATGATTGATTGATTAATTGTTAGATTGACACAAAAGTTGAGAAACTGAGTTTATAGGTTATGTCATACTATTGATAAATGTTGATAGTGTTAAGTAAATTATTAGTTTAAAATTAATTAATTAATTAATTATTATTTTACAAATTTTAAATAGTTTCAAATTTATTTAGCAAAAATTTGAACCTTCGATCTGAATAAATGTTTTGATTTTCGAATTGATTATTTAAATTTGTATTTATTGTATATATTGTTTTCATTGATGAAATCAGCATGTTGAGTGCAGCTATACTTGGAAAAATCAATTATCGACAGGCATTCACATGATCTTATGCGGCGATTTCAGACAGCTGCCACCTGTGCGCGCTAGTCCGTGTTACACAGTACCACACAACCAACTCGGAGGACCTGTACTCTGGCAAAGCATCAACTACTTCCCATTAGTCCATGTTGTCCGACAAACTGACGAGCTGTTTTCGACGATTCTCACCAAAATTGGAGATGGACTCAAACTAAGTGTCAATAATATCGCACTTATTGAGTCCAGGCACAAATCTGAAGTCTGGTGCAAAGAGAATGTACCTAACGCTGTCAGATTGTATTACAGCAACCATGAAGTAGATTCATACAATCGAAACGCAATTCAAAACTACACAACTGTATCGCCACTGATATTACGGCGGAAGTGTTCCAAGTTGCGATTACAGACGTAACTCGTGTCATTAAAACCAAGGGTGACATGTGCATGACTGAAGTTACTTGCTTCGCTGCTAATACTAGCTTCAAGTTTATACTCGGTGCTGTAGATATTCATCCAGGAGCTAGTATGCAGGATATTGGAATGTTACTATGGCAAGGACTCGGTCCGTACATTCACAACAGCCAGTACGTGCCACCGTTCGTGCAAATTGATTCTAGTATACCGATTCTTCTGTGTGGTGATTTTAACAAAAACGTAAAGCCTGACAACTCGTTTCTTAATTTCATGAAAAATACGTATAATCTTGATTGCGTATCAAACGTTTCTAAGTCAACTACGTTAAAAGGAACAACTATCGACTTGACTTTCGCAAGACACATTACAGCAGAAACACTTCCTTTCATTTCATATTTCTCCTATCATCGTCCTATCCTCAACAAAATCACTCAAATAGGAATTAGTTAAGTTTAAGTTTACATGTACAATGTTTTAGTAAACAAAATATATTTCTATAGTTAAAATTTGTGCAATTCTTATTTTCATTCAATTCCTTGTTCCTATTGTGCAATTTAATTATATTCATATCAATAAATATTCTACCGTTGTCACGTAAAATCTTCGCCCGTAAAACCGACTTTACAGGCAACCATTGTTTTTTTTTTTTTTCAATATACAAATATTTTTTTTTCGCGCGGCAACACGGTAATTTTTGGAGGCGTGGTCATGATCACGTGCGTGTTGGTTTTGGCGTGAGGAGCGAATGAAAATGAAGGGCGGCAAGGATAAAAGGAGGTTTTCTTGGCAAAATCAGGGGAGATAGACACAGAGCCGCTCAGTGACAGGAGAGATACCGCCGCCAGTCGGGCCTGAGACGTAGAGGAGACCAGACCTTGCCGCCGCTTCCGAGAGAAGGTAAGCCCCTCGCCATTATGGTTTAGCCCCCCTTTTAGTTTTCGAACAGAAGCTAATCTATTTAGATTCTGAATGGGCCCTAAAGGGCTTTAAGTGACTTAAAAGGGAATGTTAGGGTTCGTATATTTTGTCCCGCTAGAATAGATGGAGATCTAGGTTCCTCCCCCTCCTTTATAAAGATGAATTCGTAACCTTATGTCACCTCTAACCTAGATCATTATGTAAATAGCATGTCTCGCTAATGAAGAAATGTTCCCAAAATTGAATTTAATCTGAATAAATATCTAACTTATAACTCATATGGAGAATTTTGTTTCCCCTCACACATATTTCATTCTCCAGTTTTATGGTACTACCCCCACACCTATATCTTTGCTGTGATATATTGACACAGCAACAGTTGCAAAATACGACTTTATCAGGGCTACCTTGAGGGTATCTATTTGTCAGGTTTTAGTAATGTTTGTACCTTTATGTGAAGAATTTGTCCTTCTTTCACTCTTTAAAACGAAACATAGTATGATTTTATCTATTTGGAGAGAATGTTACTAATAATCAAGTCTCCTAATAATTACTGGCCAACATACACTGCTGAACGCGCATGCCAAAGGAGCTAGTTCACCTGTCTGTGTTCCAGTGTGTTATTCTATCATAGTTACCACTGTGCCATCCCTTGATCTAAACCTAATAAGACCCATGCTTCCCTATACTCATAGATTGTCTCTTTATAACTTTATTGTAAACCCTTTGTTTTAAATATATTACAAATATCAATGTCAACAGTATGGGCCTATAGTTTTTGCTTGCCTCATAGCTTATCTTGCTAGGTTTTAGTATAATCTTCATAAATAGAGTCCTTTCATACATCTAGATAGTAACCCAATTCAGCGCATTTTGTTGAATCTTTGTTATAAAAATCGGGATTAAAAGGATACCTGCATGTTTAATCAGATTTTATTACTATTAAAATCTGAACCTGGTACTTCTTGATATCTAATTTTGAAATAATGATTCCAACATATTATACTTCTATAGGAATTGTTAATTTTATCTTATATTCAGATTTATAGTTCCTAATAATAACACGTTCATCTTTATCTGGGATCCCCTAAAGTCGTTGGATGATCTCAGAGAACGTGGCACAAAAATGGGCGCGTCACGGACCCGAGTCCGCTGGTTTATAGAGACGGCTAATAGATGGCGATCAATTCTAGCGTCTGTTTTGATGGCAGAGCCGACCATTATTTCATAGATCATTCTAATTTAGTGTAGGAACGGGAGTAATTCAATATTTCCCTCCTTTCTTCCTAAGTACACGTGAGCGCTAATTTAATGGGGAATGTCTCTACACATCTGTCCTAAACCATCCCACACTATATCCTCTGTGTATGAATCTATTTACAATTGATCTGTAGAAATTATAGAGATCTATTGCTATAATTTTCTTCTATGAAATAGTTCCCAGCGCCTTCAGTGGGTTGCTAAATCGCCAGAAGGTATCTTTTATAGGTTGTACAATTTAATAAAGATTTCATGGGTTGTCTGATAATGAGGGAGAATAGTAAGGAATAACTCGTACCAGATTTCGCGAATAAAGTCGAGGGAGGACATTATCCCAGAAATCTCTTAAAAGGATAGTTGAAACAACGAGGGAGGCAGGGGAAGGGCCCGCCATTTTCTCTTTCGTAGAAGAAGAAGGGGGGGGGGGGGGAAGATGGACGTTGGGACCCCACATTCCAGAGACCTTTGTTAAGTCCGCGCAACACCCGGCGCCCCAAACATTCCAGGAAGGACCTTTCAACGGGCCTCCCTGACGCTGGGCCTCCTTTGGGGGATTCCACCCACGCCTGGCATGGATGAAAGTTTTACTTGGAGCTGCAACTCTAAAATCCTTCTGTACCTTGTATATTATCTGATATTCCATTCTTCCAATTATAGTTTTAGATGCTCAAGCTCTACATTGTTTATCTCTACATCACACGCTTTGCCTTTAGTGGTAGCGACCCTGTTGTCAAAATGTTACACTTGTAGATTTTGATAAGGAAATTTTACTAAGTCACATCATACATGCTCCGTTCCCATTGGTAAAAAAAAAACGGGAACGCGACAGTGGCGCCCGCCGCGGGGCTCGAATTTAGTATATATTTCATCTTAAATACTGTAGAAATATATACCTAATGAAAAGCCATACTATTTAATTATTCAATTAATTAAATTGGTGAAGTAGTTCACACCCTGAGTTAAGAGTCTATATCTAGAGTGACTTACAAAATTTCCAGCGGTCTTACTTAAGGAATGTCATGTTGTTGCCTTGTGACTTCAGTTAAGTTTAAGAGCTATTCATAGCGCCCTTTCAGTTTTCTAACCACACCTACTGTTATGATTTTAAATCGTGAATTTTAATTTATGCTTTCCGTTTCACTGGTATTTTATCAGGCAATAAAAGTTAAGATGAGGCGTTGTCTACCACATCACTCGCCGCTGTCATTTACGATTCACATTGTTTGTGACAAAGCCTTAATAATATCATTGATTTCTGATATCAAAGTAAAACGTTTATGGGGATGAGTATCTTTTATTCAGGTCTTCTCAAGCTTTCGGGCTTGTCCGCCCTTCTACAGGAGAAACATATACAATATATCAAGAAAATATAACGCCGCCTGATGCTAAAACTATTATGATTCTATATACATATATGTATATATATATATATTAAGATGTTTTGCATATTATTTGTTTACTTAAGATATATATATTTTTAATTGGTTAAGGTATTTACATATTCTACTATTGTTTGCTATATTCTATGAATTATCTTATAAGTTAGGAATTCTATTATTTAAGTTAGTTTTATAACGGTTATTGGCTATTACATATAAGTTCCTTATATTATTATTGATATTGCTAACTGGTACTAGGATATATTGTGTTATATGCTTCGGGCAAATCTATTTTCTATTAACGTTATTGTGTTTTCTGAATAACAAAAGGATCAATTACAAGCCTTTGATATTTGCTGTTTATGTTATTGTAGTGTATTCTATGGTTCTCCTAAAGTGAAAGTGTGGCCTGTTTCTTTGCAGTGTTGGAAAATTAGAGATCTATTTTCTTGATTTATAATGTCGCGTCTATGTTCATATATTCTATTGCTGACTCTCCTCCCTGTCTTCCCCGCGTATATTTGGCTTGGCAGTTGTTGCATTCTATGGAATATATTGCCTGTTATTTTCTGTTTTGGTTAGTGGGTTTTATGATATTGGGATTATTTTAGATATAGTGGATTTTAACGATGGAGCCTATGTTAGGGGAATTACAGTTATATGTTTGGATGCCGAAGTTTCTTAAGTAGTTGACTATTGTTATAGATGTTTGTGAGTATGTAATGTAACATATCGCCCTTTAGATATTTGTGGTTTCGCTTATTGGGTTATTGATTGTTATACTTTTGGGGAAATGTTGTAATATAAAGGAGGTTTGGTGTCCTGCTTGCTGGACATTATTTATAATAATCATCTGTGTCTCAATCATTTTGAATTCTGTTGCGAGCACCATTGATTACATTTTTTTTTATACAGTATGAGAAATGAGGTTGGATTACCATGGTTCAACCTAGAACGGTAATCATTGTCTTACAGTAGTCTACTGAAATGACTTAGATTTTTTTTTCTCATCATAGCTCTGCTATAATTTCCTCACAGCAGAGGTGAGTCCTGATAATTATTGCCGGCTACAAATTTCTTAACTTTATTTTAATAGCTCTCCCTATCAAGTTATGCTAGCCTGTGCATCCAGATTAGGGCTAGCATGCTAAGAGATAGTTAATCGATTTCTCTCCAGCGCATAGTGGATTGGGAGAGTGACAAATACATGAGCTTTACAGTGAAAATAGAATTAGAGATCCAGTTGGCGTACCCGTGAAGGGAGAAGATTGATCACCATAGAAAGGACGCAATTTTATAGTTTTCTTCGTAAAATTTTTTTTAGTTCGAAACCAATAATAGATAGAAATCTGGTTTTTAACATTCCAATGGCAGAATCTCAAGGGGTAGATATAGTGACCAATTTGCGCGAGTACCTTTAATCACTGTGGAAGTATTTATTAACTTATGACATACTACCTGGGATAATCTTTAAATATATTCAAAGGAAAGGAGATGACCGGAGCTTGTGTCTGCAAGACAGCTGAGATATCCCGAGGCGTGCCTGGACAGCTGTGAGTTAATGACAAGGCAGCAAAAAAGCCACCTGTGTTAGAAACAGGATCTATCTAATAATGGGGGTATAGGAGACAGGAGAGTTTATCGAGGCTCGA
Source organism: Cordylochernes scorpioides (assembly GCA_030710605.1). Classification (NCBI taxonomy): domain Eukaryota; kingdom Metazoa; phylum Arthropoda; class Arachnida; order Pseudoscorpiones; family Chernetidae; genus Cordylochernes; species Cordylochernes scorpioides. Next base: position 79,626,191 of record CP092877.1, read on the forward strand.
TTTGACACTTGCATATAATGAGGATGTTAGCAGAGAGCGAGTCTCCAGTACGGAGTAATATCACCTAAAGGCTGTGAATAAGGATTGATGTAGTCGGGACACCCGAGCAAAGATATTACATTGAATGTAATTCGGAACCTGTAGGCGTGAGGCGGTATCGTGATTGGTTAAGATGGTCAGACACGCGAGAAGGGTGGCCCCCTTTGACGACGTTTTCTGCCAAGTTTGATCACTGGATGCCGATAGACCGCTAAAAGGGTGTGTCCCCCACATAGGAAATGTCATTGAAGATGTGCCAACATGAAGCGAAGAAAGATCGAGGACGAGATGACGTTTTCTAAAATTGACACTTAAGGTGATACGTCTGGACAATAGATGAGGCAATGAAGTCCGCCTAGAATATGGCGCTAAATTCCAGAACGAAAATGTGGTTAGATCGAGCTGAGGTGACGACTCCATATTAGAAATACCCCTGTAAATTCTTAGATGTCCGCGAATATATTTTCAACAGTGATTTATACAAGTTGCACACATATCTCATGAGCCAGGAATGTAATTATCAGACTGACAATAATAAGGAATAATATAAATTTTCTAATCCGGGAACAAACAAAACTTCTAATATGCAACAAAGTCCTACAAAGTAATTCCCATACCAAATTCACAGTGTATCATCATAACTCAACAGAAGACTCAGTTACAATTGGTATATAAAAGGGCGAAATAGCTTTGTCATTTCCCAATCCAATAAGCACCTGTTGCCCCATGGACAGTGATCCTATTAACCACATTTGATTTCATTTAAACATGATGTGAGAGAATCGAACTCATGGAAATGCAGCCTTATTTACTATGCCTCATACTGTATAAATGAAAGAGGAAAATTTCTAATAACAGCCGCTAAGTGGCGATGGACACATGCACGTGTTAAGGGATTAGATAAGTAGGTAGGGGAAATTTCTAGATATTCAACAATTGTAAATTCATAATTTGTAATTTGTTAACAATGTGACAGAAATCATCTAGGACCTCGACGTAAAATTTGTGCAAATAGCCGGGGAGAGAGAGAGAACGATGGCCGGTTTCCTCAGTAGGCCCCCGAGCGAGGGTAATTCTGTCACCACGAGATAAGAGAGTCGTAGCCGGGGCAATTAAAAATAGAAATCGCCGGCCCCCCTCCCCTTAATTGATAACGGCCGGACGTGGGAAGGTGCTTGAGGACAGGAAATGGGCCCCCTATTGAAACTAATAGGTGACAGACGATCTACCGAGGCTGTAGCTTATAAAACTAAGGATTTCAAAATGCACTAAGGGTTAGTACGGGCTGGTTTACCTAAATTCCAGCAACTGTATACACTACTTTATATGCATAAATCTATATTATAGTACTGGGCTATGGTAAATAACAATTATGTATTCCCCTGTTAAGAAGCAATTTTATTGGCTGCAATCTTGGCTTTGATGTTGATAACTTTGGTTAGACATTTTTTTTTATTTAGACTAATAAAATCTTTTAATGTACGACATTGTTCTTAGTGATAGGCTGTGATCTAAAGGGCTTCAGCTTTCTTTGTTTCTAACCATGAGTTTGTTTTAGCGTTGTAATGAATCGTAAAGTTTCAGTTTTTTTTTTAGCTACTAGTGTGATGGGTTTTGTAGCAGAGAGAAGGATAGGAAGGGTGTAAAGGATGGAAATCGATGGACTTTCCAGCTAGACCGGGACTTTGCTTATGAACATCTGTAGTGGAAAGGTCTTTCGAATTTGAATATTGTCGGAAATATTCCAGGAGTTTAAGATAAAATTTGATTCCAGAAATTTAATATAATAAATGTTTATATAATATAATAAATGTTTATATAATATAATAAATGTTTCGGTTACCATTACTAGTCCACATCCACACGACACTGTGTAACAGTGAGCTCCTCCTCATACATACACATATGGTTTCTATGTTTTTGAATACCAAATTTTTTTCTTTTCATCACTCGGATTTTCTTTTATAGAATCTTCATTTATTCAGCAGTTTGATAGCTGCAGAAACGCGATGTTTGCGTCCACATCCACACGACACTGTGTAACAGTGAGCCCCTCCTCATACATACACATATGGTTTCTATGTTTTTGAATACCAAATTTTTCCTTTCATCACTCGGGTTTCTTTTATAGAATCTCCATTTATTCAGCAGTTTGATAGCTGCAGAAACGCGATGTTTGCGTCCACATCCACACGACACTGTGTAACAGTGAGCTCCTCCTCATACATACACATATGGTTTTTATGTTTTTGAATACCAAAATTTTTCTTTTTATCACTCGGATTTCTTTTATAGAATCTTCATTTATTCAGCAGTTTGATAGCTGCAGAAACGCGATGTTTGCGTCCACATCCACACGACACTGTGTAACAGTGAGCTCCTCCTCATACATACACATATGGTTTCTATGTTTTTGAATACCAAAATTTTTTCTTTTCATCACTCGGATTTTCTTTTATAGAATCTTCATTTATTCAGCAGTGTGATAACTCCAGAAACGCGATGTTTGCGTCCACATCCCGGAGAGTTCACGAGATTATTTTACCTTCTCTCTGCCCTGGGGGAGATACCGCTTCACGCGTTTGCCACAAGGAGCTAAAAACTCAGCACAGGTCTTCCAGTGGGCCATGAACTTGGTCCTGGGTGACTTGTTGTTCAAATGCGTTCGCCTGTACATCGATGACGTCATTGTCTACAGCGACTCTCACGAGCAGCATGTAGCGGACCTCGCTGCTGTACTCGAACGCCTGAGTAAGTTCGGTTTGAAGGCCAAATACGGGAAGAGCTATCTCTTCAGGGACTCAGTAGAGTACCTGGGTCATATAATCGACCAAAATGGGATCAAACCCATGTGGGATAATGTCGCCGCTCTCAGGGATTTGAAACGACCTCATAACATCAAGGCAGTCAGAAGTCTATTGGGTACAGTTAACTACTACCGACGCTTTATTCCCAACGCAGGTGAGGTCCTGGCTCCACTGAGCAACCTATTAAGGAAGGGACATAGATTTGCTTGGGGTATGATAGAGCAGTCAGCCTTTGAGACGGTGAAGGGAATATTAACCAGCGAGCCACTACTAATTCACCCAACAATTGGGGTACCTTTCATCCTGAACACTGACGCCAGTGGGATAGCGGTAGGCGCTTGCCTCCAACAGGAGGTCAATGGGACAGTGAGGCCAATTGCTTATTATAGCAAGAGACTGACTGGTCCTGAGATCCGCTATTCCACAATAGAAAAGGAGGCTTATGCAGTAGTGTTGTCCCTACAACACTTTAAACACCTCCTGGCGGGCAGTCGAGTAGAAGTACATACCGACCATAAACCGATTACGCATAATAAGGGGTCTGATTACAAGAACGCTCGACTGTCTCGGTGGGCAGAGATCATCCAAGACTTCAACGTTACATTCATATATGTGCCGGGGAAGGAAAACACGGTAGCCGACTTTCTTAGTAGGTTCCCGTGCGAGGATGATCCAAACCTATCGCAAGATGGGAGGGTGGTGGCCGCGGTGGTAAGAGACCGTCGGCCCCCCCTTATTAAATAGTAATCAGATATGGGAAGGTCTACTTCAAGAGAAAGGATGGGCCCCAGTAATGAATAAGTTGACGAAATTAAAACCAAATAGCACGGAGAGGTATAATAACCGGGAATATAGGCTACTAGACAAATACCTCGTCACAAAGAATGAAAGGGGTACCTGGGTGAAAGTGGTTCCTACAGGTTTAGGGAGACAGTGATCAGCTATCATCATGACATCGCTACTGGAGGTCATTTCGGAGTTAGAAAGGTTATGAGAAGGCTGAAGGGTGACTATTACTGGCCTGGCATGAGTACACAAGTCCGGAAATATATACGCAGATGCGAGAGCTGCCAGCTATCGAATCAAGGCGTAGCCAAAGCCGCTAGTGCTCCCCACTTTAGACCCGAAAAACCCTTTGAGCACCTAGCTCTAGACTTCATAGGACCATTAGAAGTAACCCCAAGAGGTTATTCGAGTATTCTGACCATTGTGGATCTTTTTACTAAGTTCCCAATCCTTATTCCTACTAAGGACCAGTGTGCCAATACAGTGGTTAGGGCCTTGTTGGAAAGGATAATCACCACCTTTGGAGTACCAAAGACGGTACTCTCTGACCGGGGTTCGGCATTCATGAGTTGCGTATTCAAGGGAGTTTGCAAGGCTATGGGGGTTGGAGCAGTAAATACCACAGCCTGGCGACCTCAGAGTAATGGCGCCGTAGAAAGGCTCAATAGGACGGTAATAGAATCTCTACGCAGGTGTGCAGCGGGGAACAATTGGGATACAACCTTACCAATGGTAGCCTTAGCTATCAGGACCACTGTACACTCTAGTACTGGATTTACTCCAGCGAAACTGGTCTTTGGACATGAGCTGAGGCTTCCACAACCTTTCCAGGAAGAGGAGCTTAATCCTGTATGCGAAGATTCGATTACCGAAATGGCGGCCTTCTATGAGCGGGAATTGGTGGAGGAGGTTGAGAGAACGAGAGAGATGGTGAGGCAAACTTACTTGAAGGAACAACAAGAAGCCAGGGCTGAGTTTGAAGCTAGAGAGTTAAGGACCTTTGAGACAGGGGATCTAGCTTTGGTAAAAAGAATGCATGAGACGAAAGGACGTCATAAATTTGAGCCAAGGTACAGAGGACCATATGAGGTACTACAAAGGACGGGCAACACTGTTTACCTTTTGAAGGATTTGGAGACGGGGAACTTGGATAAGATCCACATAGACAGAATGAAGGCCTATCATGCCCCGGTAAAGACTTACCCTACAGGGGACGAAACTGTACAAGAGCAAATAGATGGTGTCATTGATGATGAGGATCACTGGGTACACCCAACATATCCAATATATTCCCATAGAACTGTAGAACCAGAGGAACCACGAGAGACAGCAACCTTAGGAAACCCGCCTGAGGTAGTAAATAGGGCAATTGGTGGCATTATTGACGGCCCTGAAATACGCTGTTCAACCAGGGTCAAGAAGCCCACGGGGTGTAAATCGTGCCCAGGCTGCCAATGAGTAAACCTATAGAATGTGTACTGAGTTTAGCTAAATTTTTGATCATGGTATGAAGTGTTAGGAAGTGATTTGAAGGCCTTGAAATGTGGTCTGAAAAGGATTTCAGTTTTTTTTTATTGAGATTTAATGTTAGGAGGTAAATCTAAAGGTTTTCAGCTTTACTTCTCTTGTGTTTAATTAAACTACAGTCCTGTATTAGGAGGCAGGTTGTAATCTACGACTTAAAGTCCAACAGTTTATGTTGTTTCAATTTTATTTTAAGGTTCTGAATTTTGGTTAAACTTTAAGAATGACTAAGGAACTTAGACGCATTAGGTATCTGCTGTGCTTGTAATATATTCGCTATGGGTTGGTTCGGAATATGCGTTGGGTTTAAACTTGACACCCTCTAATTCCATAGGTCCAGAATAAAGCCCAAAGAGAATTTCTAATGAGAGTGTGTAAGGCAGATATAGTCTAAGAGTTGATATGATAGAATAATAAGTAACCTCTGTTGTTAAACTCCAGAACGAGTTGGGTACTGAAAGCCCTATAAGTACAAAGAAGGAGTTTAGCTGAATAGCAGAGAAAAAGGAATGCCAATGACCTATATAAGAAATAGGGTTGGAAAAACACTTGTAGATCTATCAGGTTTGGCAATGAGGTAAATGCTTGAAGTTCAGTTCGCTCCATTTAAGTGCTAGTTTGATGAGTCGTTTGTCGAGGCACCAAGTGTCAAGATAAAGATTTTCAAACTGTGAGGCACACAGTTAAAGTGTTAGGTTAGATTTCAGCATTTGGTTGTTAACAATCAGTTATATTAACTTGTTTAAATATAAATAATAATTATCTATGTATAGATAATTGATATATATAGAGTTTGTATGAGGCATTTCCTTTTTAAGTAAATAGGGCTTTAGTCCCCACTTTGTTTTAATTAGATAACTTTATTTGATTTCTCATTGTGTCCTGAAAGATGTTGTTATTAGTTAGGAAAGTTGACATTGATCATTGAAGTATTTTGGCGTATATAATAGAATTTAGCTTTAGTATGATTGCTCGCTATGAATGAATTGTATGAATGGGAATGCGAAATGAATGTGAGAAAGCTGCAGTCAATTATATTATGAGCCCAAAATTACATTAGAATAGGGTTAGGGAACCAATAGATTCAATTTTAATTTTGATTTCTTTATTTGTTAGGATCGAATGGCCTCACAGGACTGTACAACTCTATTGTTAGGAAAGGAATTCGCTCCATTTTTTGTTAGGTCTCCTCCTATGGGAGTATAAGTTTGATTTCTATTATTAGGGTAATCAATCACCCTATTTCATTATATTAACTTAAATTCTAGAATCGTAGGCAGTGACCATGTCTCGATTCTCAGACTGGGGGATTTGTGGGAGGTCACGGTCAGGCCAAGAGCCTGCAAGTCCCCTCCTCTTTAGAGGAAGCGGAGAGGTACCAGGTGAACTTTGTGCTAGGTGGGGAGATTCAGTTGCCGACGTCGCAAATTAAGTGTACAGCGACAGACCTCGGATAACCGATCTGACATCGTAGTTTACGATGCGTTAAGCGTGGCTGAAATGAGGATGATCCAGTCGGGAGGTTGAAAAGAATCGGCACGTTTGATGCTCTTCTATATATTGCGCAGCCTGGAACAAATTCCCCGATGGACGAGCTTAGAAACATGTGCTGGGTAGAGAAATCGAATTCCCTGTAACTCCTTGTCTCTTAGTCAAAGTCCAAAGGGGTTTTCTAATGAGGGTTAACAATTGAGCAAGCAGGAAACAAGTTACGATTAGACGAGGCGATTCCGTCTACAGATTTTAGGTACCAATTAGCAAAGTGACAGATGGACTGTCCAGATTCTTTGCCTTTCATATCGCCCCAGGCTAGCAAAAGTTAATCACCTAATTAAAGACTATGTCTACCATACGTTTAGTTAGAACGATTTCAAGTCTAAATACCAGTTAGTAAGTAGAATTTTTTTTTTACGAGAGTAACTCATTATAAGATAAGATAAATTTTAAATTAGTAGGACATCTAAATGAGCTTTTAGAAGCAGATTACCAGAACAAGCCAGACCAGTATTCCAGATTTGAAGAAAGGGAAGTTTAAAGGGGGGATGGAATATCAAATTTTTGTTTCGGCTATGAAATGGCCCAGAGCAATGAGTTTATTCTATTTTATTTTTGGACAAAGAGTCAAATTTTCAGAGAGGTACTAAGAACTCAAGTGGGAAATTATATCACAAGATATAGGTAAGACCTAGTTTATTATTCATCATAATTTATTTTCAGGGTTAATTTAAGTAGTACTTTTATTAAAGTGGGCTTGTTGGTCAAAGATATGAGTACACATTCTATGGACAAGCTAAACAATGTATAGTAGAGGTTAACAACAATGTTCAGCTAAGAACAAAGATAGGTGAGATTGCCACCACAGATAAGGTAATTATGAAATAGTCTGGTTTGGAGACGTATTGACTACCATGATTTCCTTCCTATATATTTTCCTTGATTTAAGAGAAGCGGGGAACACACCAGACAAACACTCCCAGTGACGAATTGGTAAGAACAGGTTTTAAGATATTACATGTAGATTTTGAAATACTAGTGAAATGACCTAGTCCCTCAATGCATATCTATTCGTTTTATTATCATTATATACTCATTATTACTATATTTATCATGTATCATTCCTTTATTTTATTCATGTATATTTGTATATATAGAAGGCACAGTTCGGATTATAAATGTGTGACATTTTGGTAGCAGCGCTGTTACCATCTTCAGATAAAATGCACTAAACAAGTTTTAACCACAGCATATATATATTTTATTGTTTATTTACCATAATATTATTCCAATATCAGTGTTATTATAATACACTCCCATATCAATGTTATTTCCTTCCCATATATCATATTTTTCAAGAAGTTTGGCATATTTATCATACAGAGGTGATATCTTCTCATTTAATGTATCATCCACCATGTTTACCCTTTTCCCTAATTACCTGCACGAATATTCATATATAGATAAGACACAGTTTGAGCTATAGACTACAAAGGGATAAAGATAACGAGACCAATTCCAGAACAAATAATTAATATGTGTGACATTTTAGTAACAGCATTGTTACCATCTTCGGACAAATGTACCGAATGAGGATTCTAATCACAATTTATATATTCATCTGTATACCATAGTATATCCTATTTTTATATATATCAAACCATTCCCTCCTACTTATAGTAAATATCCATTTTTTAAAATTTTATTTTTAACATCGTGTATATCTGCATTGCTCCACTTCGGCATACGTCGTATCCGTGCAACTTTAATATGTATATTCACTTCCCACGTTTCTGTTTTGCCCTACTATTAATGTCATTGATAGGAGTTGCAATTTTAGTTTTTTTTTAATCATTATCATTGTAACCATGTATAGCCATTCCTTTGCTGTCATATGTATCATACAGCGCTAATAAAGTTTTTTTTCCCCTTTTCAGATATGTTTTAGGAATTGTACATATCTATATTAACACGCACAATTCCTTGGCGCCCTTAATAATTATACATGATAAGCCACGCTTGGAATATGAAAAGAGAGATTAAGAGGAACGTGGTAAGTTTCTTTATTAAGTAGAATACGAGCTTTCAGGCAGCAACTGCCCTTCTTCAGGTCTAATACAAGTGTAGACAAGGAAGTGATTTTTACCCTATTATAGGCGACAGTTGATCAAAAAATCTCTACAGCTGGCCCGGTGGAAATGCCATCTTGTCTTCAATCAAAAATGCTCCCAATCCTCCTTTATTCCACCTTCCCTCAGGATTCATGACCCAGTAGGAAACCACTACTCCACAGGCATCATACAACGTACTGAGGAACAACTTCTCCTTTCCAGAATTAAAGGCTCCCGAGCTATGATCCGCTTCCTTCAGAGAACCATCAGAGGCCTGCTTTACTTGCTTTCTTGCATGATTTCCCCCAACGATCTTGGTTCCCTTATACTGACCATAAACTCTCGCGTCACGATCCAAAACTCGGAGATAGAATCCCGTCACCACAAAAAGTTTGAATTCTGGCGTTTGAAGTACGGATTTCCTTCTTGCACCCAACCAAAACCTGAGGATGGCATCGTGAACCTAACCGACATAACACTTTCCGACACCCAGATCTCTCTATTAAAAAAAGGCCTCAACTTCCGTCTGCCCAAAGAACCTGATCTCTTGTACACAATCAGTGGAATTGAGTCATCCCTTCAACACCAATCCCACGTTGACAAACATTATATCCGGTCCACCATCACCAACAAACTCCTCGCCTCCTCTAAGAGATCCTCAACCGCTCCCAGTTTCACCAAGAAAGATTTCGCTTCCCTTAAAACCTTAAAGAACCATTGTGATATCATAATTTCCAGATCTGATAAGGGCTCTCAGGTTGTTATGATGAAGGCGGAGGAATATGAGAGAAAAATGCTTGACCTCCTATCTGACCCAGACACGTTCCATGAGATCCCAACCGAACGAATCACTGCTCTTTCCGATGGCTTTAAGTTTGCACTCAGGACGCTCAAGAGGAATGGAAGCATCACCCCCGAGCAATTCCAGCGATTCACCTCCAACCTTACCGGCGTCCCCTACATATACGGCCTCCCTAAGACCCATAAGCCCCACATTCCCCTTAGGCCCATTGTAGCCTACCACCTCTCCCCTGCACTACACTTAGCTAAATATCTCACTAACCTCCTTAAACCTCTCGTTAAGGCACACAACCTCTTTTCAGTTCAAGATTCTACCGAATTTCTAACCAAATTAAAGAGTGTTCCCCAGGCTGATAGACTTGTCATGTCCACCTTCGACGTAACATCCCTTTTCCTATGCCTTCCGCACTCTTTGATTACAGACGGTCTTAGTTCACTCCTTGCCTCCTCTACATTCTCTAGCAAAGACCAAAAATCGATAATAGATCTGTTTACTATCTGTCTTGGCATGAATACCCTCGAATTCAACAGCCGTTCCTTTCTACAGATACGAGGCTCCCCTATGGGCAGTCCTCTCTCCACAATCGCTGCGGAAATTGTCATGCTAGGGCTGGACCAATGGCTGGTGTCCAAAGATCATTTGGGGGTCGTTACTTGGTTACGTTACGTAGACGACATCTTCTGCCTACACCGAGATACCAATCATTTACCCATTCTCACCGCTTTAAACTCTTACCATCCGAATCTACTTTTTACACACAACCCGTCCCGCCCTAACTGTATTCCATTTTTAGACATTTTAATTATTAACACCGACGATAAATTCCACACAACGGTCTTTCACAAACCCGGCTTTACTCCCTCGTACCTACATTTTTCATCCCACGCCCCCGTCTCCCATAAGATCACCACCGTCCGAACTCTTTCCAAACGTATCTACACCCACTGTTCCCTCCTTTTCTTTAAAAATATCGAGAGGCGCACGGTCTACTCGCATCTCTTGTCCGCGGGCTATCCACGCAGTTTTATCGACCGACATTTTTTCACACCCAATCAAAAAAGAACCACACCTCCTTTATTTAAAAGCACCTGCGTCCTCCCATACTCCACCACGAATTCCGGTATTGGTTCCTTTTTACGTAAATTCGGCATTCGCACTCTTTACAAGTGCACACCTTCCCTTTACACCTTCCTACGACATCCAATTACAAAAAGCTCCGCCAAACGAAACCCCCAATCCCTTTCTTACGCCGTTTACAAAATTCCTTGTAACGATTGCGATTTATGTTATATTGGAGAAACAGGCCGAACAATCGCCATCAGAGCCAGTGAACACGCCCGCAACATCCGCTCGAAAGACAAAAAATCGCTCATATACCAACATATCGCCGAATCCGGACATTCCTTTAATCTCGACAATACAACCCCCGTTTATAGCGATATATCCAATAAATACCAACGCTTAGTTCTCGAAGCCCTTGTCTCCAATACTACACCCAGCCTCAACAGAAAGATTGACCTCCCGCCCCAATATTCTGCTTTTTATTCTATACCAACAGATACACCTCCTTCGTAACTTTTAACTTTATCTTTATTCCGCTGTTTTTTATATTCTCGTTTATATTCTTATTCTTATTTTTATTTTTATTCTTGCTTTCCAATTTTTATCTCCGTGTTTTAATTTTTATCTCCGTTTTTGCCTCTATTTCTCACACAGAGTATGTTTTATTTTTATTTGTAAATATGCAAATTCCCCCTTTCCTTGTCTACACTTGTATTAGACCTGAAGAAGGGCAGTTGCTGCCTGAAAGCTCGTATTCTACTTAATAAAGAAACTTACCACGTTCCTCTTAATCTCTCCTTTCCTTAATAATTATGTTTACCTAGAAGGTACTAAGAATTTGTTTGTATAGAATCGATGCTTAGACCATCCCACACCTCCACCATGGGACTATGGCTGGGAACATATGGACTCGACTCACATCTGGGCCAAGACTCCCCGGGATACAGACAGCGAAAGGATGGGCTTAGTACATTGCCCATTAAATGGTAGGGTAGAATTTCCCTCGATATATACTACATTGAGCTAACATGTTCCAGGTTCATAGCTCGTGTGTTCCTCCTTTGCCCGAGTGTCAGTGATTGCATAATGATATCGTAAAAGAATGCATTTCCCCCCCATTTCATATTTCTCATAGTGTATAAACAGATATGAATTGGAGTAAACACATTCTTCCACTCTGGCAGGGGAGGAATTGTTGGGTCAGATTTTCCACCAGACAAGACCCAACAAAGATGTAAACAATTACATCATATAAATATATATACGCAGTGTCTCGCCGAAGTGTTTGTTGCCTAGGTGGAGAACTCCCAACGATGGCCGACGATGCTTTATAAAGACCCAAAGCCCGCTGCGGGAGGGCCGAAACGAAGGATGTACAAAGAACACATGTACAAACAAAAAACTAGACACTTGAGGACACCAGACTTCCATGCCGAAGGCTGATGCCTGGTGGGGAGGAAAACACGGGTGACATCCAGAGACATCCGTGCTGGGAGCTGCTGTACCATATGTACATATATCCCCCTCATTTTTGTTAGAGGTGACCATAGGAAAACAATTTGTCATATAAACACTAAATCAATAACCTTTTTTTTTTTTTAATACTCGGGATATATATATTATTTAATTTACTAAAGGAATTTAATTTGTTTTTTTTTTTCAATATACAATTTTTTTTTTCGCGCGGCAACACGGTAATTTTTGGAGGCGTGGTCATGATCACGTGCGTGTTGGTTTTCGACGAATGAAAATGCCAGCCAATAGAAACTTTGGCGTGAGGAGCGAATGAAAATGAAGGGCGGCAAGGATAAAAGGAGGTTTTCTTGGCAAAATCAGGGGAGATAGACGCAGAGCCGCTCAGTGACAGGAGAGATACTGCCAGTCGGGCCTGAGACGTAGAGGAGACCAGACCTTGCCGCCGCTTCCGAGAGAAGGTAAGCCCCTCGCCATTATGGTTTAGCCCCCCTTTTAGTTTTCGAACAGAAGCTAATCTATTTAGATTCTGAATGGGCCCTAAAGGGCTTTAAGTGACTTAAAAGGGAATGTTAGGGTTCGTATATTTTGTCCCGCTAGAATAGATGGAGATCTAGGTTCCTCCCCCTTCTTTATAAAGATGAATTCGTAACCTTATGTCACCTCTAACCTAGATCATTATGTAAATAGCATGTCTCGCTAATGTAGAAATGTTCCCAAAATTGAATTTAATCTGAATAAATATCTAACTTATAACTCATATGGAGAATTTTGTTTCCCCTCACACATATTTCATTCTCCAGTTTTATGGTACTACCCCCACACCTATATCTTTGCTGTGATATATTGACACAGCAACAGTTGCAAAATACGACTTTATCAGGGCTACCTTGAGGGTATCTATTTGTCAGGTTTTAGTAATGTTTGTACCTTTATGTGAAGAATTTGTCCTTCTTTCACTCTTTAAAACGAAACATAGTATGATTTTATCTATTTGGAGAGAATGTTACTAATAATCAAGTCTCCTAATAATTACTGGCCAACATACACTGCTGAACGCGCATGCCAAAGGAGCTAGTTCACCTGTCTGTGTTCCAGTGTGTTATTCTATCATATTTACCACCGTGCCATCCCTTGATCTAAACCTAATAGGACCCATGCTTCCCTATACTCATAGATTGTTCTCTTTATAACTTTATTGTAAACCCTTTGTTTTAAATATATTACAAATATCAATGTCAACAGTATGGGCCTATAGTTTTTGCTTGTCTCATAGCTTATCTTGCTAGGTTTTAGTATAATCTTCATAAATAGAGTCCTTTCATACATCTAGATAGTAACCCAATTCAGCGCATTTTGTTGAATCTTTGTTATAAAAATCGGGATTAAAAGGATACCTGCATGTTTAATCAGATTTTATTACTATTAAAATCTGAACCTGGTACTTCTTGATATCTAATTTTGAAATAATGATTCCAACATATTATACTTCTATAGGAATTGTTAATTTTATCTTATATTCAGATTTATAGTTCCTAATAATAACACGTTCATCTTTATCTGGGATCCCCTAAAGTCGTTGGATGATCTCAGAGAACGTGGCACAAAAATGGGCGTGTCACGGACCCGAGTCCGCTGGTTTATAGAGACGGCTAATAGATGGCGATCAATTCTAGCGTCTGTTTTGATGGCAGAGCCGACCATTATTTCATAGATCATTTTAATTTAGTGTAGGAACGGGAGTAATTCAATATTTCCCTCCTTTCTTCCTAAGTACACGTGAGCGCTAATTTAATGGGGAATGTCTCTACACATCTGTCCTAAACCATCCCACACTATATCCTCTGTGTATGAATCTATTTACAATTGATCTGTAGAAATTATAGAGATCTATTGCTATAATTTTCCTCTATGAAATAGTTCCCAGCGCCTTCAGTGGGTTGCTAAATCGCCAGAAGGTATCTTTTATAGGTTGTACAATTTAATAAAGATTTCATGGGTTGTCTGATAATGAGGGAGAATAGTAAGGAATAACTCGTACCAGATTTCGCGAATAAAGTCGAGGGAGGACATTATCCCAGAAATCTCTTAAAAGGATAGTTGAAACAACGAGGGAGGCAGGGGAAGGGCCCGCCATTTTCTCTTTCGTAGAAGAAGAAGGGGGGGGGGGGAAGATGGACGTTGGGACCCCACATTCCAGAGACCTTTGTTAAGTCCGCGCAACACCCGGCGCCCCAAACATTCCAGGAAGGACCTGTCAACGGGCCTCCCTGACGCCGGGCCTCCTTTGGGGGATTCCACCCACGCCTGGCATGGATGAAAGTTTTACTTGGAGCTGCAACTCTAAAATCCTTCTGTACCTTGTATATTATCTGATATTCCATTCTTCCAATTATAGTTTTAGATGCTCAAGCTCTACATTGTTTATCTCTACATCACACGCTCTGCCTTTAGTGGTAGCGACCCTGTTGTCAAAATGTTACACTTGTAGATTTTGATAAGGAAATTTTACTAAGTCACATCATACATGCTCCGTTCCCATTGGTCTAAAAACGGGAACGCGACACCTCTGTCTTGCCAATGTCTACTTTTACCTGAATGGAACTGCCCTCAAATGGTTTGAGAATAATGAGGAGACCATCGGGAATTGGGAAGAGTTTACTACTCAATTAGAGAGTGTATTTGGGAAAAGTGAGAGTCTGCGGCTGCTTGCCGAGAAAAAACTTAAAATCCGGGCTCAGTTAAAGGGTGAAAGCACCGAGTTCTATATACAAGACGTCCTACGACTCTGCAAAGAGGTGGATCTCCAAATGAGCGAGGAGGATAAAATCTCCCACCTCATGAAAGGAATAGTGGAAGAACTTTATCAGGCGCTTCTTCCAAGAGACATAAACAATACGGATCAATTTGTGTCTGAGTGCCGCCGCATTGAAGCGTTTCATCGTCGGCGTGTGACCCCCGCCAAGTACGAACGCTTGCCCAATGTAGCATCCCTTGATGCCTGCGATGATAATACAGATTTGTCATCCATGATTAGACAAATTGTCCGCGAGGAGGTGCAACGAGCCTTGGCCGCTCCTCGAAAAGAACCAAGAATCGCCACCATTGAAGACATGGTGAGGGAAGAAATTGATAAAACCCTCGCTCCAATATCAAATCCTTCCAGAGGCTCCCCTCAATATCGAACTTATACGCCGTGACCAATCGCTAGAAGAGAGACGGCCGCACCCCAGACTCCCCGTCCCAGAGCTTGGTACCCGAAACAGGGAGAAAGACTGGACACAAATGAATGGCGGACCACTGAGGGAAGACCAATTTGCTTCCATTGCGGACGCCCTGGCCATGTCTCCCGTTACTGCCGTGACAGAAAGAGACAGAATGACGAAAGAGAAAACGGATATTCCCAAAGGAGGCAGGAACCAATGTTCTTCTATGGATCCCGTTCCAAATTCCCGGCGCTCAATGATGACGAGCCAAAAGATAATTTTAGACGTTACCGAAGCCCTTCCCCATACCCTGGCCGAAACGGACAACATTCGTCGCCTATCAAAGGGTCCAGTCGGTCACAAGAAAAGCAACCTCCCATTGCTTTCATTGCTGAACAGAGAGAAGAATATGATAAAAGATCATCAGTCACTTTCATTGTTGATAGCGGATCCACCTGTCACATGATTAATGAAGAAAAGTTGCTTGATCATCAAAAAAAGTGTGATGTGAACATCAATGTTGCAAAAAAAGAAGAAGGTATGAGAGCAAAAACTTCAGGACAATTTAAGGGGAAACAATGTAACCTAAATGAAGTAATATTTGTGCCTGAATTATCAAAAAATCTTTTGTCAGTGAGCTCAATTGTTAACAACGGAGGAGAAGTAAATTTTAAAGGTGATAAAGTGACAATTTTGAAAGATGGAAAAAAAGTTCTAGAAGGAGATCAACTTGAAAATGGACTTTATGCTGTAAATATTGAACAACATTTTTCAAAGCAAAATGACTCGAACCTTACCTTACCAAGTGAAAACAAAACCCAAGAATGGCACAGAAAATTGGGACACATTGGAATGCAGAATCTAAGAAAACTTGAAAGTTTGGTTGATGGTATGGAGCTAAACAAATTGGAAAAACAGGAAAATGATGTGTGCGAAATTTGCATCATGGCAAAGCAAACTAGGAAGTCATTTGGAAATGAAAGATCTAGAGCTACCCGACCTTTGGAAATTGTTCATACTGATTTGTGCGGCCCAATAGAACCCTTAACACATGATAATAAGAAATATATAATGACATTTTTGGATGATTATACACATTTCTGTTATGTGTATTTGCTCAGCAATAAATATGAAGCAAAAGAATATATTAAAGAATATGTAAATGAAGTGGAAAGATTTTTAAATGTGAAAGTTTCAAAATTAAGGTGTGATAATGGCGGTGAATATGCCAATACGCAAGTTAAAGAATGGTGCAAAGTGAAAGGAATAATACTTGATTTTACAGTTCCATATACTCCACAATTGAATGGAAAAGCAGAAAGGTTGAATCGAACTCTGATTGAAAAAACCAGAGCACTTTTGCTGGATTCCAAATTAAATAAGGAAATGTGGGGAGAGGCCACAAGAGTCGCTGCCTATTTAATCAACAGAAGCCCTTCAAAAACAGTACAAATGTTGGGGCACGTTTTTGTAACCATACCCCAACAGAAGGTGTATTTATAATCAAATCAAATGGATACATGGCTTCCCTCCCACATAGACTTACAGACCACCTTTTGCCCAGAAACCTCGACAATTGATGACACCAGACTTCCATGCCGAAAGCTGATGCCTGGTGAAGAAGACACCAGTGACATCCAGAGACATCCGCGCTGGAAGCTGTTGTTCCATATGTACATATATTCCCCTCAACAAAAATTTAGGTAAAGGTGACCAGAAAAAAATGGAGAAGGAAGATTTCTAAAAGACTAAGCCTTATAAATATCCTTCCCGAAAAAAAAGGAAGCATCACATTATAGTCCAGGTAAAAGGGGCCTGGGTCGATTTTTAGCCAAGACGGGGGGCGATATATATACCGTCCCGAGAAAAGGGAGGATAGTATTTCAATCCATGTGGAGGGGGGGGCCTGGGGTCTGAAATTTTACACTAGTGCCGTGGCTGTTTCTCTCTTTAGATTTTTTTTGTTTTGGTAATACTATATGTTCTATTTTGATGGGAGAGGCCTGGGGCGTCTATGAAATTGTATACTGGAGCCGTTGGCCATTTTGATTGGTGTTTCTTTCGGCGAATGAAAATGCCAGCCAATAGAAACTTGGGCGCGGCCAGCGAATGAAAACGGAGAGAGACAAGAATAAAAGAGGGTTTCTTTGCCAAAAGGCAGATTCAATCTGAGTCGCTCAGTGAGAGGACAGTCTTCAGACGGGAGGCCAGACCTTTGCCGGCACTTTCGAGAAAAGTTGCGTTATTCCATCATATTTACCATTATACCATATTTTCTGATTCCTCGGGCTATTGTTACGCTGTTAGGAGGGTACGGCATAATGCAAACAGATTTGTATGTTTGACTATTGTTTGTGTTATTTGGGCTATAAAAATGCCTTAATATGAATCTATTTACAGTTGATCTGTAGAAATTATAGAGATCTGTTCCTATAATTTTCCTCTATCAAATAGCTCCCAGCGTATTCAGTGGGTTGCTAAACCTCCAGAAGGAGTCTTTTATAGATTGCCCAATTTAATAACGATTTCATGGGTTGTCTGATGAAATTGTATACTAGTGTCGTGGCTGTTTCCATCTTTAGACCTTTGTTCTGACAATATTATATGCTCGATCCCTACTTTAGCTCAACTCTTAATCAATTACAGAGTTTCCCCCCTCTTTTTTTTTATTTTATTTATCCGGTTTGCACAAATTGCATTACATGTGATGATGTAAAGACATATATCGATAGTGCATCATTGACAGCTGTGCTTCTATTATACAACATTAAGGTCTTGCTGCGGGTTATATACATGGGGTTGTTGGCCTAAATTGCTATATATATATATATATACTTAAGTAAGGAAACTTTAATAAGTCACATCGTGTATCCTCCCTTTCCATTTATCCAAAACCGGGAACGCAACAATGTCGCCCGCCGCGGGGCTCGAATTTAGTATATGTTTCATCCCCTATACTTTAGAAATATATACCTAATGAAAAGCCATACTATTTTAAGTATTGGTGAAGTAGTCCACGCATCCTGAGATTAACAGTCTATTATAAATCGTGAATTTTAATTTATGCTTTCCGTTTCACTGGCATTTTATCAGGCAATTAAGTTATGTTGAGGCGGTGTATACCGCATCTCTCGCCGCTGTCTTTTACGATTCACATTGTTTGTGGCAAAACCTTAATATTATCATTGATTTCTGATATCAAAGTAAAACGTTTATGGGGATGAGTATCTTTTATTCTGGTCTTCTCAAGCTTTCGAGCTTGTCCGCCCTTCTACAGGAGAAACATATACAATATATCAAGAAAATATAACGTCGCCTGATGCTAAAACTATTATGATTCGATGTACATATACATATATATATACATTAGGAAGTTTTGCATATTATTTGTTTTCTTAAGACATTTTTTTTTGGTTAAGGTATATACACATATTCTACTATTGTTTGCTATATTCTATGAATTATCTTATAGGTTAGAAATTCTATTATTTAAGTAGTTTTATAATAGTTATTGGCTATTACATATAAGTTACTTATATTATTGTTGATATTATTAGCTGGTACTAGGATATATTGTGTTATATGTTTCGGGCAAATCTATTTTCTATTAATGCTATTGTGTTTTCTGAATAATAGAGAATCAATTATAAGCCTTTGATATTTGCTGTTTATGTTATTGTAATGTATTCTAGGTTCTCCTAATGCGAAAGTGTGACCTGTTCCTTTGCAGTATTGGAAAATTAGAGACCTATTATCTTGATTAATAACGTTGCGTCTATGTTCATATATTCTATTGCTGACTCTCCTTCCTGTCTCCCCTGCGTATTTGGCTTGGCAGCTGTTACACTCTACGGAATATATTGCCTTTTATTCTCTGTTTTGGTTAGTGGGTTTTATGATAGTAGGATTATTTTTAGATAGTGGACTTTTATGGTGGAGCCTATGTTAGGGGAATTACAGTAAATATTTGCCAGCAGAAGGCATGATGAGATTACATGAAATTTAAACCAGTTACATGTTCAGTATGTTTCTTCAGTTGTAATTTGACACAGTCATCAAATGAAGAAATGGGCAGTACGCCATATCTTGATGCTGGACACTTCTGTATCAGGAAGGTGTAGTTATTCTGTTTAATGAGAATTCCAATAATCATCGAAATTTAGCAGATTATCATTGGGGATTTGAACAACTGTCTTGAAAATTTTTGAACAGCCTGAGTAAATAAAGGAATCCTGGAGTTAGAGTGGAGAATTAGTAGTACAGACTGACCACTCGACGCAGATAACTCTAGGGAACAATTATTGTGTTAATCCGCCGTAGACAAGAAGAACATTGATTCTCAGGATATTCGATAGGCAGAATTTTGAGAATTGATAAGGTCATGGTTAAAGTTTACACAGGCATATGGGAGTAAAGACAGTGATTTAGACAAGATAAGAGGCAGCCTTATGTCTTAAATACTTTCAGTGGAAGCAGATGCCACTGCAAATATTCAGGTCTAATAATTTCCAAATTTGAAGTCATGCATGACGGGTTAGCACGGGATTGACGCCTGAACTGGCTTTCACTGGGATTAATCGAGCTTGCGAAAGAACTAGAAGAAGTGTGACATGTCACGCCACTGTACTAAAATAATAATTGAGAAGATTTATGTTGAGCCAACTGAAATTAGTAAGGAATTAAGAGATTAAGGTCTTATTATTTGAGTTTTACACTAATTTCAATTACGCGATATGGACGGCGTTATAAGTTGGGTGGAAATGATTCGGCCGCAATAGGATGGTCTCCTGGAGGTGGTACGATCAAATACTACTTATTGAATGCCGGGCGGGATCGCATGAAGCATTAAATGACATCAAGAAATGCTTAAAGAAACACCCTAGAAGATTGGGGATAGACAAAATGACGACATGGAAAATGCTCAACATTGTACATTGGCAGCAAAATGTTATCTTGCTATTGTATGGACGACCACTCCTTCCTGAAATGTGCAGCGGATGTTAGTCCCAGAATTAGGTCCTTGAGGCGACACTTTCCTTTGCAGATGACATAAAGACGCATGACAAAACAGCACATGAGCCTTTAAACTAACTTCAATTCCTGCCATCAATTAATTTAGTTGACCAATAGCTATAGAACCACTGGAGACCTCCATACCCTGTGTGAATATTTTAGTGAGAAATGAGCGATTCAATTCTATGAGCCATGAGGTATCCTGTAAGATCGGAGTTGTACCCCATTCAATTTTTTTTAATAGTAGCCAGTGCGAGATATTTCCAGAATTTTTTTTTCTAACTGTCATATAATTCGAAAACTAGAAAACTACACCATTTTGATACAGTTTACGTTTAGCACCCATGTGGACTCAATATGACCATTTAAAAACCTTTTTTTTTAAAAGTAGAACTTCATTAGGATTCCTTTTTTTTTCTATACAAACTATTTCTTGTTAAAACCCGAGTTTCGAAGACCAATGAGAATAATGTATACCATTGTGAATTAACTATTTAGTGTAAATCTGAAATTTTAGTTATTATCAGGAGTAATAGGTGAAGGAAGGTGTAGGAAATCACAACTTAGAGGGGGGCTATGTCTAAAACAACAAACCTAATAGGCATCCTATGGCTTGTGTTGGGTAATTCAGAAACCCTATAATCCCTGGCCTTCAGGTAGTAGCTTTGAAATAGGTTTCTAATGAGAACATGAAGGTCAATCTCTCAGAGTGAAGTTGTGAAGTATAGGGACCCTAAGCCAGGGGTAGAAGTTAAGTAGGCCCAGACTGTAGTCGATCCTTGGAAAGCACTTGAGAATGTTAGTGTTGGGTAGTGAATCGTAAACCCTATAAATCCATCTTTCAATAGAGTGCTGAGGTAGGACTACTGCAAAGGGGGCAGACGCACGAGGAAGTAAGAAGAAAGTGACTTCACCCACGGTGGCTAGGGGAATGACTCAATCCGCTTTTATGAGGTGTCACCTTTAATGGTTCTTTATTCGCCCCAATAATTTGTGTGTGTCTATATAAAATTGTCGTGAATAGTCGCTTAGTGTCAAGGCAAGGGCAGTTTTTGAAGTTACACTGATTCTTTCTTTTTTTTTTGGTAGATTAGCTTCCAGGTTATTTAGACTTGTCAACAGTTATTGTTAACAATCATTTAGTGAGTATAATGAATTAATATATATGTAGAGCTTGTGCAGAGGCATTTCGTTTAAGTAAATAGGGCTTTGGTCCCCACTTTGTTTTAATTAGGTAACTTTATTTTATTTCACGACTAGTCCTAGAAGATTTTATTATTGTAAGGGTCTATTTGATAGAAATAATTGAGTGTTTTGGCGTCTATAGCAGCTTCTAACTTTAGGATGAATGCCCTCAGTGACTGAACTGTGTGAATGTGAAGAGGAATAAATGTAGAAGAAGGTTAAAAACTATTATATTGTGAGACCAAAACACATTAGAATAGGGTTAAGGACTTTAATAGGATCGATTTTTATTTTATTTTATTTTTTATTTCGAATTTTGTTAGGACCGAGAAGCCTCACAGGACAACTACAACTCTATCTAGTTAGAAAATATTCGCTCCCTTTTGTTAGGTCCCTCGTTAGGGGGTATAATTTTCCTTTGACTTTCTTTTATCTTAGTTTAACTTGAATTCTAAGGATTGTGGATAAATGATCCCTATCCCGACCCTCAGACTAGGAGATAGTGGGAGGCAAGGATCAAGCCGAAAGCCCACTCATCTCCTCCTCGCAAGAGGAAGCGAAGAGGTGTAGATTGAATTTTATGCAGGATGGGGATTTGTTTTAGCCATGCCGAATAGCCTGGGGTATAACGGCGCGACCTTGGGTAACCGATCTGACACCGTAGTTTCGACGCTTTTAGCGTGGCTGGAGCGAGGGTGTTCCAGGCGGGAGGTCCTGTAAGATTGGCATGTAGGCAGAGATTGCCCAGTTTTTTTTTCTAGACGAAGTGTTTCTGTCTATTGAATTTTTTTTGGTACCAGTTTGATCCCCCATAGCTAGCGGAAGTTTCTTCTAATAAAGGATTCGCCCTGCCATACGTTTTGTTGGAATGAATTCAAGCAAAAGACCGATTCGAGAGGCAGAATAAGTAATTAATAGGACCTTCAACGAGTTTCAACTCGTTCCATGTTAGGATAAGACTTTAAAGTATTAGTTAACTATAAGAACCGCGAACGAGAGACGCCAGAACGAGCCAATGAGTCAAAGTTTTTAGAAGTGTTGTAATGAGGACAGTAGAATTAAGAGCAGTTATGCAGGAAGTAGAATTCTGAAGGAATTTGTAAAAGAACCAAAATTTCAGATTGATAAAATTCAAATTTATAAGATGTAGATTTGTAGGATTCAGGTCAATGAATAGAGAGTATATTAGTAGATGAAAGTAATATGAATTTCTTGGAAGGGGGAGGTAGCTGAACTGTACACACCCCAGAGGCAAGGTAAACGGAGCCACAAACAAAATAGTAGAAATTGATTAGTCGCTCTGCCAAAACAGAAATTTTCTCTTCATACGGTTGTCACCCTAGATTTTAATGGACTGTGTAGTTTAATAGAGGTCTGGGCTATGTTCCATTTGACCAAGATTCTAAATGACGTTCCCACCTGGGTTGAGAGTATTGTAACAGAGTAATCTAACACATAAGAGAAAACACACCCTCCAGTAGGATCGGGATAGACGAATATTACCCAGTGACCAACTCGTGATTCCAGACTGAATAAGATTGAAAACTTAACTGGGATACTAAACCTTGATCCTTCAGCGCACAAATATATATAATGTGTTTTCATTTTCTTATTGAATAGGTTATTATTTTATATCATTTATATTATATTATAATCATATACTATTCATTTCAACAAATTTATTTCCTTTGATATTCATGATATTAGTAATATTTACCTGCCATGTTGCATTTTTTTTTAACATGTTGTCGTGGCTTATTCTTCCCTCAAGGCATGATCTATTTTATCCTTATTGTCTTTTATCCGCCTTACTTGTATATGTATATATATTTTGTCATCATATATAATTTTGTAGTGGTTTTCTTTATCATGAATCATGGGATGATTTTTATCATATTTAATCACTATCTGCATGATACGTGTTTTCTTTAATATATATATTATACCCACCATATAACATGGAAGGATTCATTTTATCATTACATATTTCGTGCCTTATTTAATAATTACTTTCACAATTTGTTTCTGTAATTTTTTAATTTAGCAAAAGTCATCATGTCATAGGCTAATTATTATATACCAAGATATTTCTTTCAGCTAACTATAATTATCCTTTCCTTTGATTGTATAAGTATAACTATACCACACGAATGTCTTGATTGGTACTTAAATAAAGATGCTGGCATGTTTTAGGAGTTGGAATAGTCAGT
Organism: Cordylochernes scorpioides; assembly: GCA_030710605.1. Lineage (NCBI taxonomy): Eukaryota > Metazoa > Arthropoda > Arachnida > Pseudoscorpiones > Chernetidae > Cordylochernes > Cordylochernes scorpioides. The sequence continues at coordinate 79,649,903 of CP092877.1, forward strand.
TATTTCTAAACGACTTCTTGGCGCCCAATTTTTTATATATAATATGTAATAGGGAAATGTTCTAACTGTATTGTTAGCAGAAAGAAGGTAGCAATGAATCCAGCACCCCAAGAGGCAAGGATGGGGTTGAGAGGACTTACCACAAGGAAGGCCTACTCCTCAAGGCCAAAGAAGAAAGTGAAAGGGTGGTATATATACCCATGAATGGTAAGACAGATGACCTTGCTTACTTCCATACATATGATATGACTGTCTCCCATAACCTATGTTGATAACAGTGTGCTGACAGAATAATAACACATAAAAACCTTTTTGCCAGGATGCGCAATGCCCACTAATGTTCGGAATAATAAACATCTAGAATGGCATACCATCATTTTGACTAGCCTTATCTTCCCTATAGGTTTCGGTACATCTGGCTTCACCTAGTAATGGAAAATGCATTTTGCTAGAAATGGGCCTGCTTTCATAGTAACTGATGAAAGGCAGATGAATAATGAGTAGCACAAACGCATTTGTCCATTACTTGGCAGGGGGAGGATTGTTGGGGCACGTTTTTGTAACCATACCCCAACAGAAGGCGTATGTATAATCAAATCAAATGGATACATGGCTTCCCTCCCACATAGACTTACAGACCACCTTTTGCCCAGAAACCTCGACAATTGATGACACCAGACTTCCATGCCGAAAGCTGATGCCTGGTGAAGAAGACACCAGTGACATCCAGAGACATCCGCGCTGGAAGCTGTTGTTCCATATGTACATATATTCCCCTCACCAAAAATTTAGGTAAAGGTGACCAGAAAAAAATGGAGAAGGAAGATTTCTAAAAGACTAAGCCTTATAAATATCCTTCCCGAAAAAAAAGGAAGCATCACATTACAGTCCAGGTAAAAGGGGCCTGGGTCGATTTTTAGCCAAGACGGGGGGCGATATATATACCGTCCCGAGAAAAGGGAGGATAGTATTTCAATCCATGTGGAGGGGGGGGGCCTGGGGTCTGAAATTTTACACTAGTGCCGTGGCTGTTTCTCTCTTTAGATTTTTTTTTGTTTTGGTAATACTATATGTTCTATTTTGATGGGAGAGGCCTGGGGCGTCTATGAAATTGTATACTGGAGCCGTTGGCCATTTTGATTGGTGTTTCTTTCGGCGAATGAAAATGCCAGCCAATAGAAACTTGGGCGCGGCCAGCGAATGAAAACGGAGAGAGACAAGAATAAAAGAGGGTTTCTTTGCCAAAAGGCAGATTCAATCTGAGTCGCTCAGAGAGAGGACAGTCTTCAGACGGGAGGCCAGACCTTTGCCGGCACTTTCGAGAAAAGTTGCGTTATTCCATCATATTTACCATTATACCATATTTTCTGATTCCTCGGGCTATTGTTACGCTGTTAGGAGGGTACGGCATAATGCAAACAGATTTGTATGTTTGACTATTGTTTGTGTTATTTGGGCTATAAAAATGCCTTAATATGAATCTATTTACAGTTGATCTGTAGAAATTATAGAGATCTGTTCCTATAATTTTCCTCTATCAAATAGCTCCCAGCGTCTTCAGTGGGTTGCTAAACCTCCAGAAGGAGTCTTTTATAGATTGCCCAATTTAATAACGATTTCATGGGTTGTCTGATGAAATTGCATACTAGTGTCGTGGCTGTTTCCATCTTTAGACCTTTGTTCTGACAATATTATATGCTCGATCCCTACTTTAGCTCAACTCTTAATCAATTACAGAGTTTCCCCCCTCTTTTTTTTAAATTTTATTTATCCTGTTTGCACAAATTGCATTACATGTGATGATGTAAAGACATATATCGATAGTGCATCATTGACAGCTGTGCTTCTATTATACAACATTAAGGTCTTGCTGCGGGTTATATACATGGGGTTGTTGGCCTAAATTGCTATATATATATATACTTAAGTAAGGAAACTTTAATAAGTCACATCGTGTATCCTCCCTTTCCATTTATCCAAAACCGGGAACGCAACACAAACAACACCAGCACAGATGTGGTTTGGAAGAAAGCCTAATCTTTCTAATGTAAAATTATTCGGGAGTGAAGTGTATGCCAAAAAATTGGGAAATCTAAAAAAATTGGATAGTAAAAGTGAAAAATATTCACTTATCGGATACAGTGGAAATGGATACAGATTGTGGGACATGCAGAAAAGAAGGATTATAATTGCAAGAGATGTGGTGTTTACAGGAAAACTAACAAATGAAATGACCAGTGTCATTCAGCCAAGATACAGAGAAGATTTGGATTCTGAAATAGAGGAAAGTCAAGACACAAAAATGGAATTGGATTCTCATGATAAACCACAGAACTCGACCAATTCAAAATATATGTTAAGGAATAGAGAAAATATCAATAGACCTGAAAGACTAAAAGATTATGAAGTGTTGAATTCTGTTTCTGAAGAAATAGGATTGTTAACATACAATGAAGCTGAAACCGGAGTAGACAAAGAAAACTGGGTAAAAGCAATACAGGAAGAAAAAGATTCATTGAAGAAAAATGAAACCTGGGATTTTGTAAATGCTGAAGAAGTTAAAGGAAAGAAGATACTCAGTTCTAGATGGATATTCAAGATAAAGGATGGTGGACATTATAAAGCAAGACTTGTTGCTAGAGGAAATGAACAAAAAGGACTAGATTTTGATGAAACCTTTAGTCCAGTAGTGAGTACAATTTCTTTAAGAATGTTGTTATCCTTAAGTGTTAAGAAAAATCTAAAGTTCAAAACTTTTGATGTCAAAACTGCATTTCTCTATGGATATTTGGATGAAGAAATCTTCATGTATTTACCCGAAGGATATGAAGATAACAAAATATGTCGACTAAAGAAGGCACTTTATGGACTACGACAAGCACCTTCAAAGTGGAATAAAAGATTTGAAGCCTTTTTGAAAACAAAAGGACTGGTGCAATCAAAATTAGAAAATTGCATTTTCAAAAACCAAAATGGAAGTTTAATTTTGGCTTTATATGTTGATAATGGAATGTTGTTTGGAAGTGATGAAGAAGAAATGAACAATTTGTTGGTAGAACTGGCACAAGAATTTGAAATAAGAATAAGTAATAATCCTGAAATGTTTGTTGGCATGAATATCATGAATAAAGATGAGGGACTGATACTTTCTCAACATGACTATATAGAATGTGTTCTAAAAATAACAACATGTTGGATGCAAAGCCGGTGACAACTCCAATTATAGAAGGAGCTGTGAAAATTGATCCTATATTAGAAAACAAATCTAAAGGTAATTTTCCATATAGAGAAGCTGTTGGAAGTCTCCTATATTTAGCAAACAAAACCAGACCAGATGTTGCTTATGCAGTTGGTTATGAAAGTCGTTCGATGCATGAACCGACAAACCAGGATATACAAAATGTTAAAAGAACTATGAAATATTTGAAACAAACCAAAACTTTTGGACTTCACTATAGTAAACAAGATGAAGATATGGAACTTAATGCATATTGTGACTCAGACTTTGATGGAGACATGAAAACAAGAAAAAGTACATCCGGATATACAATTTTGTTTGGTAAAGGACCAATAAGCTGGAGTTCAAGAAAACAACCAATTGTAGCCTTATCCACTACTGAGGTAGAATATATTGCTGCAGCTGAATGTGTGAAAGAACTCATTTATATAAAAGCACTAATTGAAGAACTTACAAATGAAACCATACTTGCTAAACTAAATATTGACAACCAAAGTGCAATGACTTTAATGAAGACAGGACAAATGAACAGAAAGACAAAACATATAGATGTTAAATATAATTTTTTGAAAGATCAGATAAGAGAAAATGTTGATGTTCAGTTTTGCCCAACCCAAGACCAAGTTGCTGATATCCTAACCAAGCCTCTGCCGAAGGAAACTTTTGAAAAACACAGATCTTCACTGCTGCAGATGATGTTTTGATAAGGTAATTAAAACTCTAAAACATGAATTCAAGAAGGAGCGTTGAATATATGAATTCAATTTTAGACTAATATTTTATAAAATGTTAATTAATAATTATTTCTTTTAAAATGTTTTAAAATATATATCTTGTTACACTGCAGTAAAATTTAGAATGTAAACAACTCTAATAAGTTAAAACCTTTTGTTTTGTTCTGTTATTTTTTAAATAAACCTTTTTCAATTGCTAAAATCGTATGTATTAATTTCTAAAATAATATAAAACCCTAAAACCATTCTAACAATATAAATATTAAAATAGAAGGAAATATAACCAGTGCTCTTGTTGATTCTGGGGCTTCTTATTCTGTCGTGTCCGAGAGGTTCAGACTCAAATTAAAGAAAATAATGTTCGCCGAAACTGACGTGATCTTAAGAGTGGCCAACGGTAAAATGATAAAACCAATTACTCGCTACAATATAAATGAATGTTTGTATGTCCAGTATACAAATTCGCAGTAGTTCACTAATTCAAACCAAAATTTCCATACATAGGTAAAAAAATATGGGAAGACGATAGGCTATTTTAAAAAATATATAAATCAATTATTAAAACTATATATTTTTAGTCAGCAAATGATTATAACGATATTGCTGTATCATGTTTGATTATCAGATACAAAATTATATGGGAAAAATTCCAAAAAGCAGAGACCACAGGTGAAACCAGTTCATTATTTTGTAAGCAGTGTTGGGTTCCCGTTACGCACTATCGACATGTGTCCCTACATCATCACATGTAATACAATGCTTCCCTTTCTCGGGAAAGATATTTATAAGGTCCCCCGTCTTTTAGAAATCTTCCTTCTCCATATCTCGCTCCTAGCTCATCTTTTTATCTGCGAAAAATCTAGTACAAATTTATCCTTTTACTATTTTCCCTCAATACACTTGTCTGAAGGTTTAGCAACCCACTGAAGACGCTGGGAACTATTTCAGAGAGGGAAATTATAGCAATAGATCTCTATAATCTCTACAGATCAATTGTAAATAGATTCATACACAAAAGATATAGTGAGGAAAGTTTAGGACATATGTGTGTTGTTATCCAAGACGAGGCAAGATTACCTAAGCATTAGTTTATTTCCTATTATAATTCTCTATTATATACAAGTCAAAAGAGATCACTAGCAGAGTATTATTCCTTTTGGTTTCCAGAGCTCAACAATCTATGAGCCTAATACTCTGCACATCTCCTCCCTTAACTTTACAGGAACCTTCGAGGTATCTTGACTGCCCTTCCATATCTGTATGCACGGCTGGCATTGAAGGGAGGCTCTTCTCTGGATCCTGGTCTTGGTTGTCCCTCTGCCTCCTTCCATCTCTTGTAGATGAGGCCGTTGGTGTAGGGCAATCCTCCTCGGTCTCTTGCTCCTGGTCATCCTTGCATCTCCTTGAGATCTTGCCTCGTCTTGGAATAAAGTGACAAAAAGTTTGCTTGATGTCGAGTTTCAAATTTTCTTCGAACAACGACCTTCTTTATGAATTCAGTTTACCGCTTCTAAGCTTGCTTGATGTAGAATTTCAAATTTTCTTCGAACAACGACCTTCTTTATGAATTCAGTTTACCGCTTCTAAGCTTGCTTGATATCGAATTTCAAATTTTCTTCGAACACAACGACCTTCTTTATGAATTCAGTTTACTGCTTCTAAGCTTGCTTGATGTCGAATTTCAAATTTTCTTCGAACAACGACCTTCTTTATGAATTCAGTTTACCGCTTCTAAGCTTGCTTGATGTCGAATTTCAAATTTTCTTCGAACAACGACCTTCTTTATGAATTCAGTTTACCGCTGCCACCATGTGTTGTTATCCAAGACGAGGCAAGATTACCTAAGCATTAATTTATTTCCTATTATAATTCTCTATTATATACAAGTCAAAAGAGATCACTAGCAGAGTATTATTCCTTTTGGTTTCCAGAGCTCAACAATCTATGAGCCTAATACTCTGCACAATATGTGTAAAGAGATTCCTCATTAAACTAAGACTCACGTGTACTTGGAAAAAAAAAGGGGAGGGAAATGTTGAATTATTTTTGTTCCTACAATAAATTAAATGATCTATAAAATAGTGGTCGGCTCTCCCATCAAAATAGACGCTGGAATTGATCGCCGTCTATTGGCCGTCTCTACAGACTAACGGACTCGGGTCAGTGACAAACCCATATAGTTTCAAATTCTCTGGGATCATCCAACAACTTTAAGGGATCTCAGATGAAGATGAGCATGTTATCATTAGAAACTATAAACCTGAATATAAGACCAAATTAACATTTTTTTATAGAAGTATAATATGTTGAAAATATTATTTCAAAATTAGATGTCGAGGGAGCACCAGGTTCAGATTTTATTAGTAATAAAATCTGATTAAACATGCTGGTACACTTTTAATCCCGATTCTTATAACAAAGATTCAACAAAATGCGTTGAATTAGGTTACTATCTAGATGTATGGAAGGACTCTATTTATGAAGATTATACTAAAACCTAGCAAAATAAGCTATGAGACAAGCAAAATCTATAGACTTATACTATTGACATTGACATTTGTAATATATTTAAAACAAAAAGGTTTCAATAAAATCATAAAGAGACAATCTAATGAGTATAAGGCAACATGGGTCTTATTAAATTTAAATCAACGAATGGTATAATGGTAGATATGATGGAAAAACATACTGAAACACAGACAGGAGAACTGGCTTCTTTGATCACAGTGGGTATGACAGGCACTTTCGACAATGCATGTTGGTCAGGAATTATTAGAAGACTTGATTTTTTTAGGTAAGAATCATACAACATTTCATTTAAACAGTGAAAGCAGGACAAATCCCTCATATGGAAATACAAATATTACTAAAATCTGACAAAGAGATACCCTCAAGGTAGCCCTAATAAAGTCATATTTGCATCTATTGCTGTATTAAAATATCACAGCAAAGGTACAGTACACAACTCCATTCCATCAGAATCGGTAGTTCTATATTCCAACACAATCTGTAACAATAATAAGATGTGGGGGTAGTACCATAAAACAAAAGAATGAAATATGTATGAGAGGAAACAAAATTCTCCATATAAGTTATATATTAGATATTTATTCAAATTAAATAGAATTTGGGAACATTTCTATACTGGCGAGATATGCTATTTACATAGTGATCTAGATAGAGGTGACCTGAAGTTACGAATTTGCCTTTATAAAGGGGAAAGCCTAGATCTCCATCTATTCTAGCGAGACAAAATATAAGAACCCTATCATTCTTTTTAAGTTACTCAAAGCCCTTTAGGGCCCATGCGAAATCTAAACTAGTTTCTGCTCAAAAAGGGGGGTACTAAGCCATAATGGCAAAAAAAAAGGCTTACCTTTTCTCGAAAGCGCCGGCAAAGGTCTGGTCTCCTCCTTACTGCGTCTCAAGCCCGACTGAAGACTGTCCTTCTGACTGAGCGACTCAGATTGAATCTGAATTCCTTTGGCAAAGAAACCCCCTTTTATCCTTGCCTCGGTCCATTTTCATTCGCTGCCCGCGCCAAAGTTTCTATTGGTTGGCATTTTCATTCGTCGAAAGAAAACACCAATGAAAATGGCCAACGGCTCCAGTATACAATTTCACAGACGCCCCAGGTCTCTCCCATATGTAGAACATATAGTATTGCCAAAACAAAAAAAGTCTAAAGTGGGAAACAGCCACGGCACTAGTGTAAAATTTCACCAGACAACCTAAGCCCCCTCCACCTGAACTGTAATACAACACTCCCCTTTCTCGGGAAAGATATATATAAAGCCCCCCCGTCTTTAGCTAAAATCGACCCAGGCCCCTTTCACTTGGGCTGTAATGCGATGCTTCCCTTTCTCGGGAAAGATATTTAACCCCCCCCCCCCCGTCCTTAGAAATCTTCCATCTCCATCTCTTCTGGTCACCTCTACCTAAATTTTAAATGAGGGGCATATATGTACATATGGTACAACAGCTTCCAGCGCGGATGTCTCTGGATGTCACTGGTGTCTTCTTCTCCACCAGGCATCAGCTTTCGGCATGGAAGTCTGGTGTCATCAAGTGTCTAGGTTTCTGGGCAAAAAGGTGGTCTATAAGTCTATGTGGGAGGGAAGCCATGTATCCATTTGATGTTGATCATACATACATCTTCTGTTGGGGTATGGTTACAAAAACGTGCCCCAACAATCCTCCCCCTGCCAAGTAATGGACAAATGCGTTTGTGCTACTCATTATTCATCTGCCTTTCATCAGTTACTATGAAAGCAGGCCCATTTCTAGCAAAATGCATTTTCCATTACTAGGTGAAGCCAGATGTACCGAACCTATAGGGAGAATAAGGCTAATCAAAATGATGGTATGTCATTCTAGATGTTTGTTATTCTGAGTATTAGTGGGCATCGTGCATCCTGGCAAAGGGTTTCCTTTTTTGTGTGTTATTATTCTGTCAGCCCACTGTTATCAACACAGGCCATTGGGGACAGTCATATCATATGTATGGAAGTAAGCAAGGTCATCTGTCTTACCATTCATGGGTATATATACCACCCTTCCACTTTCTTCTTTGGCCTTGAGGAGTAGGCCATCCTTGTGGTAAGTCCTCTCACCCCATCCTTGCCTCTTGGGGTGCTGGGTTCATTGCTACCTTCTTTCTGCTAACAATACAGTTAGAACATTTCCCTATTACATATTATATATAAAAAAATTGGGCGCCAAGAAGTCGTTTAGAAATAACTGACTAGTCCAACTCCTAAAACATGCCAGCATCTTTATTTAAGTACCAATCAAGACATTCGTGTGGTATAGGTATATATATACAATCAAAGGAAAGGATAATTATAGTTAGCTGAATGAAATATCTTGGTATATAATGATTAGCCTATGACATGATGACTTTTGCTAAATTAAAAAAATTACAGAAAACAAAATTATGAAAGTAATTATTAAATAAGGCACGAAATATGTAATGATAAAATGAATCCTTCCATGTTATATGATGGGTATAATATATATATTGAAGTAAACATATCATGCAGATAGTGATTAAATATGTTAGGATATAAGTGATAAAAATCATCCCATGATAGATGACAAAGAAAACTACTACAAAATTATATATGATGACAAAATATATATACATATACAAGTAAGGCGGATAAAAGACAATAAGGATAAAATAGATCATGCCTTGAGGGAAGAATAAGCCATGACAACATGTTAAAAAAATTGCAACATGGTAGGTAAATATTATTAATATCATGAATATCAAAAGAAATAAAATTGTTGAAATGAATAGTATATGATTATAATATAATATATATGATATAAAATAATAACATATTCAATAAGAAAATGAAAACATAATATATATTTGTGCGCTGAAGGTTCAAGGTTTAGTATCTCAGTTAAGTTTTCAATCTTATCCAGTCTGGAATCACGAGTTGGTCACTGGGTAATATTCGTCTATCCCGATCCTACTGGAGGGTGGGTTCTCTCTTGTGTGTTAGATTCCTCAAATTACAATACTCTCTCAACCCAGATGGGAACGTCATTTAGAATCTTGGTCAAATGGAACATAGCCCAGACCTCTATTAAACTACACAGTCCATTTAAATCTAGGGTGACAACCGTATGAAGAGATTTTGTTTTGTTTTGGCAGAGCGACTAATCAATTTCTACTATTTTGTTTGCGGCTCCGTTTACCTTGTCTCTGGGGTGTGTACAGTTCAGCTACCTCCCCCTTCCAAGAAATTCATATTACTTTCATCTACTAATATACTCTCTATTCATTGACCTGAATCCTATAAATCTACATCTTATAAATTTGAATTTTATCAATCTCTCTCTGAAATTTTGGTTCTTTTACAAATTCCTTCAGAATTCTACTCCCTGTATAACTGCTCTTAATTCTACTGTCCTCAATACAACACTTCTAAAACTTTGACTCATTGGCTCGTTCTGGCGTCTCGTTCGCGGTCCCCTTATAGTTAACTAATACTTTAAAATCTTATCCTTAATGGAACGAGTTTAAACTCGTTGAAGGTCCTATTAATTACTTATTCTGCCTCTCGAATCGGTCTTATGCTCGAATTCATTCCAACAAAACGTATGGCAGGGCGAATCCTTTATTAGAAGAAACTTCCGCTAGCTATGGGGGATCAAACTGGTACCGAAAAAAAATCAATGGACGGAAACACTTCGTCTAGATTAACTGGGCAATCTCTGCCTGAATGCCAATCTTACAGGACCTCCCGTCTGAAACACCCTCGCTCCAGTCACGCTAAAAGCGTCGAAAGCTACGGTGTAAGATCGGTTACCTAAGGTCGCGCCGTTATGCCCCAGGCTATACGGCATGGCTAAAACAAATCCCCCATCCTGCATAAAATTCAATCTATACCTCTTCGCTTCCTCTTGCGAGGAGGAGATGAGTGGGCTTTCGGCTTGATCCTTGCCTCCCACTATCCCCTGTCTGAGGGTCGGGATAGGGATCATTTATCCACAATCCTTAGAATTCAAGCTAACCTAAAAATAAAAGAAATCAAAGGAAAATTATACCCCCTAACGAGGGACCTAACAAAAGGGAGCGAATATTTTCTATCTAGGTAGAGTTGTAGTTGCCCTGTTTGAGGCTTCTTGGTCCTAACAAAATTCGAAATAGAAAATAAAATAAAAAAAATGATCCTATTAAAGTCCTTAACCCTATTCTAATGTATTTTGGGCTCACAATATAATAGTTTTTAACCTTCTACACATTCATTATTCCAATTCTTTCATACACCCTCCCCCCTATCATTCGCGGAATGCACTCAAACTAAAGTTAAAAGCTGCTACAAAGGCCAAAATACTCATTTATCAATATCAATAGATCCTAACAAATAATAACATCTTTCAGGACACAATGTGAAATCGAATAAAATAATAAAATTAAAACAAATTGGGAACTAAAGCCCTATGTTACTCAAAGGAAAATGCCTCTGTACAAGCTCTATATATACTAATACTTTATACTCGATAAATGATTGTTAACAATAGTTGTTAACAATTCTAAATAATCTGGAAGCTAACCTACCTAAAAAAAAAAAAACAGTGTAACTTCAAAAACTGCCCTTGCTTTGACACTAAGCGACTATTCACGACAATTCTATATAGACACACACAAAATATAGGGGCGAATAAAGGACCATTAAACGTGACACCTCATAAAAGCGGATTGAGTCATTCCCCTAGTCACCGTGGCTGAAGTCACTTTCTTCTTACTTCCTCGTGCGTCTGCCCCCTTTGCAGTAGTCCGACCTCAACACTCTATTGAAAGATGGATTTATAAGGTTTACGATTCACTACCCAACACTAACATTCTCAAGTGCTTTCCAAGGATCGACTACAGTCTGGGCCTACTTAACTTCTACCTAAGTTGTGATTTCCTACACCTTCCTTGATCCATTACTCCCGATAATAACTAAAATTCAGATTTACACTAAATAATTAATTCATAATTGTATATATTACCCCCACTGGTCTTTGAAACTCGGGGTTTAACAAGAAATAGTTTGTATAGAAAAAAAATCCTAATGAAGTTTTACTAAAAAAAAAAAAGGTTTAAAAGAAAAAAAAAAGGTTGAAATCTCTAAACTTCTCATTCTATTGAGCTGATTCTCCGTACACACTCCAAAAATCCTAGTTAGTGGCGACAGTCTAAGCAGAATTTACACTGTGTGGGCCTTTTCACCCTTGTAGACCTGCGCAAAGTTAAACTGTCCACACTAACTCTGTCAACCTCCCCTCGTCTCATTACTTCTGAGTTCGCTCTGGTTGTCACCCCCTGTGGAACCACTACATTAACGGACCTATTAGGGAGATAAGCTGGACCTGTAAGATGAATCCAATGATCTTCATCACTGGAACCTTGACTTAAATTACCATCACTAGTTTCTTCCTCCTCTGTGGGGAAAATCCTAATTGGTACATGGTATTGTTTTAACCTATCTATATGGTATTTATCCAAATTCCCAGTTTCTAGATTCTTCAAGAGATATACAGTATCACCAGCTCTTTTTAGTACCTCATATGGACCCCCATACCTTGGCTCAAATTTGTGACGCCCCTTCGTCTCATGCATTCTCTCCACTAGGACTAAATCCCCGTTATCAAAAGTTCTCAGCCTTTTGTTTTCGAACTTAATCCTAGCTTCTTCCTGTTCACTCAAGTAGGTTTGCCTTACCACCTCCCTTATCTTCTCGACCTCCTCTGTTAGTTCCCGCTCGTAGAAGGCTGCCGTTTGAGCAATCAGATCTTCGCGTACAGGACTTTGTCCCGCTTCCTGGAAAGGTTGCGGAAGCCTCAGCTCATGTCCGAAGACGAGTTTCGCTGGCGTAAATCCTGTACTAGAATGTTCAGTGGTCCTGATAGCTAAAGCCACCATGGGTAGGATGTCATCCCAGTTAGAACCTGCTTCACACCTACGCAAAGATTCAATTACTGTTCTGTTGAGCCTTTCTACAGCGCCATTACTTTGAAGTCTCCAAGCAGTGGTGTTCACTGCGCTTACCCCCATGGCCTTGCAAATCCCTTTGAAAATACAGCTAATGAATGCCGAGCCCCGGTCCGAAAGTATAGTTTTCGGTACTCCAAAGATAGTAATTACGCTTTCCAACAGCGCTTTAACTACTGTACTGGCACACTGGTCTCTTGTAGGTATTAAAATAGGGAATTTGGTAAATAAATCGACTATGGTCAGGATGCTAGAATGTCCTCTGGAAGTCTTCTCTAAGGGTCCTATGAAGTCTAGAGCAAGGTGCTCAAATGGTTTACCAGGCCTGAAGTGGGGAGCATTACCAGCCTTGGTTACACCTTGATTTGAGAGCTGGCAACCCTCGCATCTGTATATATAGTTTCGGACCTGTGTCCTCATACCCGGCCAATAATAATCGTCCTTCAGCCTTCTCATTACCTTCTTGACCCCAAAATGACCTCCCGTCGGAATGTCGTGGTGATATTTAATCACCATCTCCCTAATGTCTGACGGAACCACCTTCACCCAGATACCCCCACTGTTCTTAGACACAAGGTAACCCTCGTGCATTTTATAATCCTTATTTTTATAAGTTACAGTCTCGGTAGACCGTCTGTCACCTATTAGTTTCAATAAGGGGGCCCACTTCTTGTCCTTAAGCAAACCTTCCCACGTCCGATCACTATCTATCAAGGGGGGCCCCACGATTTTTAATTACTGCGGCCACAACTCTCTTATCTCGTGATGACTCAGGATCATCCTCACACGGGAACCTACTGAGGAAGTCGGCCACCGTGTTTTCTTTCCCCGGGACATACACAAATGTCACGTTGAAGTCTTGGATGATCTCTGCCAACCTAGACAATCGAGCGTTCTTATAATCAGACCCCTTGTTATAAGTGATCGGTTTGTGATCGGTATGCACCTCAACCTTACTGCCCGCCAGGAGGTGTTTAAAGTGCTGCAGAGACAACACTACGGCATAAGCCTCCTTTTCGATTGTGGAATAGCGAGTTTCAGGGCCTATCAACCGTTTGCTATAGTAAGCTATTGGCTTGACAACCCCGTCTATCTCCTGTTGGAGACAAGCGCCAACCGCTATTCCACTGGCGTCTGTATTGAGGATATGGTCGCCCTATCATTGGATGAGCCAGTAAAGGCTCACTGGTTAGTACTTGTTTTATGGTCTCAAAGGCTGTCTGCTCTATTGTACCCCAAGTGAATCTTCGCCCCTTTCTCAATAAGTTACTTAGTGGAGCTAGGAGTTCACCTGCGTTGGGTATGAAGCGCCTGTAGTAGTTTACAGTACCCAAAAGACTTCTGACCCCCCTGATGTTGTGGGGACGTTTCAAATCCCTGAGAGCCGCGACATTATCCCACATGGGTTTTATCCCATCCTGATCAATTACATGACCGAGGTAATCTACAGAGCCCTTGAAGAAATAACTCTTCCCACGCCTAGCCTTTAGATTAAAGTGACTCAGGCGTTCGAGTACAGCGGCAAGGTCCGCCACATGCTGCTCATGAGAGTCGCTGTAGACGATGACATCAAACGAACGCATTTATACAACAAATCCCCTAGGACCAAATTCATGGCCCATTGGAAGATCTGAGCTGAGTTCTTCGCTCCTTGTGGTAGACGTGTGAAACGATATCTCCCCCAGGGCAGAGAGAAAGTAAAATAATCTCTATCACCCTCCGGGATGCGAATCTGGAAAAATCCAGAGGTCAAGTCTAATGTGCTGAAGACCTTTGCGCCTGCAAAAGCACGCAGGTTGTCTTCAACACGAGGTATTGGGAACGGGAAGAATTCTGTCACCTCATTAATTAATCGCAGGTCCATTTTAATGCGGACGCTGCCGTCTGTTTTAGCAACAGGGAATAGGGGAGAATTCCATAAGGATGTACTCCCTTCGATTATTCCAGCTTCTTCCAATTCGTCTACTAAGGCCTTCACCTTTGAGACCAGCTTATTTGGGATCGGATACTGACGTCTATAGACCGGCTTTCCAGTCAGCATCTTTAACTTAGGGGCAATGATGGTTGACCCATCGCCCATATCGGAGATGTCGTCACAGAAACAGTGACTATACGCCCTAAGGACGTCTTCCCCTGTCCTGATTTTATGTAGAGGTATACTGGGTGGTCTGACAGGCACCTCACTGGCCTGTAACGAGGACAGGAAGGCCGATTTAGTCGGTTCTTCGTCCTGCTCAAAGTATGATCTGACTCTTCCATCATGATTAAGAGTGAGTCTTAGAGCCTTGAATCCTGGCATACCTAGGATCCCATCAAAGCCTAACCCACCTAGACGGCAGTATTCAAATGTTGTTTTTACCTCCCTGATGGGTTTTCCCCTGATATAGGCCCTAACCTCTATTAACTCACTCCCCAGTGACCTTAACTCACTCCCACTAATCCCCTTAAGGAAGGTGGGTTTACCCAAACCTTCAGCGCTAATATCCAAGGAATCTATATTTACAATGCTGGCCTCTGAGCCTGTATCGATAATTAGTGTGATAGTCCTATTGCTCAGAGACCAACCTTTATCTACAAATGTACATGTGATTACAGGTAGGCCGGCTAGAGTTCCCCCATTCCCTGCTTTGAGGCAAGCCGGACCTATTTTTTTGTCATGGCTGTGCATATTCTTGCCATGTGGCCTGCCTCCCCGCACCTGAAGCACTTAATGGGTGTCCGTGTTGCGTCGGGGCCCTCATACCCCCTTGGCGCTCCTCCCTTGGTTGCTGCTGGAGGGCCTTCCTTGCGCTGTTCTTGTGGGGCTCTACCGTTGGGGTTCTGTTGGGGTCTCTCCTGCCTGGCCCCTTGTATAGTGGGCTGGTTGTCCTGAGCGGAACCTCCTCTCCGCTGGAAACCTCTGGCCTGGTTGTTGTTCCACCTGTTTCCCATATTCATCCTGGGTTGCTCCCTGTGGGTCCTCCTCAGGTCTTGGTTTTCCGTCTCCAGGTTCTTTAGCTTGGATTCCAGTCGGGCCATCTGGCTCGTCAACTCCCTCAACTTCCTGGCACTCCCCTCTTTATCTTCCAGTTGGCATCTGGAGTACTCGTCATCCCTTTCTTCGATCTGATGGAGACTGCTCACAATCACCTCCCATGACTCATTCTGGAGTTGGTGGGCTCTCTGCCACAGGTTTGGACAGAGTCCAGTGCGGAAGATATCAGCGACCTCCGTGATGTCGATCCTCAGGCCATCTGACTCGGCTTCTGAGGCGACGCTCCGCACTCTGTTCGCGTATTCCTTAACCTTTTCTCCGGGCCTTTGTCTACAGGAGAAGAATTTCTTCCTGGCTTCTCTCTTGGGGGCCCTCCTGGAGAATCTCTGTTCCAGGTTTTCCTTTAATTCGTTGTATCCCAGTTTGATCTGGGAGGCCTGGAGGGCGAACTCTCTCGCAGCTCCTCGAAGGTGATTGTCCAGGAGGATCCTCCTCCTAGAATCATCCAGGGCTTTCACGTCGTAGACCAGTTCGAAGTCCCGGATGAACTTGTCGAATGGTATGAGCCCATTTCCCTCAAACTTCTCCAAATGGTATAGCACAGACGGCAACGGTGTCTGGCTGGGTGAGGGGTCATCTCCAGGGTGCATGGTTCTCTCTCAGTCTGCTGTCTGAAATATTCCAGATTAGTAGTGGGGATTGGAGAAGAGAATCTCATGTATTAATGGGGGCAGGGAACCGAGGGGTGAAAGATGGGTTCATGGCCCAAAAGGGAAAGGAAATGGGAGAGGTACATGTTCATTCATGTGGGTGGATAGTAATCTTAGATCAATGCTCTTTGTAGCATCTATATGTGTCCTTTGTGACTTACATATCTTG
>CP092877.1:79666321-79676444 GCA_030710605.1 Cordylochernes scorpioides
AAGCAATGTGCTTATCCAGACCTTCAAAATATGTAATATATTATACAAAAATTATTAAGAAAGCTGGAAATTTAAATAATATTATTTAAATAATATTAAGTATTTATTTATGGATTGCTCTATTTTCAAAACGATATTCCGATTCATAATTTATTTTTATCGCAGACTTATTTAAAAGTAATCTGTAGTTTATTTTTGTTTATATTGGCTTTATTGAATTTATTGAATTTCGTAAACGGCGCGTTTTCAGCTATAGTTGAGTTTCATTCTAACTCGTATATATAAATATAAAATATAATGATGATTACAGCTTTTCATTCAATAACGTTAAAATGATTTTAATTTTGGGACCCACTTCAAGTGGCAAATCGTCTTTTTTAAACTGTCTGCAAAATAAAACGCCCTCAAAAGTTTTTCCAACCGTAGGCCTAAACGTTTGTATTCTTAAATTTGGTTCAAAAGGTGATATTAAAATACACGAATTAGGTGGTGCACTATATCCAATTTGGAAAAGCTACTTTAAAGAATGCACATCAATAATATATGTAATGGATGCAGCCGATAAAAAAGTGATTAGTATATCAATGATATATTTGATGGAGATTATTAAGAACTGTAAAGTACCAATATTGCATATATTCAACAAAACAGATTTGATGCCTGTAAGTCAAGAATTAAAATATTTATTAAGACTTGAAGAAATAATATCTCTACATAAGATTGATCTTCAAACTATCGAGTTTAATTCAATACACAGGCCAAATATGAATAAAATTAAAGAATGGATTAAAATTCATGGGTAAAAATATTTTTTAAAAATTCACTTGAAGTTAAAAACAAAATTTCACTATGCATTTAAAATTTTTAAAAATTCTATTATGAATGAAAGAATAATGCAATCTATGAGTGGAAGTATATTGACAGCTGACCTCTACTTTTATAACCTCAAATATTGATTAGAGGAGAAGATATGAGACCAGAAGAGAATTGTAGACAATAGACAATTTAAACAATTTTATTGATTCTTCTAATTAATTGTTACAAAGGTGGAAAAAATATATAATAAGATAGTAAATAAAGGGTAGATAAAATGTAGGGAAATATATATAGTTGTGTACAAATTTCTTCAGCAAGGAAGACTTCCCCACCTTGAGAGAGTTCCCCTCCAGACAAGGTCTTCACTCCTCAGTTCCACGCCGAGGAAGTACTTATAGATGTGTGTCTTGGAAGACGTCAGGATGGCCAGGGCGTCATCGTCTAGGCCATGCCCGAAGACCCAACCCTGCAGGTCAGGGAGCCACCCGATTATGGTAAATGCCTCACGGATGAGAGGCCTGATGTAGCGATTGAAGCGATGAAGAGAATTGTAGAGGATTTGGTATTCCTTGTGATCACATGTTTGAGCTGTGGCGGCCATTTATTTTGGAGCTAAGTCGGCCTGCCACTGAGTAGTGCTCCCAGTCTTAATGACAAAGGCATTCTACTTCACCCAGTCATGATGGTTGTTAAACAAACACCATCAAGGGTCACAACTTGATACCCTAATATGTTTGAGTGGAGATAAGAAGAAGACATGTTTGAGCTGAACTCTCTGAAAAAAAGAATGACAAATAATTGAAACCTTTGAAATGTAAACATGGAGAAAGTTACTCAGAATGCCACGGACAGATAAATAGACAAATATTTCAATCATAAATTAATCCTATTGATCCCTAGAATCCCAAATATATAAACAAAAATTAACCTTTGGACTTATAATGAAATTAAATGGTTTATAAAAGATGTTAGAAAAAAATTAAAGGAAGTGAGATAAACCTGCAATGAGCTAGCTAGAAGGAGTCAAGAAAACAACCAGAAGGTCACCAGATAAGCTGCGAATAATGGTCACTAACAGATCAAATTGAAGAATTTTGTCCCCATATAGTCACCAAAAATATACTTGATGGACATAAACAACAAGTATTGACCAGAACTCCGCCCTTGCCGGTCCCAAGCCTGGATGAAAAAGGAGGAGGGGGAGCAGTAACAAGCTCACTAAAAAAACCTGGGCTCCGCTGGCCTGGCTGCTAGTACCCTATATGGACTCCTGATCCACGGATACAGGATGAGCAGTGTTTGTACTCCATGTTAGGAGCGGCTGCACATGGCGTCTGTTCCTCATGTCAGAGGTGGCCATTTATTTTGGAGCTAAGTCGGCCTGCCACTGAGTAGTGCTCCCAGCCTTAATGACAAAGACAGTCGCATTCTACTTCACCCATTGTGGAGATAAGGAAGAAGAGTATTGACCAGACTACTAATTTGTCATGTAGATTTCCCTACCATCTTGGAGAATAAACCAAGGAAAATCCCTAGATGATCTTGTTTATGGAAGCCATCAAAGTTATCTACACCTTGCAATCTCAAGATCACAACGCAAGGTAAATATTATTTAGTATTTATAAGACATCAACTTGCCATCTCTCTATATAAAAAAACTATTTAGCACATTTATTAACACAAGGTAATAAGACCAAATCCAAATAAATAGTGTGGCATTTTGGTAAAAGTGTTGTTACCGAAATGTTGCACACTATTTATTTATTTGGATGTGGTCTTATTACCTTGTGTTTGTAATCTATAATCCAAATTGGGCCTTATCACCACATTTATTGTTCTAGATAATGATAAGGCACAATTTGGATTATAGATTATAAACACAAGGTAATAAGACCAAATAAATAAATAGTGTGTGACGTTTCGGTAACAGCTTCGGTTACCATCTTCAGACAAATTCAGTACTTTTGTCTGAAGATGGTAACAACGCTGTTACCAAAATGTCACATACTATTTATCTATTTGGATTTGGTCTTGTGTTGTTCTAGATAAAAAACCTTGTTGGTAGCATCCATCAAGTGGAGTTCGACTTTTGGTAACAATATGGACAAATATTCTCCAATTTGATCTGATATTTGGTCTATATTGTTTTCTCAGCAGTACTTCATACAAAAGTGGTTTGCCAGTACCTCTATCTATGCTGTTGACCAAATAGATTTAGTTCCTTCGCCTTTTGGGGGCGGTTTCTTCCCCCAAGGATAAGAAAGTATCCTTCTTCATTATAAGAATGAAGTCAAAAATTTATCCCAGCTTTCATTCGGTCCCCTTTTGAGTTAGTCATCCCATTAGGATGTTGCCCTAATACAGTAAAACTTCACAAGGTAATAAGACCAAATCCAAATAAATAAATAGTGTGTGACGTGCAGCATGTGGTAAAATTTCTCATTCAGTACTTTTGTCTGAAGATGGTAACAACGCTGTTACCGAAACGTCAAACACTATTTATTTATTTGGATTTGGTCTTATTACCTTGTGTTTAAAATCTATAATCCAAATTGTGCCTTATCAACAGTAAAACCTCCTTATAAAGGATACCTAGTTGTAGAGCCAAAGTATCCTTCAAGGAGAGGTGTCCTCTTACCGGATAGTTGCTAAATATTACTTATTTTATACAAACATGGTTATTTTTACAATGAAAACTGATCTTTTTAGAGAATGTTAGCACATGTTAGCTGTGTTTTATCTCTTTTGTCTTGTAAATTACTTTTTCAATTTTAATTTTTTTAAATGTGTGTGTGGCTTCTAGTTCAGTATGGATCTTCATTTTCTGAGGACACTGAAGTTTATTCTTTGCCTTCCAAGTTTGAAGAAAGTGATGAAGACACTTTGGAAGATGAAAGTTCTAATGTAAGTGGATGAAAACTAACCAAGCCTTTGATGGTAAGAGTTTATACTCCATTTTCAACATCTAAAACATTTCATTTTTGGAGGTTTTTGTGGCCAACAGTACATGCTTTTTGTTATTCATAACGATGAATTTGATGAAAGATATTGTGGCTTTCACCAATAAATGTACCCAAACTTTTTATCATGTAATAGGGACAATTTGTCTCCATTTTCTAGGAAGCTGGCCTGAAAGGACACTACCTTGGATGAGATGTGATGGCCTTTATTGGAGTCATCTTCAATATGGGCAATGTGAAGAAGAACCAAATCAGGGACTATTGGAGTCAAAATGAACTGTTAGAGACTCCCTGGTTTAGCAAAGTTATGTCTAGAGGGAGATTTGCTCTACAACTGCTCTTTTCTGACGGCTTCAACCTTTGTTCCAAGTTCTCAACTGCAAGATTTGAGAAGCTCATAGAGCATATGAACAACAAGTTTATATATTATTATAAGCCTACTCAAAATCTTAATAGTTGATGAGAGCTTGGTGTGCCTCAAAAACCAAACTCGCCTTGAACAATACATGCCCCAAAAAGCACCATGGTCGGTTTGCAGTCAAGCTATAGATGCTTTGTGAATCTGAAACTGACTATTGTCTGAGAATAAACCTATATAAAAGGAAATTATTTCCAATTGTCAAGTCCTTTTCCTATAATATTCCAATGAATCTGCTCCAGGAATCCATACTACTTGAAAAAGGTTATGATTAAATATCTGATAATGTTTTCACCAGCATCAACCTAGCCAAGGACTTACTGGACAGTCATACCTATTTGACTGGAAATATCAGAACTAATGAGAAGAGGGACTTTATAAGGAGCAACACTAGGCATTGATGAATCCCTCTATATGATAAATAACACTCTACTTGCCATGTGGCTTTCAATGAAATGAAGGGCAAGAGTCTCCGGTGAAAGTCTTTTCAATATTCAATGATGCTTCTTCTTGGTAAAAAGAAGCTGTCTGACTAAAAAGACTACCTACAGATCAGATGATAGCTATATGGAAGGGGTAGAGTTCAATGATGGTGTTGGTGTCTTGTCCAAAAAAAGTTGCTCCTTGGAAAGGAGGGGTGCCATTGCCCCTTTAGTCAGCCACATTTCAGATTTCCCTGTTCACGGTTACCGTAGCGGCTCGGGGCTCACGACACCATACTTCGCCCTACAGGGCAGTCCTTTACTTGTGCTGCTTCTCCAGCCCGCCACGTAGTGGAGGGGTTGGAATTCTGGGCAGGGAGCTCAATGATCAAATACCCTATACATACCTGAATCAAAGAAAACTTGTGATTTTCAACATCTTTCACAGAGCTTCTTCTGAATTCCTTCTTATATGAACATCATTCAAAAGATAACTTCGAGCTTTATAGAACTTCTAACGATACTGTAAGAACTGAATTAGTTGAATCCTCCAGTTCTGCAAGGCAAGAAGTACTGGAAAAAAATTCAGAAAAGAAATTCCTTCATCCTATATGAACAACATTCAAAAGATAACTTCAAGCTTTATAGAAGGATTTTTAACGATTCAGTAAAAGCTGAATTAGTCAAGAATTACTTAAATCCTCCAGTTCTGCAAGCCAAGAAGTACTGGAAAATCTTCCAGAAAAGAGAGAGAGAGTAGATGTGTGGAGTGCATAAAAGAAGACCTGAAGCCAACGGAGGTCAAGAACCATATGTTCAAAGTACAAAAATAAATTTGCATCCCAGTCTATGCCTTGAAACACAAGTATTAACTTTGTAAATAGCCTTGTGTATATATATAAATTTATTTTTCTATATTTGTATAAAACAATATTTTGAAAAAAAATTGAAGTCAATTATTTAATTCATTATAATTAACCCTATAATTGTTACAACACTGCAGTGCCCCAGACTTCTAGTGCTCCAGTGCCTCCGTGCTCCTGAGCCCCTGCGACAGAGGATTCTACTTGGATACACTCCTGGACACCCTGCCCACCTTTCTGAGTAACCAAGCAAGGACAAACCAGCCGAGAAAAATTAATTTTTTCTCTGGACCTCCTGAGCGGCCGCCAAACGCCGATCCTTCCTTCTGAAATTTTCCGCCCGCGGCCAATCAAAACGCGGGTTCTCCTGAGTGCCCGCACACCGCCACTTGCCTTCTCCTCTCTGCCGGGGACACTTCGATCCTCCGCCACGCTGGCTCCATTGCCTTCCCCCCTGAGTGGCGGCTCCACCGCCCGCCTCCGCGTACCTGCCGGTACGCCCGCCCATAGCCTCGCGCCCGCTGGCGGGCCCACCCACCGCCACACTGCTAGCAAAAGGCCTGCCCAGACCCGTGCCTCCATCTCTGCGCTTCCACCGGGGACTACACCTCCGCCCCCCCTCCAATGCCTCCTTCTCACCAGGGGGTTCTCAGCCTTCCTCCCAAGACTCATCCTCTTCCGACTCCGTCTACAGGGAGGACCTCCGCAAAAAGTTTGACTGTCTCTTGTACCCAACAATCGGAGGAGACCTCATTCAGAGCAGCCGGCCTGGGGTAAGTGCATCCACCCCTCTCAATCCCCCATCAGCCACATCAAACTCAAGCCCAGAACAGGACCTTAATTTGTCACCACGTGACTTTGTATTGACCTCACCTCCACCCTCTTGTCCCTGCTCTATTGGCTCCAACACAACATCCTTGTACCAGGCATTTGATTGGGCAGCTAACAACTGTACAATGCTGTGTCACCATATCAGTGACACATATAGCAATCTCAGTTCATTTGTTATGTCAAACCTTGATAAAATCCTAGCCACCCTCAAAGATTCCTACACCCGTAGGATCCATGAATTGGAATTTTCATCCTCATTGTTTTTGGCCGCCCAACCAAATCCCTCTACCCATTTCCCCCCTACTACCAAAGTGTGCACCTTACCAACTACCCCTGTTACACCTACTACCACAGTTGTTGTTGACACTCCCTCTGACCATCCCGTCACCATTGCCCACACACCCCAACCCTCCACCACCTCTAACCAAGCCACACCTCAACCCATTACAGCTAAGGTTAACCCTAGGCCAACCAATAACCTCCCCATTCTCCCTCGCAA
Organism: Cordylochernes scorpioides; assembly: GCA_030710605.1. Lineage (NCBI taxonomy): Eukaryota > Metazoa > Arthropoda > Arachnida > Pseudoscorpiones > Chernetidae > Cordylochernes > Cordylochernes scorpioides. Next base: position 79,673,131 of record CP092877.1, read on the forward strand.
CAACCCTTACCACATCACCCTAACTCAGGATGCAGAGGCCCCGACTCCCATTGGTTCCTGTCTTCCCTTACGCTCCCTAGGTGTCCCCATACTATATGTAAACGCAACCAAATAGAAAATTACCCTCCACACTAAAAACAAAGACGACCTGGCCACCTTGATCACAAAAGTCTCTACCCTAGCTTCTGAGTTAAAACTTAAGCTTATCCCCCCGCCAACTTTCCTCCAGAAGTTCACGGTTTTCAACATCCCAGCTGATACCCCCGAATGCTCTCTGATTGAGAACTTCCTTTCGGGCCTAGAAACCTTGGATAACGAGTGTAACCTTGTCCGGACGATAAGCGCAGGTGCCAATACTAAACACGCTGTCTTTGAGGTTGGCCCCATCAATGCCTCCCTCCTCTTCAACAAATCCAAGATCTTCTTTGGATATGCAATCCTTTCAATCGCTAAGACCAGGGCCACCTTTTCGTGCCGTAACTGCGGTAGCCTCAAACACAAAACACCCGGTTGCACAGCGTCCCCCAAATGCCTTCACTGTGGTAACAAACACAGTGTGAGTGAGTGTCCCTCCACCGCACAGAAGCCCAAGTGTTTCAGGTGCCAACAGGTGATTCTCTGAAGTGCCCGGTACTCAAAAAAGCCGAGGAGGGCTTCCACTCTTTTGTTAGCCTACAATGAAGCTCTCCTTTTTGAAGCTAAACTGTAATAGGTCTATCCCATGCTTCTTTTCCTCTATCCACTCTGCTCTTTCTTCTAAAATTGACCTCCTTCTCCTCCAGGAACTTCCTGTTCATTCTGGACGGGATCCCTTCCTGTTTTCCTGTCCCTGCTTCCTCCTATCTCCACGCCCCTATTCTAAACGACAAATGTAGTTCCTGCATTGTCGTTCTTAATCTTAACCTCCCTGTTCTCTTCCTCCCCAAAATTTCTACTGTCGACCGTACTATTGTGGTGGTCGATCTTCCTAATTTCCATCTTACCATCTGCTCTCTTTACCTTCCTTGCAACTCCAACTTCCTCAGTGCTGCTGAATCTCTCTCTTCCCTCCTCGGTTCCTCTCCTCCTCCCAATCTGATCCTTGCCGGTGACGCCAACGCTGAATCAGCCCGATGGAGCCTTCGACGTCCCAACCGGAAAGGGGACCATGTGAATGGTCTTCTTGACACCTTACAACTCCATGTGTGCAACCGGGTGGGAACCATCACCCGCCATCTGGGGTCCCGGGAGTCTTCCATCGACATCTCCTGTGTCTCGAACCACCTCTCCGGTGCCGTCTCGGGATGGAGGGCAGAGGAGTGTGCCCTTTCTGACCATTTCCAGATCTTTTTCACCGTAGAAGTTCCTGACCTCGGTCCCCCACCTTCCCCTCCTCCTAGGCTCTTCCCTGACTTTTCCTCCTTCAACCTAAAATCTCCCCCCCCTCGCAGACTCTTTCTGGCCCTTGATTCCCTTTTTGCCCCCGATAGCTCTCTCTCTACTGCCCTCGATAGTTGTGACTCAGCGGCTTCGCTGGACCAACTCATCGACCTTCTCTATTCTCTTCTACATCTTTCTTGCTCTCAGAACCTTAGTCACAAAACCCCTCCTCCCGTTCCCTGGTGGAACTCTGAGCTCCAGAGCCTAAAACGTTGTCCAGGAGACTCGGCAGGAAGATGAAAACTATCGCTCCTCCTCTCCGCGACAGCTACCGCGAGGGTTACGCTAGACTCCGAAACAAATACAATAGAACCATCCTCAAGGCCAAGAGAAGGCACTTCCGGGAATTTACCTCCTCATTCACCAATAATCCTTGGGGCCCTATCCACCATTTTGTCTCTCGAGGCTTCTCTGTGTGCAACCCGTTCTGTTCAAGGAGGTTTGAAACCCTCTCTACTCAACAGAACATTCCAGCTAACCTCAAGGACATCTTGGACGTCTACTTTTCTCGTCTAATTCCCGCCCATCTCACTTCCTTCCCTCCCTCCCTATTCCCCTCCCTCACCTGATCTCCCCTTTTCTCTTCTCGAGTTCCATTTAGCTCTATGGACCCTCAATCCTAAAAAATCTCATGGTCCTGACTTGATGCCGGTCAATTTGCCAAATGGCTACTTTCCTCCTTCTCCACCTTTTTCTTCAAACTTTTCAACAAATGTTTTTCCCACACTATTGACAAAAGTTACAACTTTTGCGGGTTAACACACAAAAATGGAATAAGCTAGGGCCAAAATCAAATGTACCTTAATACACAGAAAAACGTACACTCAAGGGTAAAACACCAACAACAAAAAGGAAATAAATAAGAACTCGCGATTTGTAAAAAAAAAATAAAAAGTTAAAAGAGAAAACGAAAATATAACGTGGTGAGTTTCTTTTTATTGAAAATACAAGCTTTCAAGCAAAACGCTTTTCTTCAGGTAATCCAAGAAAATGTGCAGAGAGGTATATACACCCAACTAAGTAAGATTTGAATATTGAAGCGGAATTGCCACGAACAAGCACGTATCAACACACCTAGAGAGCTAGCGAGAAATCCAGTTTAAAATAAGTTTAAAATAAATAAAATATATACATAAATCGGGAAAACACTTGAGGTTAAAATTCCTTATGCGGGATCCATGCTATTACAAAAAGCTATGTACTGCGGGGGTAGTTCAATTTTCCTATTGAGGCTCGGAATTTTATTGGAAACCAAAGCCTCCAGGACCAGTCGTTGATATTTTCCGCGTATGTTACTGTAAATACATTGGGTGTCTGTGAAATCAAATGAATGCTGTGTTTCTGCCATGTGCTGATAAATCTGGGAACGGCTGTCTTTGTTCATGATGTTTCTATTGTGTTCTTTAGTCCTGATTTCAATGGTTCTGCCGGTTTCACCAACATAATGTAGATCGCAATTTGAGCGATAAAAATAAAAAGTACTTAGCTTTATTGTAGCGTTGGTAGGGATCGGACTCGTGTGACACAGGGATGCCAAGAGAACAGCCAGACAGGGAAAACTTCGTAGAAAACACTTTAAGTGTCTCCACACCAATTCTCCACGCTCTGGGCCCCCCTCGCATTCCCTTAGTCCCCTCTTATATACAGACAGGGCCACATTCGTCCAATGAGAAGGCGTGAGAGATTGGTTCACCAACAAACGAAGACAACATTCTTCCCTCTAAAACCTGATCAGAAAAAAGAACTGAAAATGTTTGTCAATATAATTTGACACTATTTCCCCAAGCTCTGGAAAGTAGGCTGAGTTGTGCTGGTCCCCAAGGATTTTAATGCAGAGGACTTCACCTCCCAAAACCGTCCGATCGTACTTCTCCCTATCCTGGGTAAAACCCTCG